>CM067376.1:159690507-160028259 GCA_034510155.1 Eucriotettix oculatus | reverse complement strand
CCTTCTCGGGTCTCGTCTGCCCCTCTCTGATGCTCTGATACCGTCTGATGCACTCGCCTCCCTCCTGCGGTCTGATGCAATCACCTCCCTTCTCGGGTCCCTACTCCCGTCTGATCTCGAGCCACCCATCGGCTTCCCTTATAAAGCTTCGGGCGGGACTTCCCCTATTTCTTAACATTTCGGGGTTCCCCGCCCTCATTTCTCCCGCGGGGGTTCACCATCGTTCAGGCAAGCCGGGCCTTCCCCGCGGGGAAAAACATCTTTCGGCCGACTATCCATTGTTGTTGGCCGAACTGCGCCTCATAACGCCACAACCTTACCAAAATCCCCCTTTTTATCACAATATATACATAATTTTAAAAAATACATGACAATCGCGAACCGCGTGACCACTGAGGGAGAACTTAAGCGTCGAGCCAAAACTTGATGTGTTCGTTAAAATAACTAGTGTATGTAAATACTTAAAACGTATGCTCCAATTATTTAGAGTCCATCCCCTTTGCATGTTTACAATGCTATTATTGTATTGCAATACACGCAAAAGAAAAGACACACGCTAATTGTCCTGTCGGCGGCAGTAAAAAACACAAAAAACATTGTTAAAAAGGACGTTGAGTTATGCGATGGTAAAAGGGAACAATTGAGCCTATATAATTAACAAGAGTAGTTTCCATACACGACAAAGAAGGCCGGCAACAGCGTTTACATCTTTCCGAGTCGATACAGTGGTTAGCCGAGGAATAACACGGGTAACTGCTATGCTGCCACAAACCACAGGCTTTGCAGAGCTAAACGCTTCCATTCCCTTTCCACCACGCTAAGCTCATTACAGTAGATAGCGTCCAGCATATTATGCCACAATCAAGACGCGTCATCGGTCACGCAAGCTGAAGGGATCTGGCCTTACAATAACAGCGCGTTTCTCAGCCAGATTAATTCCATTCTAATTAGCGCTACGTACAAAAATTCTCATTTACACTGCGTAAACTAGTGTAGTTAAAAACAACTGACTAATGCGTTTTGATATTGCAATGACTCTTTTTACGTAATACGCTCTAATAATACTTTGACGTAAATCATTTCATTTCTTATCATGACGTTTAAAGACAATCTGTCCATACATCCTAGAAGTATTATCTCACATTTCCCAAAGTATTATTATCTAGTTAATAATAAGAACATAAAAAAATTGTTTCTTTATAATAACACTATATAAATACGTTCAAACATACTCCGCTATTCCTAAAAATTTTCAAATGACTCTCCAAAATAATAATGGAATCTTGAAGTTTGCTCAGTTTGGTATTTGAAGAGTTTCTTGTGAAAATTATGTTTTTAAATATTTAACATAAAATTAATTAAAAATTAGAGTAAATAAAGTAACTGTAATAGTAGTATATTCATAACACAAGAACTAACGTATTATTAATATATATATATATATACACAGAAGTGTAGTACATAAATTAAGAATTCTTTTATAAAAAAAAAGGGTAAATGAGGGCATCTAATAAGTCACAAAGTGAATTTTAGTTGTGACATCCATTTAAAAATGCATATACTAGTATATATTGCAATAAACTACTTTTATTACATATTAATTAAGCGTTAATTTATATTTAAAAGATAGAAGAAGAATTCAATACTTAATACTAGTTTACTAAAAGAACATTAAAGTTTACTATTAATAATAATAATACAATCAGGTTTATGTTCAAAACATGGAATTTGGCCCAAGAAAAAGGGACACACAGTTTTAGGAGGAAATATACTGCGTCTGACAATGAATTAAAGAAACGAGATAGATATTTCCGGTGGGTCTCACAGGCACCGTCGTCCTGGTACTGATGTCAGCATGTCAGCGCCAGGGAGGGCCGGTCTCTTCAAAGGTGCGATTCCCAATCTCTTCAGACCACGAATCAGGATCAAAATTTCCAAATTACTCCACTCGGTATATTTAGGGAAACCTCAAATTAAATCATTCGCGAGCATATTACATGCTTCCGTTCTTTCACTCTGATTTCATATTGGACGCTGCCGTTACTGCCGCAAGACTCAGAAACTTTCATTATTTCCCAAAACTTTCGGGGTTCACATATCTCCTTAGCTTTCTGTCCTGTCCACACAGAAACGTCAAGTTTCATTGAACAGAGGCCTCTTTATATTCTCAAATCTTGTATATACATATTGTGACGGACCAGTGATCGCCACTGCGTCCCATGTTTTTTTACTACTTCTTCTTAAATTATCTTGAGTACAACTAGAAAATTACCTGTATTAAATGAATTTATATCTCAAATTTTCAGTATTGCAAAAATGATGCAAAACTTCTGTTAATTTGTAAAATTTTCATGTTAATCGCATTTTTTATCTTATATCACAACTTCCGCGCACTTTTAACTGCAGTACTCTTAAATTACATTTTTGTAAATTTATTTCAATTATGTAACCACTTTTTTATACTAATCGATGTAGAAAACTACTTTACTGTCTAATACTTTGCTACGAATTAATCATTTTTTCGTGGGATTTACGTTTTTTATACGTTTTTAATCGATACCTGTCGCCTATGATCCCCCACTCCTTTTTTCACCGCCACCCTTTTTATCTTAGGAGCTCTTTCCTCCGGTCGCGAAACATCACTCCACTTCGAAGCGCCGAATTAGTCACACGTATGTTTTTGTGCTCCAGCAGTCTGCTCAGACGTCGTTCTAAGTTCGGACTTCGGAAATGTTCGCCGAATATCACAACATCGTGTGAATGCCACCGTGAATTTTGCCCGGCCATCATCAGGGACGGAGGCCGCCGGCACACACCTTCTTAACCGCGGAATGCACGAGACTGGAGACAGGATAACGCCTTCACCTATTCCAGTCTTAAACGTTAAAATATATACCCTTGGGTTTAATGTTTACTAAAGTGTATTTCGGAGTGATGTATGCTCGCGGGCCTGTTTCTAGTTAAATATCCTAAATAGTTATTTTTTCTTAATGAAAAACGTGAAACTTTTCATTTTGACGAAGAAAACATATTAGTCTTTAAACGTTTCAAGTCATCAGCTCAAACGACTACAGATATGGGGGATTATACAATTAAATTGTTACTCTAAAAATTAAAATACTTTCCTCACTCGAGAACTATCTCAGTAATAGCAATAAAGTGGAATACGTTCACTCCCATATTTTTCTCCTGCCTTCCTTACATAACATCGCCATAGATGGACAGAATAAGGTATTGGGACCTGTTCTCAGCTGTTGTAGGTGTACAAACGGGTCTAACCTTAGGGAACCCCCCCCTCTCTCCTCTAAGAAATTTAATTAAGGTTCTCACAAGCCGAGATGTATGCTTCAGAGTCACAGATCTTAGGCACGCTGTAAGAGTTGGCCGCTGTTACTATTTGTACTGGCTGCCATCTGTCGCCTAAATTGGTTGAGGCATGGTAATGAGGTACCTGAAGCAGGTTAATTTTTAATTATATTTTAGACTAAACGTCACACCAACTCGAGGACTATTAGCGACCTTCAATTTACAGTTTTGTCTTGTAGATCACTAATGTCCCTTATAATTATTAGGTTTTGTTGGAGTGACAACGCGTCATAGTATAACGATGCGTCAAGAGGACGCCAAATGAGAAAAAGAGAGCGAGAGAGAAAGCGAGTTCAGTGTTTTGATAACAGCGGCTCCGAGTGAGACCGGCTGTTATTAATGTTTACAAGAAGGTTGAGACTAAATGGTGAAATGGTCGGCTACTTCTCTGTGTTAAAGTGTGTGTGGCCATCTTATATTAACACGTCTGTAACCTTTTTTGAACAAAATAAAAAGAAATAATCAGTTACATTTTATAAATTAAACTGTTAACATTCTTCTGACAGAAATTTTTTATTTATTTCTGCATTACTTTTAGGTTTTAATCCGCTCCTATGGTATGACAGGGGAGTTGTCACGACGTGGATTATGCTCAAGTAGGTGAGCAACCGAAACTGTAAATCCGTTGTAGTATCAAGAAAGTAGTTTTTGGCAAGATGGCTCTGTTTAGGGAATAGTTGTCTTTCAGTTTGTTCATTGCAATGAACGAGATTTTCGGACAGTTCAACTGAGCTTACTAATTAGTTAGTCATTTATGAGTATGCCACGAATTTCGTTGGTTTACAAATGTAAACTATGATAAAAATCTGTCGTTCAGGTACCAGGCAACAACAAATATTTCCTTAGAATATAAGGCTCTGTGTTTAAAGTGAAAAGAATATATACAATAAATTAGTGAATGTATAAGTACCGTATACATGATAGCTTTGTTGCTTTTGTCAGGTTTGCAAGGTGAGAGCCACCGCAAGAACGACAAACAGCTCAATAGCAATGACTGTTTCAATGACTCAAGAGACAGACATTTATTTCGTGGGGAGACATTAGTCTGATAAGAACTACCTGGCAGGTGTTAACCTGTTAACATCTGGAAATGTGAGGACCTGTTGACATCTTCGTGGATTAGCAATGGCCACATTGTTACCTACGTACAGTTCTGACATACAAGAAAGTGCATAATTTCTTCCTTAAAAAAAGTTTATCACCAGAGAAATTGGGAGCTCGTAAATTCTTCGAGGCTCTGCGTGTGATAGATCAGCGTTGTGTGTCCTAACCACGTGAACCGCAACCATTTTTGTGAATCTTAGGTTCATATTACTATTTAAAAATGAGCATTCGGCAAGTTATGCCATTATCACCCGTTAGAAAATTCAAAAACAAGTATTATTATAACATTTTAAAAGAATCATATCAATAAGACCGTATTTTAATTTTTAAGAATGTAAATAATTATTAATATTTTCCGTCTATCGCAATTTTTAATTTTATCTAAGATTTTAACATTATCAAAATCAATCATATGCTCGTAATATTTTGAGGTGTAGTGAAATGTTTTTATGTTGTCCTAGATTTCACATCTGTATCTTTGTGTCCAATATGAATTTTTTACCGTATTTACAGTCAATCTCATAAATTTCATATTTTTTGTCTGTTTGGCTAATCATTAAGTTACTAATTTTATTAGAAAATATAAATCCAAATTTTATTTGGTGTGTTCCATTGTCCTTAAATATTTTTGTGATTTTGTTATTTAGCTGAGAAATCTATTGTGGTGTGCGTTTGCACCCACACATATATTTAAATATCAAAAGAACAATTTCCCCCTTTTTATTAATTTTGTATATATATATATATATATATATATATATATATATATATTATAATGAAGGGGGTTAGGCTGTTTGCAAGGCCAAGTAACAATCGCGTTTCTTATAATTAAATTAATGTCTAATTGACTATATGGATAGCCAGGAATGAAGAATAAAATCTGTGCCTGAGTTAGCGACAAACATCCCGTTGCTACAATAAAGATCAGGCCATCCCAAGAATTATAAAGGACGGATCTCGACCTGCTTCTTAGGCCATTCTTGGGAGAAATTTCACACACCCCGCCAGGCAGAAAAAGGCGGGGCAGAAACTTATAAAAGAGAATGAAAAACAGATTCCGAGATCATAAGAGAGTCGACTAGAGAATACATTACATTTGGAGAAGAGATGAAAGAGTGGACTGGAGTGGAACACGTTACGTTATTGAGGAGTGGTGGACGGAGCAATATTATTATGAGTAGTGGACGTCAGTGAGGAAAATAAATTCTGCTTCAGGATCAGATGGCACGAGCAGCGACGCAGACAAGCACCCAAACAACCTGACCAAGGAAGAGATGCAGTATATTCACCAGATCCTGATCTGCAAGTCGGTGATGTTTCTCACCCCTGATTGAGTAATTTAAAATTTTCGATGTCCAATTTTTGTTTAAACCCACATATGCTCATTATACTCTTCCTCTCCGGTGAGTTTTAGTAAGCAGCCGGCCCTAAAGTTTAATAATGTATATATTATTAAAATTTTACTTTAATAAAATTCTTAATTTTTATATATAAAACTCCAATTTATCTTTAATAATTAAATAATCACCCTGACACCACACAATGTTAGTGAATAGAAATAAATAGTTGATCCTTGCTTATTTTGTCCTCATCTAATATATAATGATAATCTTTAATTGTTTCCTTTGTATTTCTATTGATGAATTTGTTCCCTTGTTTGACACTGCATTCCTCTTTTGACTTTAAATGGATTCTTTTATTTATTAATATTTGAAAACTATAATATGTTTAATAATATTTTCGGGCAGAAATTTTCTGTTAATATATAGTAGATTTCTTGTTGGGAGGTATATTTAATCCGTTAATGATTTAACCCTATTTATAAGTTCTTTGCTACATTCAGGTTTTGGTGATTTTGGTGGTTCTATTGGCATTTTAATATAATATTATACGTCATTGCTGCTTTTTATCATTTCGTGCTTAATTTCGATTTATCTCTATTAATAGTCAAATTTAAAAGTTCATGTGTTTATTCCTTTTAATTTCTCGCGGAAATCTCAATTTTAAATAACATTTTTGGGCGTATGAAACTATTTAATGGTATTCATCACAATTCTGAGAATTGTAATTAATAAAACAGTTTATGTATCATTACCATCCGAAATATCTGACTTTGCTAACTTTGTATGCCTTCCATCATCCCTCTTCCCCTGTCAATTCCCTTCCTATGCTATTTGAGAGGGTTACCATTTTCAGGACCACCCTCGTGTAACCTGTTACCCCATCCCCACCCGTACTTAAAACTTCTGGATGTTTTTATTCTGTTTGTCAGAGCGGTCTTGAAACATTCAATACACTTTAATAAATCCCCTTCTTCGCGCTCAGTAATAAAATGTTAAAAAAAAGACCTTCATAGGAATTATTTTAGTACCACAGTTTATAATGGGCAGTGTAATTCTATAATATTTTACGACATAATGATCAGAAAGTTTAACTGTAGTCAGTTTTTATTTTCTCTCTGAATTATTTAGGTATTTAGTGCTGATTGTCGGCAGGGACGTAAGTCATCACAACCTGTCAGGGTACACGGTGACATTAAGATGATTTGCGCAGACGACAGAGAGGACTGCACCCGTGTCTATCTACTGTTTCCGGTCTCATCAAGGGGTGAGAGGCTGTTTCGAACTCTGTCTTAATGAGCTTCGTCAGGCTTCAAAAGTTCCCGAGGCGGTGGAGTCAAACGAAATACGCAAGTGTAAATTGTTGGACACGGGTGAGGTTAAAACTATTCACTTCGCCTGCTCTTAAAAGAGGCAGAATTTTAGTTTGAATACGTCAGTTCCACATTTCAATACATTATTAATAAGGATAAACAAGATTTGAGTCGAAATTGACTTCTGTTAATGTAACCTTTCACAAATACTAGAGAATCATTGTTCCAAACTATATGGGCATAATTAATTCGTGTTTACCTATTGCAGCTACGGTATGAGGAGGGATATAATTATATTTCCGGTATCGTGTGTATATACGAAAATGTCTTTGTTTGAAATGATATTTTTATCCAATTTAGGTAGGTCGATTTTTTAAGGCGTATACTATTCATACTCCGTTTTTTACGCTGAATGCTTTTGCAACCCTGAAAGGCCGTTGACATTTGTTGGTGAATGCTTTAAGGGGTTATTGTCCCATTTTATAATTATAAAATCAAAAACCACCATAATAAATATGTATGTGTTCATATTTGTTTATGTGTATGTTTACACTGAAGTTCCAGGAGGGAAGAGAAAGGTGGGGGGGTCTTTATTCCATCACTTTTTTTTGGAGCTTTCGGTTTTATTTTTTCGCCATAATATGACTTAAAGTTGAAAAAGAATAGAGAAATGGTTAGACATGATAGAAAATTTAAATTTACACAAATAAGCGATGTGAGAAATAATATTATAATACGAGCCGACAAGTAGAAATGAACGTATTATCTATGAATTTATATATTTTGTAACATTTTTATATTTCAGGTAAACAATGACATGTATGTGAAATTCTTGTAACACCAACTTAATATTCAAAATAATATATTTGTAATAATATTATATGTGTGTGTGATATAGATCAGTATGGCGAAAAATTAAAGGCGAAAGCTCCAAAAACAATTGTGACGGAATAAAGACTTGTAAATATAAAAAACAGTTTTCTTTCCTTTTTTGGTAGTTTAATCAATTTATTGTGTATAGCTTCTTCGTTGTATATACAAAAATTGTTTAATAAGTCAACAGTAACATAATATGTCCGTCGTTGTTTTTTTTTATTGGTACATCCCTTTATGGACAACATTTTGGATCTCTAGCAGCCAAAAATTACCCTTATGCGGTAAGAGTTATCAGCTGACCCCATTGGATCAGTCGGCAGAGATCCCCCAACCCCCCGAGAAATTTCTCTGGATCAGCTACATATTTGTATGTACTTTCTTTATATAGAATTTAACCTGTTAACAGATTGCAACAAAACATGGTACACATTTTCCTAAATACACGAGGAAAACTCTTGGAAGAGAGAAACCCCTAGGAAAAAAGTGGAAATAATTATAACTAAAAAATTATTCGCTCCTACAGACAAGTGAAGGCTTGTTGTGCCACCATACGTAAAGTCAAATCACTCCAAATATGGCGTCAATTTCTTCAGCGTTCTTATCTCACATTTCATAATTTAAATTCTGCAAAATACGAACAGTTGGAAGAATTGTGAACGTAGATTTTCCCGACGAAGATGCTGGATGAAGAGCTCTACAAACGACATCACCCGACTGGAATCCCGAGAACTCTTCATCCAGTTGGAAGAATGATCGTAAACACTACGAAAGATGTTTTAAATACGTAAGTTTGTACATATCCGTTTTTGTAGAACGAATTTTTAGTATAATCCAAACGCCAATGCCAAAACCTATTTTTCTTTGCACAAGGCTATCAACCCAGTTCAGCTTCTTCAACTATAAAATCTCAGACATGAGCAAATTAAAAATACCGTCTGGCCCTCCGTTAACAGGTCCAATTTCAAATCGTAACGAAATAATAAATTTGTCTTTAAATGAAACAATAAATAAAACAAATTATTTCACCGTTAACCTAAACCCACTCCAATATATTACAAAACCATACACATTTACCAAGACAGTAAATTGCATTGTTTAATAAATCAAATTTTAAGGCAAGACTTTAATTAATTTAAAGTTTATTTTCTAAATGATCTATATATCAGACGATTTTCACTAGTTTTCTTCTACTAATTCGAAATCATTTGAAGTGATGTCTTTTTTATGTAACCTATGATATTTCTTCATAGAATGTATCACATCTCAGTTACAACTGCCTGCAATGTTCAACATTTATTTTCTGTTATCGTTTTGCTTATTATCCAGTGAATTCCGAGAGAAAAAAATTAATATTCCCAAGAGAAAGCTTTAACGGCTTACAGGTGATTTTACTTTAAATTAAGTCAGCAAGAAGAAAAAATATTAAGAAAGATTAAAATTTTATAATAGATTTCAGAAAAAATAAATAAAGCCTATTTATTTTTTCTGAAATCTATTATAAAATTTTAATCTTTCTTAATATTTTTTCTTCTTGCTGACTTAATTTAAAGTAAAATCACCTGTAAGCCGTTAAAGCTTTCTCTTCCTGCTTTTTCATTTTATAAAAATGACATTAAATAATAACAAAACAAACTGACTCATTTTCTCAGGGAATGGTGGGCTCAAACACCCGGTCTTTATATTCCGAACACTAATTGATGGTGGAAATAACTACTGTGGCATTTAGTTGACGACTTTGTCAGATTTATGGTTTCAGTAAGTACTTTACCAACAAAGACAATTGAACTCGTAGGTATATCATCACCAGAACTGTTTGCAATCATTGAAACGGCGACGCTCCTGTAACTAGAGACCCGAAACCACCACCTTTGTTATATGGCTTAATACCACGTCTCTGTAACCACCAGGTGTTTCACGTCCACTCAAAAAATTAAATAACTTACTGATATTTTATTAACCACTGCCCTGTCTGAATTCTTCATCTCACTCCAACATGTTTTATCTTTGATATTAATCACTCACTTAAAATCTTAACCATACTTCGAAAACTGTTCTTTGTGAATTTCTACTTCTAACTTCCCTACGACCACCCTTCTCCACAAATTCTTAATAACTTCCTCCCCAATCTTCGTCCACCAATTTCGAAGTTTTCGATCTTCTCCTCTCCCGGTGAAATATCCACGATTTTAGCCAGTAGGAATTCATTTTATCCCAATATGGGATTCACACGTCACGCCCAAAGTCACGAAAAAATCAGGCACCAAGTCATTCCACTTTCTGTGGGAAAGTACTAGACGTGTCAAAATTTTGAGGCGACTCTGCTCGCCAGCGGCTTCTAATCGCTTTCATAGATGGCCTCTTCTATGGTTGGTTGTTTGCCCTTTTACATTTTTCCCGCCTTGAATTTCTCAGCTAAGAAAATTTATTATATCAAATTTACTTTAATTAAAGTGTAATAAAATAACACCCTTCATAATTTAGTAAACATGTGTATCCTACATTGCAATTAATAATTAAATGTTGTTAAAGTAGTTAAAAGATTATATTGTTTAAGTCATGAAACTTTTATTCTTTTGACCATATATGTAAAGAAAAATTGTAGTTTATCTCAATAATAAATTTTATGCCCTAACGGTCAAGGGAGTGTTCTTGACTTTCTTATTGCACCAGGAGTGTTCTACATATCCTTTATCTGGAGCATTTTTACTCCCTTAAGGATTCCTGATTACAATTTATTTAACTCCCTAAAATACAATGACTATTTCTTAATTCTTTAATGCACTGTGTGTATTTTGAATTCTATTATTGGTCCGAGACAACTTTAAACACTATTGAAACACCGGGAATATATTCCGGGATTATTCGAGACACTAGTAATTTAGTGTACCAAAAGAATTTTTGACTCAAGGGACAGGTTCCTTTGAAGTTATCGGCTGAGGTCGAAATGTACACATCAAAGTGAGTGTTTTGATTCAAGTTAAATATCATGTTTACCAATAAATTGTTTTCATATCTCATTTTTCAGATTAACATAAATAAATACCCCGAAAACACTGTAGTAAATAGCATATTAAGGAAACAATAAATGTCGAAACTTTAATCTGATATTATATTCTACTGTCACGGATTTCTTATTTATAAGCCCATTATAAGATAAATTCTGAAAAAAAAAATCTTCAAGTTACAATAACTTAACTGAACTTAATTTTTGAAGTCGTAATCAACTGAAATTCCAAACTGGAAGGTCTTCTGCACTCACTTCTACCATGTTTGTTCTTGAGGAATAAAAGCTTCCGGAACACAAAGTGAATAATCAGGGCTTATCTTCTTAAATTAATCCTTTAATTTTTTCCCTGTGATCAAATAAGCATAGTTTAGTTAATAAGTATTAACATGAGAGTATTTAACAGTCGAGAATGATAAAAACAAGAATTTATTGGTATCTTGCTTCTCCAACTGCTTAGAGCATTAATAATGTTTCTTGGAGTTTTCCGTCTATATTTTGTTCATATAAAACATGCGAAAAATTGTGTTAGAATATTAAACTGATGTTGAGCTGCTTTCTACAACACCCAAATTTGTAATTACAGCTTTGTATTTTTGAATATTTTTATTATTTTTATTGTGATACAGCGACAGGGCTGAATGTTTATTTCCACCTTTGAAAAATTATTTAATCTAGTAGAACGTACATCTGAAATGAGTTGGAAGTTTCACTCATGCCTACAATTAACAGGATCGTGATTCGTACCACCCAAAACATTACTCCCGTTTTAATCACAGTTAATTAAATTTTAAATTATATTTTTGATTGAATGCAGAGTATTTGCTTTCATTATTTCAGGTAATTATTTTTAATCTGTGACGTTACATAAGTGTCGGTTAGCCATTAGTCATGGAGAGTGCTGAGTTTAATACTGACATGCGGTAAAATTCATTGTCAGGCATAGACGTGGTTGGTGTAATTTACAAAATAAGGAAACGACTGTTATTGACGTCGCTGATATTAGTCGTATCACTCTCGTTGCAGTTTGTCTTATTTCATTACCTAATTAATGCGAAGAGGACCGAGTGTCTAATCTATAATTTGCAGTGGCACTGTTTGAATGATGATACCCCCTATGCAGGTTTATTTAATATTATCCCCTTCAAAATGGGTGAAAATAGGTGCCGTTTAATAATGATAGGTAAACTGCTCAACTTGGTCTCAATTCAATTGTTTAAATTGTAACATTCTCCGTATTTAACTCGAGAAACTTCAAAATGGGGTGTGTGACCTAGGAATTGAAGTTTATGCCAGGAAAATTCAAGAAGATCTGAATAATAATTTTCAGTCCCATAATGTAGAATAAAATTTTTAGAATCTGATATAGTAACGAGAATATTCTTGACAGTTTGAAAGTACTGGGCTAATTTTTGCCTGGCTTAAGGTATCTGGAGAAGTTTTATTCACTGAAGGTGCAGCCTCCCTTTGGCTTCTTTCACATTTTCCGTTCTTTTCCGGATTGCCAAGCCCTGGGAAAAGAAGGACGGGGACATTCTGTAAGTGTCCTGAAGAAGATTTTGGCCCCTTTCACATTGTCCGGGGACGGGAAAGAAACGGATGGGGACGACTGTGTCGCCCGAAGCTGCTAATGCGTTCGTCCGAGGAAACAACAACGTTTCTCTGGCAACAATGACGCCGCGTCATTGCCTTGCGTGAGCTGCGTTAGGTGGAAGCATATTTTTAATCTTTCCTCATTAGTAATCGTGGATGATATTGACGAAGAAGTGTTGATTACTCTTTGGAAGCAAGACCTGTGGCGTGGGGAAAATTTGATGACAAATAGAAAGATAGGAATGCTAATCAGGTTGCTGGGCATGAAGTTAGCGAAGTTCTCAGCTAATGCACCTTTCCTCGGCCTTCGGATTGACGATAAATTAAAGTGGAATGGCCATATAGATCTGCTTGCCGGAAAACTAAGTTCAGCTTGTTATTCTCTGAGAACACTAATGCAACACGTTGACAAAAAGTACGTCAAAATGGTTTATTTCGCGTATTTTCATTCAATTATGAGCTATGACATCTCTAATTGGGGAAACTGCATCAGGAGTAATGAAATATTTAAGTTGCAAAAGCGTGCAATTAGAATACTTTCTAGCACGAATTCTAGTTCGAGTTGCAAACCTTTCTTCAAAAGTTTTTAAATACTTACTTTACCAAGCGTATATATTTATGAAGTATTAAAGTTTGTAAAGCGAAACACTAATTTCTTTCAAACAAATGGCGAGTTCCATGAATACGCGACTAGAAATCGTTCAGCTCTAAGGTCGGACAAGCATCACTTGCTCTACACCAGAAAAGTATTCACAATACCGGGATAATTTTATACAACAGCCTTCCCCCAGAAGTTAAAAATAGTACCTACAAAAGCTTCGTGAAGCAGAGTAAAACTATTCTTTTAAATGGCGCGTTTTACTCGGTACAGGATTTTCTTAATCGTACTTCTAGTTTTTAAATCAAGGTTCCTGCAAAAAGTGTTGAATGAGCTGCCTTGTAAAATAGCACATCACATATCTTAAAATTTCTATTCAGTTTTTTCTGCTCTTTTGTTTGTTTGTTTCTGTATTGCCTGGAGCTACGACAGAGGGAAGGACAGTTTCCTGGTCGCAGAGCTCCAAGTAGTTAAAACTCCATTGCGTGTTCCTCAGTGTGTGCTTGTTTGTGTTTCCCAGTGTGTGTCCGTGTTGTGTTTATATTGACTTTTGTCTATATACACTTTCTTTTACTAATTTATTTTAAGTTTATTTGTCTTTCATTATGTACTTTATTTTGTTCATTTTTAATTTTTAATGTATGACGTATCCTATTTCCTCAATCGAGGATTAATGGAAACAACAATAAATCTAAATCTAAATTACATCCACAATTTGATGTTGTTAATGAAAAGTATACAAATGCGTTTGGGAAGCCAATTATCACTAACACTATCATTTATACAAGCGTACTGAACTTATTTTTTTAAAGATAGAATCAATCTACAGAAAATACTTTTTACTACTTTCTTTTATTTAGTCTCAGTTTATTAATTGAAGCTTATATTTTTGCCATTTTCCTTGGCACATTTGGGACCATGGAAAACTAAATAATTACATAATACATTTCTCACGATGTTTGCAGTTAGTCAGTCCTATTACTTCTCTCTTGTGACAACTCTTCCATCCTTTGATATAAATTTTATCCCCACCCCTTTCTCACCTCTCTCAAGTACAAAATTATTTAATACGATGCAACCATTTACAAAAATGGTTCTACTGAGTATTGAGGTTATAACGACAGTTTGTTATTAAAGATTGGATACCCAATTTTTCAGCCTTCGCTTATTGACGTAATTTAAAACAATTAAATGCCAGTCATAAGTATTCAGGAGCTTTCGGCTGAACATACCAAATTCATCTGTAATATTAAAAATACGGTTTATTGAGCCGAAACCTCCTAAAATATGACTGACATTTAATTGTAATAAATTATGTCTGTAAATAAAGAATGAAAACTCGGTTATCTAATCTTTAATAAGTTAATGGCTCTACATTAATAACTTATAGCGGCACAACACTTATTAAACAACTGAAAGCATCTGAGCTGTAGTCATTCTGGTTTTCACCTGAAGAACATTTATATTTGAAAATGTTATTCTTAGAAAGAAATATGAAATGGATTCGTTGAATAAGATACTTACAAATACCGCGTAGTAAGGAGATTTTACTGCTTAACGAGCGATGGAAATTTAATAGTTCATTATAACAAAGTGATCACATAAATTTAAAATAGTATATTTGTTTGTAATTTTTACACAAATTTAAAAGTGTGGACAGATTGCAAAAAAAATAGGTAAATATATTCTTAAAAAGTCGACGAAAACTGGCGGTGTGCGAAAGCAAAATATAAACGTGGAACAAATCACATTTTAAAATATATAATTGTGTGTGTCAGCACGTAAAAATTTATGACGACCCCAACTTTTTATACTATGGACTCTGGAAAATATAGTATTCGCAAAAGATGGCTGTTTTTTTAAATTTTAGATACGTCCAAGCTTGATTGTTGCTCAAGAAATTCTTGTAACCTATACTTCAGAATATATTGAAGGGCGATAAAAATAATAGGTATAATTCCAATATTTATAATTTAATAGGTTGAAAATATTATTACAAAATAATTTTAGCACATCCGAATAAAATTGCCAAGTTTTTTAAACAAAATTTTGGGATTATATTTTATTTTTTAAAAAGTGAATAATGTATAATTTTCATGTATTTTGTTTTTGTTATTTTTCAATTAATTTTTCCGTTTAAATTGTAGGTGACAATCCCATGTGCCGAATATTGCTCTAAAATCTTAATAAAATATATTATAAAAATTGAAGTATAATTTACGTTTGTATTAAATTTTGAGTCCGATTTAAAACCAAAGGTTTTTCTTCATTACACTTACGAAAGTTTATAAACTATGGGTAAGATTTTAACAAGTGTAATATACTATATTTTTGTCAATTGCATAAGTGAGAGCTTTTTATAAACTCGTGAAATGTGTAGTTTGGATCTTGTGGTTTTATTAATTACATACTTCAAACATAGGAATAAAATTTGTGAATTGTTTTGAAATGTTTATCTAGAAATTATATCTTTTGTATATGTTATGTATACTTTCTTTTATTTGTCTATCATTGTATACATAGTTTCTTTTACTATCTCTCTTATTGTTTTGTATTCATATTTTTGATATGTTGTATTCATATTTTGTTTGCTCTGCTTTGTTTTATTTTATTTATCATTGTATACATAATTTTCTTTACTCATATGTTGTATCCATATTTTGTTTCTTATATTCGTATTCTTAGTGTGATATGTAACATATTCTTTGACTTGTCCTATTTCCTCAATAGAGGACTAATGGATCCAATAAATCTTATCTTATCTTAACAAAATTATAGACGTTATCTATTTTTAATTCGTAACTGATTCAATGTATTATACGTGTATTGTTTTGTACGAAACGAATAGCATGCTTATTTAAAAGTGGATTTAAGTATGAATCATGAAATTGGGGAATGTAGCGGAAGGAGTGGCGACGTGACAGTGAAAAACTTTATTTGCAGATAATTCCGTAATTACGGGTAGATACTGAAAAATATTTTACGTGGATTAGAATCATCAGGAGTATCTGAAAATGGTAAGAAAGAAACTAATTTCGGGTTACGGCGCGACTTGTCCTCACAAAGTCAGTGTTCAATTACATATAAGTATATGTATATATATGTATATGTATATATATATATATATATATATATATATATATTCGTTAATAAGCGCAGACATAGAAAAAGATTTTCTGAAATCGTCCATATATCCATAGTATAGGTAGGCTTGACAACGCAAGTGCTCAGAAACACACGCGCTCTATGCTGGCTAAATCAGGGTAAATTACATTAGTGTCCAATTAAATACTGTTCCGGGCGGTGTTGGGGACCCAGCCTGTTCAGAGTAATAATCAGCAAACTAAATGACACGTCGTTAACAGAAAATTTCATGTTGAACTTCCTATTATTTAGTACCTGTCCGTTTAAAACAGACTTATTTTAAAAATAATTAAAATTAATACAAGTATTCTCTAATTTATATATAAGTTTGGGGGGGGATTTAAGGGTTATTTGATAGTTACTTTTAATATTGACTGCACTATTATTAAATTAATATTATAATGATAATAATTTTTACCTATGTTAATCAGTCATATTAATAACCAAAACTATAATTTTATTTCAAATTTATTAAGAAGGAGTTTTCGGCACTGCCATAGTTATCTACAAAATTCAAATACAAATTTTTTTATGGAATTTGTTTGAAATAATAACAATGTAATAGAATTTTTTGTCATTGATTTAATGTTAAAAACATTGTACATGCCCCTGAATAATTCAATGTATATATGTAATACTTTTATTATTAATACTATGGATTATAATGTACTGTTATAATACTACTTAATCAGTTCGTAAGACGAAAACTCCGTTTATATCTAACGGGAGAAAGTGGAATCATTTCTTACATCTTTCATGTTTCGGAACCGATTCGGCAACGTTGTGTAACAAAGAAATCATATTCCTGTTTCTCAACTACAATAAGAAACATGGGTAACAATGAACAAGTGGGAACGTGTTTAGTAAAGTAGAATCGTGTACTAGTGAGATAAAGATTACCATAGCACATAGTTATACAGATAATATTTATTTTAAAGTCATAAATTTTTAATTGAATATTTTATCTAACTTGACAATGAACCTACAAATAAACCAACCTTATAAATAATACTAATTAAATTTCGACGTTTCCAAGACATTGTTAGGTAAGCTCATAAAACAGCAAAAGAAAGTAGAGCAAATGAGGATATGAAGTTGTTTTTAGGAAAAATACGGGTGACAACACTTACCAAAAATTTAAAAAATGTTACGTATGAAGTCACGAAATTGTTAAACTATGTAAAATCAAAACCACTTAAATCTAGGTTAAATAAAATTTTGTGGGATGAAATAGGTAGTACCCACAAAACACTTTTTGAACTTCGAAATGAGTTTCTTGAAGACACAAATTAATTCAGGACTATTTTATTGAAGTTATAACAAATTCTTCGTGGTTAATAAAACTTGAATATAAGGCAGGCATTTTTACAAATTACAGTTAACTTATCATTACAAGGTGCAAGTGTTACAACTTTAATACATGAGGTAAAATTACATCTTTAGATAAAAAAGTACAATTTCGGATTTCATCAGTTGAATCTAACGATTTTAATTATTTTCCTACCTTACATTAATGTTTAAATTAATTAAATTTTAAAATAGATGATGAAGTTTCCAAAAAAATTTTAGAACAGCTACATAACTTGAAATCAATTTTCGTACTATATTTTCCGAAAAATAGTAAGGACGATTCTTTGGTTCAGAATCCATTTTCCGCGACAGCTAAAGAAGTAACTTTAATGCGATTTAATCAGCGACTCTACAAATATTTCTGGGTAAGTTTGTCAGAACCCTAATATTTCAAAACAAGCTATTATTATTTTACTTCAGGTTTCTATAACCTATTTATGCTGCAATGAAGTCAAAGTGCTTGATGCCACACCAGGTATTAGAATTCAACAAATAAATATATTTTGCCTGATATCAACAAGATATGCAATTCGAGGGGAAAATCATCAGTGGTTAAGTGATTTATTTATTAATATTATTATATTTATATTACAGTTTTATATTACAAATAATTACTAAACAATAATTGATTTTTACAAGTAGGAATTGCCCAACCACAAAAATAAGCCAAGGGTTCCGTTAAAATGTTTGATTTTGCGAAGTGTTCCATTGCAAAAAAAGTTTGGGAAACCTTGATCTTAATTTTATATATATATTCGAATAGTAGAACTTGTAATTCTTCCACATCCTGAGATCATTTGAATTGTATATTGTGTTAAACTAGTTTGTAATTCTCATGACACCGGCAGAAGCCATCCCCTGATGTTGATTTGATGAATAGTGCAATAGTTGGGAGAATTCCTGTCGTAACTCAAGGGGATGGCTGAGGTGCTGTCTTGTTTCCCGTGTGATCCCACCTGACCGTATTCCGAAGTCGTTCCTACAGCAGCAGCGGTTGGACTAACGCAGAGCACGATGTCGTTAAAAAGCCATCTCGCCAGGCAGTAAATCTGCGTTGGTTGTTGTCAGCAGCTTCTGCCACTGACTCGCAATGAGAAGGTGGCACATTACGGACTCGCCTTTGTGCTAGGGAGTTTTCAATGCTCACACACTTGTACGGCAGCCTATTGGCAATGTTTATGCTCGAAAGAAAATGCGCTTCTATCGAACCTTTTTATCTGGCCTATTGTGTTGTCAATTGCAAGGCGCGTGGTAGTTCTTTTCTAAACAAATTCTGACTTGTCGTTTTCGCTTTCACTTAGAAAATAAATTTTAACGTTATTCGTTATCGTTAAAATAATTATTTTCAACTTGTGTTGATTATTTAAATTGTTATATTGAAACGGTAATCATTTGCGGGGACCAAAATAATAGTGTTTCTGTAACAGACACTTTCCTTGATAATAGGTAAAAATTTTGTGGAATAACTAATGTATCGTTACGATCATATGTAGTCTATGTGAATCGAGTAGTTTCAAGGTGGCATTTTTCCGACAACAAAACCGTCAAAATAATAAATCACAATGTCAGCAAGACTTAGAAGAGAAAAAGAAAATGAAACATTACCACAAATAAACGGTACAGACTTAATATCAGAATCTTTATTCTTAAAGTTAACTATGACGAGCAATGTTTCGTCTCCGTATTTTGGGACTTCATCAGTCAAAATTTTCAAAATTAACAAAAAAATAAACCCAAACATGAAGCAGATGAAACGTTGCACGTTATATTATATTTAAATTATAAAGTTTCTGACATATTAAGGCTGTAGGATTTGTACATTTAGTTTCAGATAAATTATATAATGAAACAATTTAGTTTTCTGCAACACTTTTGCGTACGTTTGACACATTTCAAACCACCTAACACCATATAGCAAGGTTCGTTTGAAAACTGGATTAGGTAATTATATTTTTGTAACGAGGCATTAACTGTTATGAAACTTCTTATTATAAGATTTGGTCTTCTTGTTACCGTTCGTGTCTGCGACGATTAAGAAATCAGTTCTTCGCACAGAAAGACTACAAGTTAATTTAGTTTTAAAATAAATGTATAACACATTTTTTTATAAATATTATTTCAAAGTTTATTACTACGTTTATAGCAATTAGTTTCTGATTAAATTCATGTGTAACTTCATTATGCTTTGCAATACGAATTCAGTCTATAAAATATTTTCAAGATATTGTAACCGTTTTATTCTCAGGTTGTGGTACCTTATTTAGCTCGACTCTGCTAGAAAATTTGAAAGATTATTTAATAAAAATATAATAATTAAATTTGGTCATTTTAGATTGTCCGATTAGTCTTGGTCGTGGTGGAGTGAAACAAGATTAAATGAACAAGGTGTTAAATTTCCAACACGGAAGTCGAGAGGAATCAGTGGGGACCGGTACGAGATCTGAGGACCAGCAGCGAGTTTCAGACAAAGTAGAATCCGGCAATTGCTCTGTTTGTAGCCTTATTTCCGATTTCCTCGTGCCGCAAATTGCAAATTGGAGATTTTGTTTTTCAATCAGCTTTTATAAGAAAGCCCTTAAATAAGACCCTAGAATTGATGTCATTGTTTTAAATTTTAGTGTTTAAACTATTAAATTTTGTAAAATGTTGTATAAAGTTTAAATATCCGTAACAAGAATTTAATGTAAAGAGAGAGAGGGGGGGATAAATTTAAACTAATTTAACTGCACTTATCCATTTCAAACCGAATATGAAAATAATTCCTTGAACAATACTTTATTACTTCCATATCAATATCTTCTTTATGCTGCCAGACTACATGAAAGAATCCACGTGGATATAGCTCCCCGTTAATATAATAGGAAGGTATTTGATTTAAGGGTAAAAGGTAAACAAGACTTGAGCCTAAAAGTGATGCAGGGCAAAAAGTACAAAACCTCCATGAAGTTGAACGTTCCCTTGGTACTCGTAGCCCGCCCTTCCGATGACGAGACACGAGTATGCAGTGGGGACGCAGCATGCCGCTCTCCATGCTTGGATTAGTTTATGTGGTAACTGACTAACTGTTTCAATGTAATCAGCAGACAGCTCTTATCGTATACTCAAGGTTTGCGACCCTACAACATGAACTTCTAAAATCTTAACATGTTTTGACTTGTGGGAATTAGTAAAACCAGAGAGAGAAGGGAGGGGGAGGGGAGTAAACGTTGACATTTATATTTATATAATACTTATATATGGCTACAAGATTCTTTCTTTTTTGTGCAGTTTAATTTTTTTTCTGATTTTGTGACTTAAAGTAATTTAACTTAATTGTTACATTAAATTTAGAGCATAAATACCATATTCTGGATCATTAAAATAATACGGAATAAAATTGGGGAATATTCATTTATAGTTTTAGAACATTAATATAGGTCAGGATTTTTTAAAATTATTTACAACAGACGTTAAATTTGAACTTTTAACATATTAGACAACTTCAGCGGTTTAGAAATGTGAACAAAGTTTGTGTAATGAAGAACTGGATCGATTCTTGCGTGTTCAAGCATTGTAACGCCAACAGAGTTTTCCCGGCTTTTATAAAGAGTCAATAAAATAGTTCATGTGGGAGCGAAGCAGGTGTCTGTATCAGATAAACACAATCCTCCTACTGCTGAATGGTGTGTATTAGATGCCTTGTGCCTAACACAATGTCCCGTATATGCTGTTAAAATACTTTGATCATAAAGTACAACTAATAGTAATAATAATAATAAGAAGAAGAAAATGTATTCTTTCTTAATAGACAGCTGTTTCATTTGTAAACATTCCAAAATGTTTGCAGTACCATGTGATATTTTGAACTACATACTCACGCCAAAATACTAAATTTTAAATTTATAAAGTTATTTAAATGTTCAAACGTATTGCTTTCTCATGTGTTTCTCAAATTTTGCAGAACGTAATTTATTTTCATTTTCTAGAGCAGATTACAACTCGAGTGTCTACGGGCATTCAGCATTACACTTGTCGCATACTATTACAATATTTTAAATGAATTGATATTAGACTTCTAAAACGAAACTTATATAACAAGCAGGATTCTCTGTCGCATAAATCGTGCTGTTTTCAAGGGGGGAAAATAGAATCTGGAATTATTGGTGGTAGGACCTCTTCCCAAACTTTCATATTTATATATTTCCAACAATTCAGCCTTGAGACAGGCAAGCAAGAGGTGGGAATCCCAGGGTGTCATCTGGAAAACGTGTCTGCCTGCAGCTACAAGAGATTAGGGTTTTTATTTCTGCAAAAATTTCCCTAGCACACTCTTCCATTCGTGAGCGCAAAAATTCACGAGCTTGGTGAAAGGTGAAAAAAAGGTTTTGTGGAGATACGTCACGTTCGGTGGCGATTTCCCTTGGAGAAGGGGAAAAGAAGTATTTAGCTGGGAGGTGAGAATGCCAAAAATGAGCAGTGTTGATCGATACGTTGAAAGTGCAAGTAAGCAAGGAGGCAGTCATTGTTGCTCGGAAGTGGAAGGAAGCTGGAAACAGACGAAGGAGGAGAGAAGAAAAAAAGAACCTTTTAATTGGTCAGTGTATATTGGTAGTTGAAAATAGGAGCAGTTAGTTATATTCTGAAATAAGGAGTCGCTTTCATAACTTATCGAAGAAGTGCAAGTTTAACAGAGGTCTACCATAATATCGGCTGTGAAATAAACATTGTCAATGAGGAAAACTGGTTTTCCTCAATCGGAGAGCAGTACCAGGTCCAGAGCCTTTTCCGTAGACCGGGTTAAAATCCACAACCCAACAGAGAAAGGATATTACGCTAAAGTTTCGTAATGTCTATAAGATGGAATGAGTTCGTCACGAAAGAACATAAAATCTCCGTTGTGGTATTCAGTCCTTAATAGTCTGATACAACCCCCGTTTCTAACATATGTTGCGCGCAAGCCGTTTCATTTCCGCATAACTATCACATCTGCGTAGGGTATTCCATAGTTGGCCTCCCTCTTCTGGTATTACCTCACAAACTTCCCTCAGATAGTAATTTTCCAAGACCATCATATCTAAAACGTGTCCTACTTTTCTATCTCTTCTCTTGTTCAATGTCCTTCATGTTGTTCGTTCTTCCCCTTCCTTCATTATTAGTGACTATCCACCTAATTGATTTTCAGCATTCTCCTATAACACCAAATTTCAAAGATTTCTATTCTATTCTTTTCCTATCTATCGGAACCACTCACCGCTCATTTTAGCGATTGGTTGTATATTCGGTCCACTCACCATACCCCATTTACCAAAATGAATCTTACCTTGTTTCCATGATTTGTCAGATAATTTTTAACAAAAATTATGCACATTTTTCGTTATTTATTATTAAATAAAGAAATAGTAAAAAAATGAAATAACTGACTGTATACAAGGTATCTATGGTCATTAATGGATTTGGATTTTTCTTTTAAAGATAAACAAAATTTAACGTAATTAAGGACATGATACAAATTCTACTTTGATATTAAAAGAAATGAAGTGAATTAGTAATTATGTTAATAATAGCATAGTATAGAGTGAAGCGATCTTGAGAGGCAAAAGTACAAAATGTGGGATAACATTTAGCAAGAATAGGCGGAAAGGATTATCGATCATATTTGCACAATCAGATAAGAGAATTTCATATTAACTTTCCGAAACAATTTTTTGTGCATCTGGTACTTAATTTAATTTTACGAAAACACAAAAGCGTATCCACAAAGAAAAAGATTCATGCACCTAATACTCTCGGATCGTAGTTCCTGCGATTAGTGAGTGATTTAAAGTTCAGACACTAGGTGGATCTGGAATGGCGGTTCCAGCAATCTGATTCCTGAGTGAGCGATTCAAACACTGGGATCGCAGTTCCAGTGATATGATTCCTGAGTGAGTGTTTCAAACAGCTGGTTGCTCTCGGATCAAAGAAGCGGGTGAATCAAAAGAGCTAGCTCTCTTTAAATCCAATTCAATGATCACTCACTCCACTGAAATAAATAGTTCTCTGAATTAGATCTCGATCAGATCGTCCATCTCTACCGTCCACGTATAGTACCCATATAACGCCACACTGCATACGAACGTTTTTATCAATGATTTTTTTTATAAAGCCTTTCTTGCCTTTGCTATCCTACTATTTATGACCATTATACTCTACCGTCCCTAGTGTCTTTGTGCTTTTGAGTGTCCCATTGTGTGTATGTCATGTTATCGGTTATTTAATTACTATAAATAGATACGTATTTATTTTATTTTAATAGTTAATTAAATGTTACTTCATTATGGTCTTATAATATGTCGTTACTTTATATAATGTATAACATAATCTACTTCCTCAAGTACTAATGGAAATCGCGTTGTTGCGAAGCTGCAAAGCTTGCCATGTGTTGTTGATGTGGTAATCAGTCCTAAGATTAGTCTGATGTAAACTTTAATGTTATCCTATCCTACGAAGCCTTTTCATCTGTACACAGCTGCCACTTCCTCTCTAATCCTTGGCCTCTCTCTTTAGTTCTTACCCCACACACTTCCCTCTAATGCTAATTTTACAAGACACTCATCTCCCAAAAAGGGGCCTATTAATCCATCCCTTCTCTTGGTCAAAATACACCAAATTGTTCTCTGATCCCCTATTCTGCTTTTAAATACCTGGTTAGTTACCCTATGCACCCATCTGATTTATAGCAGTCTCCTATAGCGTCACATTTCGAAAGATTCTATTATTTTTCTTTCTGCATCTCCTGTCGTCCACAATTCACATCCATATAACGCAACACTCCATACGAACATTTTTAATAATATTTTCCTAATATTCATACTACTATTATGCGTCAATAATTGCCTCCTTTTGCGAAAGTCTTCCTTTCCTGTGCTATCCTACTCTTTATGTCTACTATATTTCTACCATTTCTAGTTATTATGCTGCCCAATTAGCACCCTTAACTTCTTTCAAAATATCCCTTCCCAATATAACGTTTGTTATTCCACTGTTTCCCATACTACACTCCATTACCTTTGTTTTATCTCTATTAATCCTCATGTTGTACTCTTGCTCCAGGACCACGTTCAAACCATTTATTATATTTCCCAAGTCTTCTTCTGACTCTAAATACTACAATATCATCGGCAAACAGTAGGGATTTTATTTCTTCTCCTTGCAGCACGATTCCATTTTAACTTTCTTCATGACCTGTTCTATATATAAGTTAAACAGGATGGTTAATTGTATTAATAATGTTGCTTTCTAAGAAGCCTATAGTGTTATAACAATTGTAATTTTAATATAAGGATTTTCTTAGAGATGGTTTTTACACGAATTAATTTGTACCCTTGGTATTCGAATAAAAAATGACCTTTTCTCGATATTGAGCCTTAATTTAACTATTTATAATTTAGGTTTGTGTTCCAATACGAATTACTAGCACTGGCAGTTATAAAAAATTCCTTCAGGCTTGTTATTACTCTTTTCGTAGCCCATGTTTTCTATTAGAGCTACAAATTGGTACAATTCAGACCACCGGACAAGGCATATGGCGGAGTATTGTGTTTCTTTATTCCATTAATACCTGATCAGTTCTGATGACATCTGAGCTTTTTCACAATTCGCATGAATTGCACCTTATGACGCAGTTTCACTGTTTACAATAGTTTCTAAAGACCCGTCAAACTTAATGAGGCGTCTCCAACCAATTAAGAAAACAGGCTTGAGGTCTGGCCAATCGGTGGCATGATAATTAGCCTGCATTAATTTAGAATATTATTCAATCATCAAAGACCAATTTGTTCGTGATACACAGATTATAATTATGGAGAAAAACTTGTAACAATAACTGAATTTTTACATTGACCATGGCGAAAAATTATGAATTATATCACACCATATAACACCACACTCCATACGAACAAATTTAGCAATGATTTCCTAAAATTCACGTTTATATTACCTGTATGTAAATTCCTCTTCTTTTACGAAAACCTTCGTAGCCTGTGCTATCCAGCTACTATAATAACTGGAAAACAATCGATATTGCTGTCGACACCGGTGTAATGTTATTCGCTCAATTTTATTGTTATTAAATATGTCAGTTTATTTGAAATTCAGTCCCTTAGATGAGTTTCTAAGTGTAGAAAAGTTCCGTTTTCAATATTGCTACACCTTAGGACCTGCAGTCGTGGCTGAGGTGTATTGAGCACGACTGCAGAAGTATGTACTAAAGTTCGAGTCCCTCTCTACGAAACCAATTCTTTATTAGTTTGCTTTGTTTGCCTTTCGTTTATAGTATTTTCTGTTTCGAGTATGTTCTGTGTCTGGAATATTCCATGAATGTATCAATTATACTGAGCCCCGAAACAGTCTTGGACAGCACTTCGTGTTAAATAAACTTCTATAACCTCTAGATCTGTGTGTCATTGCATTTCAACGATCCTTCAGAAGTGTGACAATATTAAACAGGAGAATTAATTTCTACCAAATTTATACACGGAAAAAAATAGTAATGGGGTCAGATTACCAACCCAGGAGTGCGTGTGGGGTGGGTGGAAATTTTAGCGTGAGTGGTTGCAAATAAATAACATTAAATCAAATCGGGTCTGAAATGCAGTCCCAGTTTCGCGGTGGTGGTGGTGGGGGAGAGGGGGGTAGACAAACACAAAATCATCCAATATTCCTAACTATTTCGGGGTTATGTACCGAACTGATATGAATAAATACCTGGGTAAATCCGGGCACCCAGTTAGTATTAGTACGCATACGTATATAGTGCGTATATAAAAATATGCTGGTTCAGTTTGTAGTTTATCAAAATAGCTACGTTTCTTTAAGTGCTAAAAAGATTGGCAGATTTTATTCAGTAATTAAAAAGACGTTTTGCACATAAACTACCTCTCATCAAACAGTGAATAGTATTAGATTATTAAAATTGAATTGAATTTGTCAGTTTATGATAACAAAACATTACAATGAAAAATAAACATTTAACTGTTATTTATTAACAAGTTATGCATACAATATATACGACCTGATGAACCATTAATTTTAAATTATGGAAGATAATGGCCACATCGTTATACAGTACTCTGTAGGTCAACTCTAATTAGGTTGCTGCTAATTGTTGGAGTGTGCTTTCCCTTGTGTAGCAAGGTAAGAGCAGCGCGAATTACGAATGCTAAACAAAGGTGTTTGTTTTGAAGGAGAACTCTTTCCTGAGCTGCCCTCCAGGGAGCGCATTTAGTGGGGCCAGAGACAAAGGAGACTGCAATCTCTCAAGAAGCGCCGATCTGCCTGGCACTCAGCGAAATGAGCTGGACGACAGCGCCGATTGCAGGAGCGCGTCCGGCGTTGAGTAATGACAGCAAGGCAGCCATCTGACGCACTCTCCCTACCTGGACCACCACCTCACTTCTCATCACGACTACCCGATCGGAGAACGGATAAAAAATAACAATATTTCAAGATTCAAAAATATGATTACAGTACGTTAGCAATGCAGCCAAATTTCCTGACATTTGTCTTCCATACTGATAAATAGGTTTACATGTTTTTAAATATATTTCATGGCAAAAATTCAGCAGAACTTGGAAAAACATACAATTTTTAACTATGTATTGTTTACATTTTCTATAATATTTGTGATTACTTTTCCAAGAGATCCTCAGGATTTATCAAGAAACGAAACTATGAGGGTAATAATCTCAGAAGAACGACGTTCATAATTAATATTGTAAAATTATTAAGGTTTAAACTTGTATAACAGATTAAATGTACGTTGCAATTTTATATTATTTTTCTGCAAAAAAATTTGCAATACTGCACTTTCATTAGAAATATATTCTCATGTCTACGATGTACAACATAAATTTACGTAGTTATAGTCGCGTCTTGGTGCTGAATGTATTCAATGATACCACTAGAACTTCACTAAAGGACAGGAAACTTTAAGCATTATTTTGGCAACGATTTTAAATAAATCATAGAGTGTTATCTTTTAAATATTTTACGATACAATGAGATCTTTGAGCAGTAAAAATATTGAAAAGAATTTTCAAGAAATATCGTGCAGGCATATAACATAAAATGGGGACAATGCACCTCAAGTCGACAACTGTAATTATCGTGATATCATTTTGAGCTAACTTTCAGGATAGGAAGAATAAGTAATATCACTAATTCTGAATGGTGGAAATTCTTACATATCGTAATGATAATCGTAAGAAACGAGGTCTGAAAATCGAAAGAAATTGCCCAAAAATCTTTTTTCCGTACAATACTTGAGTATGAAGCATGTTGTTGAGGTCTTTATTGAATGAACCACAAGAGGATCTATAAATAAATCAGAAGGATTTGGAGACCATCTCATGGCAGTGCTGAAAGTAGGATGGGAATCTCGTTACCAAGTAAGGAAGATTCACTTTGAGTACTATCTCAATCATGCACGGGTGAAAAAACGTTGGAATACATACGGGTTAAGTTAGGAAAGGCAACTTATATTGCGAGAGGTGAACAGAAAACTCTAAAAAAAGAGGACTTTGGTAAATTTAATTTTTAAAATCAGAAAGTTAATTCATTGGAATATTTCACCTATAGCACTGTTTGAAGTGAATCCCCCATGCAACCAACAGGTTTCATAATAATTTTAAAATATTAGAGGAAGTGAATATACTGATTTTACTTTTTTTGTTAGCTTGATTCCTTACAGTAAAGTACACTAAGTGAATAAATTTCAGGACGATTTTTAGTGTTATTATTTCAAAATTATATAATTTAATTGTTAACACGCATGTTTATGTATTTGTTATCTGTCAGCACATGAAACCAGAACATTATCTTATGGTCTGTTTCCAATTTAATGCGTAAAACATTTGTAGCCTTTTTTGGCGGAATAATTTTGATCTGTCTATAAAACATCTGTCCTATTAACTCGTTTCCTCGTGCAAGTATTATTAATTCAACGGCCGTTTTGTTAAAAGTAGATTGAGAGTAAGTAATAAGGGCGTCAAATTGTTTGCAAGTGATAAACCTGCGTAGTGGTCGGATGTTCCTCACCGGCGTCGACTCCATTGTTTCTCTGCTGCAAGCAACGTTTCCTTCAAGTGTCTCTCGTCCATTGTTAAAAAAAAACGGTCAAAAACAACGATCCCACAAAGTCTGTGAAAAGTGTATCCACAAGCGCAACATCATTTCACTGCCTGAAAGACTTTAAACATTAACAATCCACATTTAGAATGTGCATTACTATTTTTTTGAAAATAAACGCACTTTCAATTTCTTAATATATTGACATTATTCACATAGTAAATAAATTAAAATAAAATCGTTTCATGACACAACTGTAAATTTAAAACAATTTTGTAGCTCGATCAATACCGAAAGTATCAAGCTATAACAACTTGATCATCTCCACGGACTCCTTGGCAGCGATCAACGACTTACAGAACCTTAAGATCAGAAATGGGAACATCAACCTAATTGCAGAAGTCAATACAAAACCTAACAGAAACATACATCTGGAATGTATCCCAGTTCACTCATACACAGAAATAAACGAGATAGTACATTCTCTCGACGTACTCAGGACGCCCTCCAAATATGCACTGCATAATACGTAACTCAAGACATATCCACCCGAATAGAGACAAAAGGGCATGAAAACTGGAAATATAATAACAATGGCCTATTCCATCAAGAAACAAACGATTAATCATCACTTAAGCATCTGGTAGATGCCCTCAAAAGATACCAAAGAATTATTTTTAGATGGAGAAACCAACAGTGAAACTCATTAATCTGTATCTCACTGTTAACCACCCAAAACAACCGGTTGGCAGAAAATATTCTGTAATCAGAGAGGAGACCATTGATAACTTCTCAGCAATTTACTTTCTGTACGGACGTCAGGGCTATTAATAGCCTTCAGGATTTCTCGCCAGGATAACGATAACTGAATTGTTATAAGCACCGAAATTAACACGATTCAAGTAAACGTACCTCATAAAGGCCGCTAATAACATGGCTTTGTTGATGCGACCTAATAAACCAAAGAAAATCTTCAGGAGTGGAATCGGAAAAACGAAATTTTTACTCCTGCAAATGGTAAAAACATAACGATTCTTTTTGGTTCAAAACATACATTAAAAATCCTTAGTTCTTGATATATTACGCACCACATGCAAGTTTTTCACGACAAGCTCTATAAATTGTTTCAGATATGAATATTTATTATTTAAGAGACGAATATACGTAATATTATAAAATTGTTGTATATTCTTCTAATTGAATGAAATGTGTTTTATTAGTCTTATGTCTTAGGTTTCTTTGAACCTATATTCCCATATTAATTAAAACATCACCCAGTAAAGGTCTAATTTTGCTAATGGAAAAATGTTGAAAACTTGGGTCTTTATGTAATTGTTTCTAAAACAAAAAGTCCGTCTTCCTTCTGCTCTTTTCCTGAAGTAAATTAAATGGGATAATAATAACGTTCCTTTAGTATAAATTTCAATTCACGAAATAAAAATGTTCGCTTTACGATTCCATTAATTAACAAATAAAAAGAATACAGACATGCGTGTACATGGAACAGCGTTTTCATGTCTTACAACATGTATGACGACCGCAGAATCAAAACACTGAGATAATATCAACACAATTGGTATGATTTGACATCAAACGTATTGATATAACTTTTTTAATGTTGGCTTATATCACAAATTAAATATGATGTTGTGTATAGAAGAATTAAGTTCATACGCTGATCGAGAGAGTTTTTTGAGGTGATTGTTGTCTATAAAAATCGTACTAAGGCAAAGAGAGGGATTAATTAAGATAAAATAATATTATCAAAATGACAGCATGTATTATCTGTATTTATGTCATTGAAAGCAAAAGTCTTAGATTAAATAATATATTATTGGTGTGATTTGTTAAATTTAGTCCTTAAATTAAAGTATGGACGTCCGGTAAATGTAAGAGGATAAAATATGTTGCAGTCTGCATATTGGCTTCCCTAACAGGTTAATGAACGTTAAGGATTCACACGATATTCGACACTTGAGACATTTGAAGGGATAACATTCATTATAAACTCTCATTAGAAAAAGAGAGAGATTATGTGTTTATGGGTGACATAACCACACGTCATAGTGCAATTGTGGTTGATCCTAAACCAGTAGCAACCACTAGCGCTCAAGGTAATTCCAGCGAATGATCTAGAAGTGATCTCAGGAGATACTGGATAAATTCCGTTCTAATTGTGAGACAAGAGGCGTTGTTCTAAATATATACTGGTGGTTACGTCTGAAAGCTAGTTTAGCTTGATAAATTTAAGAGTAGGCATTAAAAGTATAGATGGTTCCGTTACGTGCAGAGATGAATAACACATAAATGTATAGCAACTGTTAAAAGACGACAAGAAAAATTGTATAAGTAATACTCGAATAAGAATAAAGGAATATTGTCATGAACAAGTATATAATTTAAAATTAATTCTCCTAATTTATGTATTTTTTCATTTCAATTACGTTTTACTTACTTTTCTAATGTGTCAAAATCAGAATCATTATAGGAGGAAAGGAAAGGGAGGGAGGGTAAGGGAGCAAGGATAAAGGAGGAAAGGAGGAAAGGAAAGAGAGCAAGGGTAAAGGAGGAAAGGAAAGGGAGGAAGGGTAAGGGAGGAAAGGAAAGGGAGGAAGGGTAAGGGAGGAAAGGAAAGGGAGGAAGGGTAAAGGAGGAAGGGTAAGGGAGGTAGGAAAGGGAGGAAGGGTAAGGGAGGAAAGGAAAGGGAGGAAGGAGAAAGGAGAAAGGGTAAGAGAGTAAGGGTAAAGGAGGAAGGAAAGGGAGGAAGGGTAAGGGAGGAAAGGAAAGGGCGGAAGGGTAAGGGAGGAAAGGAAAGAGCGGAAGGGTATGGGAGCAAGGGTAAAGGAGGAAGGTATGGGAGAAAGGGTAAAGGAGGAAAGGAAAGGGAGGAAGGGTAAGGGAGGAAAGGAAAGGGAAGAAGGGTAAGGGAGGAAAGGAAAGGGAGGAAGGATAAAGGAGGAAGGGTAAGGGAGGAAGGGTAAATGAGGAAGGAAAGGGAGGAAAGGTAAGGGAGGAAAGGAAAGGGAGGAAGGGTAAAGGAGAAAGGGTAAGAGAGTAAGGGTAAAGGAGGAAGGAAAGGGAGGAAGGGTAAGGGAGGAAAGGAAAGGGCGGAAGGGTATGGGAGCAAGGGTAAAGGAGGAAGGTAAGGGAGAAAGGGTAAAGGAGGAAAGGAAAGGGAGGAAGGGTAAGGGAGGAAAGGAAAGGGAGGAAGGATAAAGGAGGAAGGGTAAGGAAGGAAGGGTAAAGGAGGAAGGAAAGGGAGGAAAGGTAAGGGAGGAAAGGAAAGGGAGGAAGGGTAAAGGAGAAAGGAGAAAGGGTAAGAGAGGAAGGGTAAAGGAGGAAGGAAAGGGAGGAAGGGTAAGGGAGCAATGGTAAGGGAGGAAAGGAGGAAAAGGAAGGGAGGGTAAGGGAGGAAGGGTAAGTTAGGAAGGGTAAGGGAGGGAGGTTGGGTAAGGGAGGGAGGAAGGAACTATCACAAAGTTAACAAAAATTTATTGCAGAAACTAGAAGTGAGTCCGAACTATGAAAACAATTCGTGAAAGGTAAATATAGTTTATGTAAAGTATGAGCGATAATAAATGATTTATTATAGAAAAATAAATTTTGGTATTAAATTAATTTGTGTTATTTTGCTTTGTGATTGCAGTTTGAGAGTTGAATTTGTTTCATAAGTTGTTAATGCTCTGAAATTTAGATTTGTTTGTTGCCTGACAGGAATAAAAGTTTGGGTGGTTAACCAGGCTGAGAGGGATCGGCGACTGCTGTCTCCGGGCGGTGCATTATACACGGAGCCGCCTGCATTATGTAGGCTCCTAGCGTCCATTAGCTGCCGCTCTCACGGTTCCGAAAGGAAACACTCCACTAAGATTTCTTACCCTTAAGCTGCGCATTTGCACCTGATTGCTCTTGTTCACAAATTAGCTCCTACATAAAGGGCGAACCCGTTTAATAATGTATTGTTGTTCTGTCTGTAATGCGTAACACTGACATTCTAAAAAGTATTATCTCAAAATTAATTGAATAAATAACTTAATTTACTTTGATTTTCCGAGTTAGAGGCACGTGTAACAAAGAGAAACATTATACAAAAGTCAAATTATTGGAATGCTAAAAGAACTATAATAAAGTAATTAAGAAATTATTTCAGAAAATTATTCATTCATTTTTCTCTTTTTCGTCTACAGTTAGATGAATACTTATATTTTCATACATCTATTTAGGATTGGGCATAAATAGTGCTCCGATTGACTTTACTGCAGAACCTCAATAGTCACGTAATGTAAATTACAAAATTATAAAATGATTGATGACTGGTGTAATGGAGCGGGTGATTTGAGTGTGTGATTCAACGCAATTGTCGTTTGGCCGTTATGCTGAATTACGTGCACCCATTTCGCCGTCACATGGACAAAGAGGGATGATAGCTCGTTAGGGTAGGTTAGTCAGTTGTTTCACAAACAGCAACACTTTCATATTTATTTTTTATCCGTGTATAATATAACAGAACAAATATTTGGCTGTGGTTGGTTAAATGATTAGATTATAAAAATTATAAATTATGCTCTGTGACACTAATGGAAGCTTCTTCAAAGTTTTCAAATAGTTATAAAATATATTGTGCCTGATAAAAGTTTATATTTAGTTTATATTTTCTTAAATACAATAAACGTTTCAAGTAAACAAACTGTCCTTTTATTACAAATATGGATGGTCTGAAATAAAAATTCTTTGGAGAATTTTGAGAAAAGGGTGATTTTTGGTCTATTTCTTTTTTCCAAATTTTTATCTTATTTTGATGTATTATTTGTTTTAGTGCAAGAACTACAAGTTGAAGCGTTAAATATGAATAACATATTTCAATTTTTGTTTTATTTAGCATCATTTACAAAACTTTGATTGCTAAATTAATTATTCCCCATAAATAGCTTTGGTTTAAAGTTAATGCAGCGATTCTTGTCCTTTATATGTTGGTATAATTGGAACGTTTGATTGTTTTGGCCAGAGTTCAGGTTTATTAAAAACGAGATATCTCGTTGTGTCCAGTTTATTTTCTAAAATAAATCTTTTCTAAACGCACAGACCTCTCTTATAGGGAACAATGGATATTTTTACATTAAATTTTCACAAATAGTCAGGAATAGTACATTGAAGAATTGCATATACATTCATTATCACGCATAATGTATGTGAAAAAATTAAAAATTCATAGACGTGAAAAAAGGATTTCAGAAATATTTAAATAAAAATTACGCCAAATGTAATTAAAATCTTAAAATAGATCAGAATAATCTGACAGAACCATGTAACAATCTGTAAATGTTTCAATTAAATACTTTGAATAGTTATTGACAAAAATTGGTTATAAATATTATGTTAAATCGATTAACGTCTGCTATTAAATAACAAATTAAATAATTTCCGACCGATTTTTACAGACATATTTTTTATTTAAACGACGTTCCGGCGCATATACGCGCCTTCTTCAGGTTTAAATCAAATTATACAATAATCAAAACTACAAAAATTGTTGCAATCGTTAATTTCTTTCTACCAAAGTGAGGTCCGAGGCAGCTCTAAGAACATATCTAGTCAACAGTTTGCACAAGATAATAGGATTTTAACAATAATTTGATTATAAACCTGAAGAAGGCGCGAAGGTGCACCGAAACGTCGTTTGAATAAAAACTGTCTGTAAATATCGGTCGGAAATTATTTAATTTGTTATAATTATTATGCTTTAACATGGACAGTATAAAGGCCTTAAGAGCCCTAAGTACAATACCTTAATCAAGATGATGGGATGTTCTTTTTACTATTTTAACCAGGAAAATAGAAACTAACATTATTGTTTGGTAGCGCAAAAGAATCCTCAGAAAATCGAACTTAAATATTCAGATGTAGATGGTGCAGGTGCGCTCTGCCGTTTACAGAATGAGGACTGAGAAATACATAAATGTTACCCCATCTTTTCATTTCCCCTCTCTACAAACCCTGGACTAAAGTATATGACAATGCCAAGGAACACTTTCTGAGTCATATAGGCTCCCATTCAAGAAGGGCTATAGGTTTGGTAGCCTCTGCTGATAATTATGTATCTCCCCCCCTCCTTTCCCTTCTTTGAATAGTCATGCTTAAACCTTTTAACTTTTATTTGTTTAAGTAATCCAAATTTCTGAACACATCTGAAGAGAGATAATGGAAGTGCACAATGACACAGGTTGTAGCATTAATGAAATGAATGGCTGGTCTTAAATGAAACGTCGCTTAGCACAAGCTGCAAGTCATCGGAGACGCGTACTCTGCTTATCGGGTAGACGGCTTGAGCAAACACGGAACACCTGGCTTTCGTCGCGTGCTCCCGCGAGACTAAGGTTTCCACACACTCACAGAAATTTCAGCCAAACCTACAAAATGTCAACCTCAAAATATTTTCTCGTTATTTTTAAGGATTTTCAGTCGATTTAGTAATTGGAGTGACTGCCACGCTATCGACTTGTTTATCCGCGGACGTTTTCCTGACAGTACTGCAGATAGATATATACGCACCGATTTCCTTTTAAAATATTATAAACAATAATTCAGAAAGCGGAAAATTTTCAGAAGAAAATGACAACATTGGATATTTTATGAACAATTATTATTTTTATTTCTTCTAAGGAAACTAACGGGACTATTTTAATGCTATTAATTCTTTGTAAAATTGGTTCAAATGGGAGATATTTCTTTTGTAAGTTTATAATTTTATACCTACTTACATCAGGTACAGAAGCATTACTTCAAACTAATGATTAGCTTTCATCAATACTAAACGAATTATAACGAATTAGGATAGAAGAATTTTAGTCGAATTTTCCTATATTCACGTGTTAATATAACTGACATTCTAATAGCTTTAACATGAAACTTTCATTAATTTTATACAAAACGTATATAATTTGATACCTGTTTTCAAATGAACTATTTACCTGTCATTTTCTAAAGATATACTAAAGTCATTTAATAGTGGGATTAATAGCGGGATATTATTTATTTTAGTGCAATATTAATGAACTTTTATGTAAAACAAATTTACATCAATATTACAATTTCCTCATTTTAAAATTTTAAGCCGGGGCAATTCTTTCTTATTTAAACACAACATATATATTTACATGAAAATGATACATATAATTTTTCTTAAAACTAAAAATTCTCGATCACTAAACTCAGAGTCGTATGATATGGACCTTATCATTGAGCAAAATATTTAATACAAAATCTAGTTGGACTTCACAGTATAGGAAATCAGCAAAAATTTACAGGGCTACATCATAATGTAGCTTCCAGCGTATTCCTCGTTGCAATTTCCTCCTAATTTGGATCGTTCTCGAACACTGCCATCCTTCCTGGTTGCGGAAACTTTCCAGTTTAGCCTCTTCGCCTGGGATTACCTAACGGATAATGCTGACCATTTGCTCGTTTTCACAATCTGCCTCTAATCTCATCCGATCCACCGCTCTCGCATCCACAAACTCCCTTGGCTAACCTCCAATCATCCGTTCTGAAAATCTCTCTGCAAGCCTCTTTACTACCTCTTACCCACTTCTTTAGTTCTTATCCGGAAGGTGACTGGGATGGATACTGACCAATCACATTTATGGTCACTCTTTTCTGGGTGTAACAGTTTGACCCTCTCCCCCACGGTTTTTGGGGAAATCCAGCCTCTATCCATCACATTCTCTGGAATCCGTGGGACTAATTCCGCTAGTTTCTGAATGTCTGGGCTTTATAACCCCTGGCTCAAATACTGTCTCCTTTCTTTTGACTCCGCACCGCCGAGATCCAAGCAGATGTGTTTGTCCGTTACAATAGATAAAATTTTTAATTTAGCGAAATAAAAACCAGTGGCAGACGTTGAAACTTTTTTGCTATTAATTTCTTATAAAATCATGGCATTTTTAGATCATCTTTAGGGAAAGTTACACTGATAAGTACATGACTAAGACATTTAATAAAAGAAGAGTTTGTAGTTTGATATAAAAATAAAACTATCGGATGTGTTGTATTTTATCTGAAGTGTTCGTAAAATTTCGCTGTTTGCATTTTATCTACTTTCCTTGCAGTCACTGGTTGCTATAGATACGCGTATAAATGAAGTGTGCATCAGTGGATAGGATAAAAATTATTTAAAACTTTGAGAGATGTCTTATTCCATTAAACAATCACAACAGTGTGAATTATAACGTAATGACTGACAGTCCACCTGTGTGAGATGAACGAAACGAAGCGTTCAAACCAGAATTAACCAACACAAGTACGGGAAGGACAAATTTTCATTAATAATAAAGCATATAATAGACAGAAGTCAGCAGTTCAAGTGGGACAGTTATCACATTTAGGTGTAGAAAGCATTAATACAGTAGATTATTGTTTCCGAAATGTTACAGTTTAAATCCGATCCTTAACAGCGTAAATGTAAAAACGGACACCGAAACATCAAGCAGTATTTATAAGCAATTAACGAGCATAAAGACCAAAATGAAATGCAAATTTATTTCTGTTTAAATTTTTTGTTTCTGTGATGAATTTTCATTTTATGAGTTAATTGTATTATACATATTATATTGTAAACTTCTCCATAATATATTTTTCGTTAAAACACCAGATGAGGTCCCAAGCTAAGGGATGAACATCGTGTAATTAACTGATGTGAATACATTTGATAATTCTTCTTTTTACCATTTATTATTTAAATACAGTCAGATCATTCAGCTTAAATCTACTTTCCTCCAAACATTTACCTGTTGTTAAAGATTGGTTCGAACAAATAATTTTTTTAATTTTGATAATGCTGTTGTAAGGAATTCAATTTTAAGAATAGTTTTATACCCGAAATTTTATCATTAAATCCAATAAATTTTATGTTAATAAAAAACTTGAAATTTCACAACCAATCTAATATCACGGTTTATTAAATTGTCTTCGTCTGTTTCATATTTTTCTTATTCTTCGTTGTAATTGCTTCAGTCTGTTATAAATATTGACAAGCGCCACAAGTATTGTATGTGTTTAAACTTAGTGTTAAATTTTAAATATTTGTTAAAATTTTTTGTAATTGTCTATTATAAAGGTCGTTAATTCTTATCTAACTTACGGTGTTTATAAACGTTAAATGTTCTTGTAATTAATAATGATGCCTAAATGTTTCTGCTGAATATTAAAAGTGCTTCATTTGGACTGATAAGTCAGGAGCGAGAGAATCATTTACTATCATAATATAATTACATAAATTATAAAGAATCAATCCTAAAGAAGACATTAAAAATTATAAAGAAATATTATCATTTCTCAATAAATCTTATTTAATGTGTTTGTGATGTGAACATTGGTGTAATTTTTAATTGAATTCAATACTCCCCTGGCGCCAATCTAGTATTGGAAATATTTTTGAAATAATTTTATGTTGTTCAATAATTTTTCCGTATAAGCTTCGAAAGACACATTTTTTCTATTAGGGAAATTTATAAGCTTTAAGGTTAATGATCTCATATTGGAACCCCATGTCAGTGACGGAGAGAATATAAGTATGATATACCATGTCGACATGTTGAAAAATCATCTTTAGTCATTAGCTGACAGCCAGTAATTTAATTTTATTGATTTTTTAAAACTCCATAACGTGTAAATCTTAACGTTATTACTGAATTAATAATGCAAAAGGTTCGTTTCAATTTGGATTTTCAAACGAAACGAGGGTGTTAATAAGGGCGTGTAGTATGACTACAGTAGTAGTAAGATGAAGGAAGTAAAGATATCACATTTAGAGGAAATATAGTAGTTAATTTTGTTGCAAATGAAATCACGAAATAAACCTGAGAAAAGATTAGAAACTTTTTTCAGATACGAGACGTATTATGAAGTCATCGGCGTTTTATTTATAATCGCATATTTTTATTTGGGTAACAGGCTACATAAGGGTGATCCTAAAACATGAAACTCACCTTTAATAGCATAGGAAAGGAATTGAAAAATGGGGGATGTGGAAGGTAGAGTAAGGTAGCCAAGAGTTAACTAGGGCTCCCGGGATAAAATGTAAGGATCCTACCTGGTGTTTCACTTAATGAGATGAAAACTGATAGAAAACTGGCATCAGGTACGTCAGGTTATTGGGTATTAGGTAGTTCGGGATTGTGAAATCGCATATTTCTTCTTCACAATTTTTAGGAAGCAGGGGGCCGACGGATCTAATGGGATCAGCTGAAAACTCTTACCGTATCCCCAAGGTGAGCCGGGTATAAGGATACAATATGCAAACTAATAATACAGCTGCTAGATATTATTCCAGGAGGGTCATGCTCTGTGAGAAGTATTAAGGAAATTCTTGTTTTATTTTAAGGGCCTTAGTATGCCATTTCAAATACAACTTGTTTTATGCCATTTCGACATCGACCCACCCTTAGTGAAAAATCCTGAATTTCAGTAGCTTTCCCAATCATATTTATTACAAATTTTACTGAACCGAATAACATTACTGTACGAAAATTGTTCTGATAAACTTTTCCGTCTTTCAAATTTACAATAAATAAAAAGGCGGCCAGTAAATCAGCATATAAATTTATCACTATTTATTCAATAACGAAAAAGTTATTAAATTCATTTTTCTGTGTTATCTGGCAGATAATGCTGTGAAGTTGTCATATCACAAACACCACAGTGAAAATATAAATAAAGTTACAAATATTCTCTTGCTAAATTATTACCCAATCAATTTTATAAACAAACATGTCAAAATTTCATAATTACTGTATAGATTTTGTTTTTATCACTAAATAATATAAATTTAGTTCAAATTATTAAAGACAAAATTGACTTTATGGAACGACATAATGTTATCTACAAAATTATTTGTTTAGGTTGAATTCTTGTTTTATTTTAAGGGCCTTAGTATGCCATTTCAAATACAACTTGTTTTATGCCATTTCGACATCGACCCACCCTTAGTGAAAAATCCTGAATTTCAGTAGCTTTCCCAATCATATTTATTACAAATTTTACTGAACCGAATAACATTACTGTACGAAAATTGTTCTGATAAACTTTTCCGTCTTTCAAATTTACAATAAATAAAAAGGCGGCCAGTAAATCAGCATATAAATTTATCACTATTTATTCAATAACGAAAAAGTTATTAAATTCATTTTTCTGTGTTATCTGGCAGATAATGCTGTGAAGTTGTCATATCACAAACACCACAGTGAAAATATAAATAAAGTTACAAATATTCTCTTGCTAAATTATTACCCAATCAATTTTATAAACAAACATGTCAAAATTTCATAATTACTGTATAGATTTTGTTTTTATCACTAAATAATATAAATTTAGTTCAAATTATTAAAGACAAAATTGACTTTATGGAACGACATAATGTTATCTACAAAATTATTTGTTTAGGTTGAAATGCTATCGGACAAACTAAAAGAGCTTTAAAAACTCGCATTAAAGAATATAAAATTTACATCAAATGAGACACTCAAAAGTACACGGTTGTGTCCAAATATATACATATTAAAATCACAATTTCGATGGTAAAATTTGAAAATTTTAGACGAAGAAAATAATTAATTCTCGAGAATCAGGTGCAACCCTCATGCAATCGATGTTAAAAATGACACGAATAATTGATTTAAATTTGCGACACTCCTTTTTTATAGTAGTTTACCTTTATAATATTATTCTCCATTTTTAAAATTTAACTGACGAAAGCAGTCGTTACCACATCATTTCGGCCGTAACCGTCGCTGGAGATGGTCCGCGACACTAAATTATTCACATGTACATCCAATAATCTTTTCGGCTGAGGGAGTCAATGAGTAAATATGATGAATTGTTAAATTTGTAAGCTTTGATCTATGTTTTTTATATATAAATTAAAAAATTGTAACATTTGATTTCTGTAGTATTATGTTTGAAGTAAACCTGAGATAACTTCAAAAAGGAGACGAAACGTAGTTTTTGAATAAATAGTGATAAATTTATATGTTGATTTATTGGCCGTCTTTTTATTTATTGTGCTGCCAGAGGTTCTTTTGTAATTTACGGGATGTGATATTTATACAGGTACACTGTCGACAGAATATATTGGTATGTTTATTATTAAAATTGTAGCGTTGTGTGTTTGGTGGCCATAAGATTCCCACCTTTTCACTCCACGTTGATACTGTTCCTCTTGTGCGCGATGCCCGAAAAGCACTTACTCAATGTGAACGTTATGCTGTAATTATACGCCCCTTTACGCAAACTACAAGGCATGATTAATTAGTGTAATAACTAGTTTAAATATGTACCGGCCCTGACGTAGCTGTAATTTAAATAATTAGCCATTCTAATTTACGGTGCGACGTGAAGGCGTGCTGATTCAGATAAGCGGGGCCAATCTAGCAGCATATCGCCGCCGCAATGCAGTACATCAAACGATATATATCTTCCTGGGGTTGACTGAGGAATGACTGCAGACCAGCTTCCGAGCAATCAATTAGTCCGTAACCAGCTGCATGAATTACGATCGCTATCATACTGTTAAATAAATAACAAATATTTATGAACAAACCGTATCACTTCACCGTTTACAATAATGTTAATTTTCAGTATTCTTTTTTCTATAACAGTTTGTTACATTAAAGTTTAAGAAAACTCACCCTCTGCATCTTCAAACCGTATCCCGTAGTTTACAAATCCGTATTTTTTGTTTTAACTTCTTAATAAACTCTTTCAGTTACTTAATTATTGTACAAATCGCGGATTATTGAATCACATAACACGGATAAATATAATTTTAGGTGAACAACAATTGCTGTTAGATTGAAGGAAGTTGAGGAATTCTGCTCCTTGGGAAGCGTGATAACTAGGGATGGTAGAAGTATAGTGGACATAAACTGTAGGATAGCTCAGGCAAGGAAGACTTTCGCTAAATGATGAATTTACTTACAGGTAATGTAAGTGTGAATATTAGGAAGTCATTGCCAAAACAGTTCGTATAGAGCGTGGCGATATATGGGTGCGAAACGTGGACGATAGGTGTTGCGGAAAGGAAACGAACAGAAGCCTTTGAAATGTGGTGCTATAGGCGAATGTTGAAAATCAGATGGGTCAATAGAATGACTAACGAGGAAGTTCTAGACAGAATAGGAGAGGAGCGAACAATATGGAGGACGTTGACCAAGAGAAGGGATAGATTAATAGGCAACGTTTTAAGACACAAGGGCCTTGTAAAATTAGCATTAGAGGGAAGTGTGTGGTGTAAAAACAGAAGAGGGAGGAAAAGAATGGAATACGATAAATATATTAGGGAGGGTGTAGGATGTGATATTTTTTAGGAAATGAAAGGGCTTGCGCGTGATAGTTTAGCATGGAGGGCTGCATCAGACCAGTCTTAGAATTGAATACCACAACAACAGGTGAAATTTAATCATTACTTTCTGCGCCTAACCGAACATGAATCTCTATGATGAAGTGGAAATCATTTTCCAATTAAAGTGTTATTAATCTAAAGAAAGTAAAATTTTCTGCAGCTAATAATTTAAGAGAATCTTCATTTTCATTTACTCTTTGCTAGATAATAGACAAGCTATATACTTTATTTTATTTAATCAGAAAGTACACGTGCAAATATAAAAACTTATATAAACATGAATATTTCTCGTTTAAATGAGCATAAAATCAGACTCTCTAGGGTTTTAACTGTCCAGGTTAAACGTATAAAGGTCAGGTGTCCGAAAAGTTTCTAGATTTGGTTAATAAAAAAATAGAGAATATTTAAGATGAAGGTTTTAACGGTTCAAGTTGTAAACACAGTCTACTCCCACGTAATTACAACGCACAAACGTTCGAACAAACATATGAAAGTGCCCAGAAAGGCGTTGTTTGTCATGTTGTTCAACTCGTATGCCACAGTGGCTTCACTGTCGTTTACGTCGTCAAATCAATGACCATATTTTGGGGAATGATAAAATTCAGTAAGGACAAACCGTGTAAATAACGAGAGTGGTTAAGGACTGTCCTGGTATCTTCCTTACTAACTATACTTCAACTTCAAGTTTGTGATTAGGCACATTGTCGTGCAGCATGAAGAAATCACTTTCTCCCTCTATTGCGGGATAATTCTCTGGATCCTCTTGCAAACCTATCTACGGCACCCAGATAATACTGGAAAGTTACATTAGTACCCGTGGAGAACAATATCCCTGTGGACAATGCCGTGAGTGTCAAAAATACTCTGAAAATCTTCTCCTTTGATTTTATCATTCACATTTTTGGGGGGATTTGGTGATTCATAATCGATTCACTATGCACTGAAGAGAGCCAAAAACATTCCCTATACCCATGGAGCCGAAAGAACGTGCATTATCTTAAAAAAATTAAAAATATCCCCCGTTTCCTGTGCGAGTGGAAAATACTCCCCAAGTCAAGTTTTTGACGTGGATCGTCTAAAGGCTGAACTACTACTTAAGTAGCATGCTAAATGTCTGAATTAAACTAAGCATCCGTCTGGCAACCATATCTGTTATTTATGCTAGATTTTTGTATAATGTCTCTCCATTCCCAATTGTAACGATGAACTACTATCATGCCAAATGAGTTTTTACTCAAATGCTGGTAGATACAGTATCTATCAAAGTGACCACGTAAAACCTTTCATCAATGCAAATTTTGCCCGTTTCGGCATGATTTAAACTTTACGATCATTCCACCAACGCCCTTAATGGTGGTAGTCGCGTTGTCATACTACTCAGTGTTTTCGGGCTGTAAAGGACACGTGTCTTAGAAATTGATTCTGGTGTATGTGGTGCATACACACAAATATACACTGAATTTTATTTATTACAACATTCGATATTTATACAACGCTGTTTAGGAATTATTTTTTATACTTATTGCTTTTTGTTATTTGTATGCACTATCTTCTCATAACTTCATATAATATAATACTTATTAATGTCGGTAAGCTTAATATAAGTTTAAATAAGGCCAAAAAAATTATTGAAACACAACATAACTTTCCCAATAGCAAATTTGATACTATCTTATGCACCTTTAAAAATTATCATCCTTCAGTTAAATTCACACACGAGATAGAAAAAAATTTACCCTAAACATTTTAGACACCATTTACAAAAATTATTGTTGAGAGCCAACTTATTCTGGTAGGCTGATAAAATATTATTCTTCTCATATTATCGAACTAAAAGTTTCGGTTATATATAGCCTTACACATAAAGCCATTTTGGTGTTTCACCATACCAACATTGAAATAGTCAAAAATATATTATACCTAATTCCTATCCACAAAGTTTCATCAATAAGTTTCTTCAAAACAGACTACTTATTCTCAAAGACCAAATATCCAACACCAATCTCATGAAACCCTTAACAAATGACATTATTATATCATTCCACCAACCTTTACACAATTATTTGAAAACCCTACAACATCTAACTAAAACATCCAATAATCTATTCAGTATTGTAAAACATTGGAAAGCCCCAGCTGATAAAAACAAAATTCCAATGGCTGCCTTTTTGTATACATAGGCCAAACTGAACGAACCATCAACACAAGAATCAAATAACACAGGTCAAATATTAAGCTTTCACAACACAAGATATCCGTTATTTCAAAATATATTTTAGATTACAACCACACAATTGACTGGGATAAATTTCAAATTTTAGACAAGGACAGTAACTACAAATCCTGATTAGTTTCAGAAATGCTTCACATTAAACACAACATTAATACTCTGAATGTAAAAACGGTCACTGATTTGCTCAGTAGTATATATAATATCTTAATTCGTGAAATGTAATGTATCAAAAGTTAATTATTATCTTTGCTTTTTTGTTTAAGATATTTTTGTCGTTTTGTTCTTTACATACTGTATTCTTTGGCTCTTCTGTAATATCTTTGGAATGTTATAAGTTTTGTGCAATGTTATTCAGTCCAACCTGAAGAGGGTTTATATCAGGACCGAAACAAGTAGTTGTTTTTAAATTGTAGTTTGTTATGTTTCACTAATTTTTTTCCTGTTTTAGCCCATCTTCTCAACTACTTTCAACAAAAAGTTGTTCACTTGACAATGCATGCCTCTTAAAGTTAAAAGTTTATTGGTCAAAATAAATTTCCAGTTTTAACTTTTCAATTAGTACACGGTAAATAATAATATACTCAAATTGTTTGATTGCCACAGGCGAACACCGGTCCAACCGATTTTCTGTAATGAGAGGAAAATTCACAGCAGTTAAAACCCGGCCTTTTAATGTTTATCATCTTGTCTCTTATGGCAGTTTAATATCGCTGCTAAATTTCTTACTTGTTTGGGTAACTACATAATTTTTAATGGAATTATTACGACCATTTTTCTGTGAAAAGGGAACAACGCGGCGTGAAATATCAAGAATCCTCCAATTATTGACACTAAAAATTCTAAACTCCTTCTGTTCTGGGCAATATATGATATGATGGATTACCGGAACACATGAAATATCTAGTTTAGAAAATTATTAATCATGTTGTTGTAACATTATAGGAAGTGTAAAATGGATATTGTCTGACTATGGATGACAAGTAAACGATAAGGGTATAACAAAGATGGAAGCAACGGAAACAGTTTCGAAAAAATTAATAGTGAGAAAATGACCAGAAAAATAATTTAAATTTGTTTGAACGAAATAATGGAAATTTTAAACATCGCAAATTATATTAAAAAACGTTTTCAGTTTGTTTCTTGAAACTAGTATAACTTTATATTAACTTCAGTGCAGGGAACTGCAAGTTCTGGAAGAATGTATTATTTCAGGTCATTGAAATTCCGTTTGTTTATAATCACTAATTGTCCCTTTTCTCTTCACATTAATTGCATTACATATTTTGTAAGAGTTATAATTTAATTATATGCTTAGATCAGTCAGCCATATTCCTTGCTATTTAAAAGAATATTTTATTTCAGGCCTTCACATTTTCAATGACATTGCACATTGAGTTGAGTAATCTGCCTTTTAAGTTACTTTATACAGTATGATTATCTAATTCTCTGATAGCAGGTAAAGCAGAATCTTAATTTTATATATTTTCAATTAGTGTAACAGTTATGGTTACGTGTATATATCCATACCTCTGATGTATTACATATGTGTAACATCTGGACTAGGCGCTCTGTTCGGAATTAATTATATTGTTGTTCATCATGGAGGAATTATGGGAACCGATTACGGCATACATTCAAATTAAATTGAGTTTTTAGATTACGAATTCAGAGTTTTAAGTACTATATTAAAACATCGTATAACGTTAACTGATTTAGCTTCCTCAGCTATCTGAAAGTTCTTAACGAATGCAATCGTATGGTCTTAAATAAAATGTGAACTCTCATATTATTGTTCAATAAATCAAATAATGAATTTTCACTTTTGCCCATAAATATCTTCTTTAAATCTCTTTGACATGCGCGAATTGCTTAAATCCCTGGGATTAATAAAACTGGTCTGCAATTATAGCCCCAAAATCATATTATGTATAATCGCATTAAAACCAGTGAATTACTTTAAACTCCCTAATTCCCAAAACTGGGCCGGTAAATATTGACCAAAAATCATATTATGTATAATCGCTTTAGGACAGTAACGATAAAAATGGGTACATGCGTTATTTCTGAGTTTACACTTCAGAATATTAATTTTGAAAGCTGACAATAATAACAATTATTCCTGTAAATACGTATTCCTACGCCAACTATGAGAATTGAGTAACCAGTAGAAGTTGAAATTACTATGTTGAATCGTGTTTAAATGCCGTCTTATTTTTATATTTTTAGTCCAATTAGGTTAGTATATAATTACGAATTCTATATTCCTCAATTTGACGAATTTTTTCATAAAATTGTTTGAAGTACTAACCTTTCTAGCTTAATTTGAAATTATAAAATAACAAATATCAAATAATTGAAAATCAACCAATTATGGCACTTAGTGCAATATCAACTCAGTTATTCGCTATTTTGAAAGTAGTACTGAAGTATTTAGAGAAATGCAATAGTTAATTAATCAATGAAATGAAGAACTATTGCTTGCTCATTATAACGAAAGAAAATATGTATTGAGGGTAGCCTGTACTCATTAAATCGATTTTGAATAGTTACGATATATCTCTATATTATGTCTTCTAATTCAATTTTCTTTTAGAGATATTTTTTCTTACAAATTAAAATCCATTTTAAAGACGAGCAAAGCATTAAACGGTCAATGCGATTTGAATTTGTTATTGTACGTTTACTGAGGGAGTTCTATTCTAGTTTCTAGGAGATTGAAATACATTTAGAAACTTATAAATAGTAGTCTGAAGTCCATGGATGAATTATCATTCAAATAGAATTTTTTATTCCATCACCCGATGTGTTGTGTATTTTTCTTTACTTCCAAGATCCAAATCGTATTTTAAAGCTAATTTTGGTGTAATATTTTCGTTTGTTCCGATTTTTATACTCCTAATGCCGTGCCGGGTAATAGAGACATAACAAAGTACTAACTCATACTATGTTATTTACATAACAAAAAATGATATGTTTATTGTTTGTATACCTATATGTAAGCCTGTCTATTTGTATATTCGTTGACAAAACTTGGTACAATTATTGTTAAAACCAGACAAAAATTGCGTGGGGTGAGTGGATTTTTAAAAACGCGGATAGAATTATACCTAATAAAAAGGCAAGTAAGTGTTATTATTCTAAAGACTGGAAATACTCTGTATATAATTTTGCGCAATATGGTGCCCATTTCTTTATTGATAAATAATATCGTACAAAATAAAAACGTGTAGGGAGATAATGATAGCCAATACTAACGTTTTTTTAAATACGTAATACTGTAAATTTCCGTTATATTTAGAACTGCCTTTTAAGATAACAAATTTTCTGTGACAATTCCTGAAAATCATAGCTTATGTATTCTGAATTTTGTGCTTTTATATTTAGAAAGATTCAAGAATAGTTTTAAAGTTATGAGTATATTTTATTTTTACATATTTACCTATAGATAAAGAATTTAAAATTTCAAGACATTTCATTGTTGGAAATTATGTATAATAATTGGAGCAAAAGTGATTAAATGATATTAATTAGATTCCAAATTGCTTAATTGCACAACACGTAACTGGGGAAAAATTCTATTTTATAAAATTAGAGTTAATTATCCTGATTCAATAGACGAAAGGAAATATTTTATCTTGCCCATTCTTAATTACGTGGATATATGTAATTAACCTTTACGTCAAGTCGCGCAGTATTAAATTAAATAAAATTTATTTTTACCAGTTTTAGATACGAAGAATGAATTTATTAATTTAAGCTTCATTAAACAATGTAAGTTTTATCAAATTGTCACAATAATTTTTACATAATTAACAATGGAATATTTCAATGTTATAATAAAATACACCATAGCCTATTTTTTTAGCAGACAAACACTAATTAAACATTTAATTATTTTACTGCAACAACCATTATTCAAACTGAAACTAATAGCCCTACACATAGAACTCTAAAACGTATCGTTTACTTTGAGATGTGGTATGGGTATATAAATTGTTCAGACAAGGGGATGACACAACTGCTGCTTCGGCCAATCGCCGTATACACTGGTTCTAGATCTTTCCTCATACTCCTCCGTTTCAGGTGTGAGGATGGACCAATGAATTCCACTACTCACCTTCACAATAGATTGTCTTCAGCCACTATGGAATACTGTACAGATTTCAGGTAGTATTCATTTCCCGACCCATGTTTATTCCAAGATCTCTTCTTCTTTTGTTGTTTACTACCATCTTTCCAAATATTTTACTCCTTTTCAACACCAGGAATAAAAATATTACATAGATAATTTTTGTTTACTACAATTCTCTAAAAGATATGCTATTGATTTTTTTACATAAATCAACATAAATGTATTTAAAAAGAAAAAGATTAATATTTCTAAGAAAATGAAAATTTCAGATAGTTTTGCGTTAAAGTTTCTGAATTAATAGAAAATATAAAGTATAATTTTTTTACCTTTTTGTCATGTTATTAAGGAAAAGTTTCATTTTAGAAATTATTGTATCTGGAATATCATTCCCTTTCTTCAGGAGTATTTTGGACTACCTTAAGGTATTGGGATTGCATGCAATTATCTTAAGGTAAATAAATCCATTTAAATAGCAGCAATACTTTCATTCTGTTTAAGTTCCGGCATTTCTTAGACTCCTTTAAATAAATGTGCTTTTTGAAAGTTACGTAAAAATTATTGACTCGGTTTGGTTACCATCCAACATCTTATCTGGTAATTTTAAAATAACCCCAATCGGTATAGTATCGCGTCTGACCATCAAGAGATTAGTGCTCCAAAAATGCGCCGGATCGTTGCCAGTTAAATCAAGTCTTGACCAAGAGATTAGTATCGATTTCATTCCTTTTCCGGGCTAATACAGTTATTAACCAAGACACTTAGCATAAGATCAACCCTAACTGCAGTAGATCGGTTACTGGAAAACATATGGGAAGCCACTGAACAAAAGGAAAAATTCCACGTAGTATTTATAGATTTCACCAAGGCTTTCGACCTCATAGACCGAAAGCTAGTGGTAGAAAAGTTAGAAGAAACCCTTGGCAAAAATAACAAATGGACACAAATTATAAGAGAAATACTTCAGTGGAACACAATAAGGATTTCAGACAACCTCTCTCTATCGGAACCGATACTACAAACAAACGGAGTACTGCAGGGGGACCCTCTAAGCCCTATTCTTTTCATCCTGGCAGCAGAGGAAATAATGAGAATAGCCCAACAGAGGGACGTAGTAGCATTCGCATACGCCGACGATATAGCGGTCGGATCAAGAAATATAGAGGCACTACAAAACGCATTGAAGGACATGGAAGAATGGTGCCATGAACACAAGTTTGAAATTAACACAACAAAGACGGAAATGATGGTTTTCAGACAAGGAGGCCGGGCTCCAGCTTCGGCAGAAACCTTTATCAAAGGAAGAAAGATAAACATAACAAAGGAGTTCAAATATTTGGGAATAACTTTGCAAACGAGTGCCAAATGCTTCACAAAGCATGTAACGGAGAGAGCAGCGCAAGCAATTAGGGCTATACATGATATCAACTTCATCAGAACCCTAAGCTTAGAAACAGCAATGACACTATTCAGGACAAAAATCATGCCGACTCTAACATATGGGATAGAAGTCATATGGTCGCATCTCACTGTGAAAAACTTAGCCATACTAGAAAGGGTAAAAGCAAGATTTATAAAAAGAGCAATAGGAGTATCAAAAACTACCAGATCCAGACTTGTGTACCTACTAGCAAGGGAAACATTCCTCGTAGAAGATCTCAGGACCCTTATACCCCTACCGAATACAGGAGCCTCCGAGAAGTTACTAGCATCGCTGAAAAGAAAAAGGGAAGAAATACCCCCGGAATTTTATGGGACAGGGGCCATGATAGACCCAAATAATTTTTTGATTAATACAAAGATCCTGAACAGCAAAACCAGATACTCTGACATGAATGGATGTATTAAAACGTGAATTGTGGAAGAGGAAACAGCGAGAACGGTGTGATTGGAGTAGCTGAAACCTGCTCCTACATTGTTCGGCAAGCGCTGTTTACCCGCAAGCAAGGGTTCCTCCGCCAGGGCCTCATTCAAGCCTCAAGTAAACATAGTTGAGATTCCTCTCCTAAAGACAAATGCAGAGTTGTCACAAGAGCTCGAGAGGCTCCTGCTTAGAAAATATAAACTAACTTCAATTAAACTAGCATTAATTATTAAATCAAGCTGAAAGGAATAAATTTCCCATACATTCTAATTTACTTGGATTTATGCACATATTTATAATTGAGAAAGTAAGTATAAGTTTTCTTCAACAAAAATACCAAAATATATCTTTATAAGAAAACAGACAAAAGGAATATGGTAAATAGCTTTGATATAAAAATTTGCAGAATGAAAGATGTTTGATAAACATTTGTTAAACATGGCGTATATCGCCGCGCATCCTTTCCTATCTAAGTTAAAACCATGACTAACAAGGAATGGATATAACAAACATTCGCAGATGAGAAAAATAAAATTAACCAAGTTCTGATTAATATAAGTCCTGGAGAAAATTGTATAAATGCAATGTATACGCTTAATTAAAACATATAAGCTGGAATAATTAAATATGTTTTCCGAGTGTTCAAAAATTTAAAGTAAAAACCAATGTATTTTGTCACGCAATTGGCGAAAAATAATTTAGTTTAAGTACTGGGTATGAAGCAGCTTACTGAGCATGATTGAGGATATGTTTTCCAGTATTTAATGTTTACGGTTAATGTTACATTATTATAGAAGCTCTAAATGAGCACCATTAACCTCAGAAAAAGTCAGTATCGCCGTTGCACGAAGTTCATTTGTTTTATTAGGATTATGCGCCAAAGAACTTTTCAGAAACAGTCCACGAACAATATTCCTTGCTATCGGCTATCGGAAATGTCCTGGAAAACTGGCCTTGAAGATCTTCGAACTTCATCCAATTAGATTTGGAGCTAAATAAAAACCGAAGAGTATTATTAACCGGTCTGCTACGAGGCGCAATTACTTAAAAGAATTCTTGAAGCGACCACTGAGGGAAATTGCAATAATAAAATACGTTATAAAGGCCAGTGGGACAACTAGGAATAGTCAAGAAATAATTTTACTAGTAAATGGTAGGTTAACATGAGGTAGCGGTATAGAGAATGCATAACGAATTGGGAAAGAATAATTTCAGATATGAATTCGTAATATTGGGAGAGGAAAAATAAATTGTTGTACAAGACTACTAAAATGCACAAATTGCAGCTATGCGGACTTTTATTATGAACTTTAGTCTAGGACGACGTGCCTTGTTATCCGAACTAAAATGCGAGACTGGCCCCAATGTTGTTACACTGAGAAATATATGTTTATATTAATCTGAATTGCTTGTTAGCTTCTACAATCGATGGCCCGTCATGTCTAAGATACTAAACCGTGTCTAAACGGCATGCAAACAGTTCAACTATCTAGTTGCAGCGCTCTATTTAAAATTAAAATACCTGGCGTAGTGCGTACTGTCTGACTGGCTGCTACAATGTGTTCAAAGAGAGTTGGTATGTGACGGATGAATATTTGTGAGTCCTACATGTTTCTTCAAGTAACAATTGTAACCAGGGTCTTTCATTTTAATCCATATAACAAGGTATGCACTAACATTCATAAAAAATCGGATAACTCTGTGATTATGCCTTAACAATCTCATATTGTGCCTCGCACCACAGCGGTCCCGGCTTCGAATCCTGGCTTGGGCTTGGATATTGGTGTTGTTTAAGAAACAATACCATGATAACCCTACGTGGATATAACTTTCCCCTCACAGTGTTCAGTCGCTAATGACCTTACAGTTGATGCGACTATAAACAAAGATTTTAAAAAATCATATTGAACTACTTTTTTTCTCAATATGAGGAGTTTTTCGTAGATTTTATTATATGTTGCTCCTTATATTATATATACTTTGGAAGGTTAGCAATAAAATATGGAATGAAATTTAGGACGCAGTTTTATGAAAATAAAACTATATTTCCTTATTTTTATTCTCATAATTTCGGTTAACACAGAGATGATGTCAGAAATATTGGCGTAAGGGAGTATCTCATACTACCCGGAGGTCAGAAGTCAAAGTTATAATAACTATTATTAATGATAACTATCTCAAATCCAAGTTTAATGTGAGGATCGTACAGTTGTTGAAGTTTATATATATTTTTAAAGAAACATTTTCTTAATATATGGATACTTTTTCAAACACTCGTTGATGAATACATATATTACTTCATTTTAGACTCTTCTAGAAAACATTTGTAATATTAACGACAGAGTACTTGACAAGTTTAAGTGAACCTTTATGTCATGTCATGTCATGTATTTGTAAGACCCTGTTACTTTCAGTGACGTGCTCTACCCTAGTTTTTTTTAACCGGTCCTGTTAACATGAAATTGTTAATTGTCTGTACCCTACTTTCCATTTAAGACGACATCTCCTATTGCTCTACTTATACAGATACGCTGATAGTCGCAGTATACATTCAGCTAATCAGTTCACAGATGCTAGTAACTCCGTAAAACCTATAAAATTACTGTCGGGAAATAGAAATGATAAGGATACCTAATTATGGCCAAATGTGGCCCTGGGAAAGCGAGTAAAATTCATAAAAAATTATTGATATGGGAAAATTATGTAAAAAATTTAATAAAATAAAAATTTCATTTCCCGATTATGATATACCTTTATCAGTTCAACATGTCACGTCAAACGTAAACAACAATGTCGCAAGGAGTAGTTTGACTCTCGTTTACATCAGACGGAGGTATCCATGGAACCAGGGTAATCAGTCTGGTTTTTACTTAAATGATTATCAAAATTAGCTGGCAACTAATGTACACGACAATACAATTAATTCTTTTACAGGATTGTAACACCATAAACCCTATGAAATTGTTTAAATATATAATTAATCTTTGATCATTTTTGAAAGGTTTCCGTTTTAAAATATGGTAAAATTGTTTTAACGGTGAAAATACTTAAATTATTCCTGTTAATAATGTTTAGTTTTACAAACGACATAACGAAGTCCATCTACTGATTATCTGAAATATGACAGCAAATATACATGTTCTGTATATCCTCTCAGCTGGAAAAAATTATTTAGCTTGTTAGGTTTTCAATTAATTAGTTTAACGTATTTACACACAGCAGTAAAAATGGTTTACTTTCCATATTAATGCTCGGCATCATATCCAGTCGGCGTAATTGCTGCGATTCAACTGAGTATTGACCAAGAATCAATCTGTATTCCCAGTCCTCAAATGCTATACTTACTCTATCACCTACTAAAATTTTTCTTCGTTGTCATACACCAAAATAGTAACTTCTAACTAATGATAATCATGAAATCAAAACTGACTTAGATTACTTAATAGAACATTATTAAATATATATAATTTTAAGTGCATTGCGTCCTTTGGCCGTTTAAATGTTGATGTAATGGGCAAAAAAACTCCTTTACGGTCACTGTTTTGTAAGTAGTTATAATTTAAAAGAAGTAGCTTTCATCCTAATAATATATATATATATCAATCAATATATTTTTTATAATTCAATTATTAAAAAGCTTTTTACAATATCCGATCTAAAAACTCTTAAAAATGATATAAACAATTTTCATACATTGTACTTATACACTATTTTATAATATACTTATTTTCCGTACGAAGTACGTTGTTAGTATTTAAAATGTTTGTGTTTTTCTACACGTCGTCCGTTACAAACTGTCGGCAAACCTCAGTATAAGCGAGGTTATACGTCATACACTTCTGATCGGTTGATCGATAGCGTATGATTAACATCGATTATTTATTTTTGTATGTAATCAGAAATATATATATACACATTGGTAGTAGCATAATGATTTGCATATATTTGATCAACGTATAATATTGAGTATTATTGTAAATTATTGATGGTCTCAATGTAATAGCTTCCTATTTCAGTTCCTTAATTTCTGAAATTAATTATTTGATCTCTAAGAATATTAATAAAAATTGATTCTGCGAATCTGAGTTTGCTTTAAAAATTGTTCAGGTATAAAATACGTCTTTTGTCGAATGTGAATTGATGATTATTAGTTTTTACGTGGCATGATAATTCTGTACTATTTTTCAATTTGGCTTTCAATGTTTGTTGATAATTGTACATTCTGGTTTTAATATTAGTTTTGGTATAGCCAATATATGATTTATCGCAGTTTTTACATGGTATTTTATATACTACATTTGCATTATCATAATTATTTTCTTTTAAGTACTATGTCACGACACGAGCGTCTTGTAAAATTAGCATTAGAGGAAAATGTGTGGGGTGAGAAAAGAAGAGAGGATAAGGATGGAATACGCTAAGAAGGTTAAGGAGGATGTGGGTTGTGCTAGTTACAATGAAATGAAAAGCCTTCCGCAAGTTAGGTTAGCATGGAAGGTTGCATCAGACCAGTTTTAGGACTGAATACCACAACACAAGTACCATGTGGAAAGGTTGATGAAAGCGCTTTTTAAATTATTTAAATCTTTATCATAAAATTATGTTTGTTTGTACGTCTGTAATTTTTATGCAAAATTACTCTTAACTACATGAGAAAACACTAACAGATTAAGATATTCCTAGGCTAAACGGAAAGAAATATATTCTTTAAAAAATTTATGTATGTGTCAACACGTTAAAGTTTAGGACCGCACGTAACATTTACGCGTTTTAATATAGAAATACGCCATATTTAAAAAAATAATGGTAACATTAATACTAAAATGTCTACAGACTGCTATACTCATATTTTATAAATTATTGTACGCTAAACATGGAAGGATGAAGATAAACGAAAGATTGTTTTTGATGTGAAAGTTTGTAAATTACATTTAGATAGAAGAGTGGTAATCGTTTTGAAAGATATTTTAAACACTTAAAATTATGTACACAATTACAGGAATCACGTCATATTTCATACTCTCATTTTGATATATCAATTGATGATAAGAAACATAGGTAAAAGTTTTTAATCATTATAATTTAATAGATTTGTTATCGATCGAAGTTTTCCCAGTTTCAACTGAAAAAACAAATGCAGAATACGCCATCGAAACGTCGTGGTTTAAGCTTCTCTTGACCCGGGAGGAAACCCAAGAACGGTTTATCCAGATTTGTTGAAATTTACTAAGACAATGGGAATAATTTACTAGTTTTTTAAAAGCGAAATATTTAGGTTAGAGGTAAATTTATCTAAGTGTCTTGACTGAGGGGCATGTTCTACTCATTTATAGATAATTATCATGATGGCATGCATTAATTTTACAAAATTAAAAACTGAATCCTTTATTTAAGATGGAACATATCAAACAAATAAAGGTGTAAATGTTTTAACACGAAAATAGACAATAAAATTCTATTATTAGTATACTGATAGTTTCTATTAAGAATTCATAGTTCGAAATAAAACTAATACATACTTACGATTTAAACACATATGGAAAACTCGAACATTTTACACTAGAAATTTTAACTGACTACAATGCTGTAAAGGTTATAGTGTAAACGTTTTTTCAATACATCCAGATACCTGTATCATAAATTAATGCAAATAATCAGATACATCTGTGTTTAAGTAGTATATTCGAATATTATACCAACTTAAACACAGATGTATCTGATTATTTGCATATATCTATTGTAACATGAAAAGTTACACTTAACAATGCAGGTCAGCTTGCGAGTTGCTGCGTCAGTTCCTCAACAATTGCAACTCGCAAGCTGGCCTGCATTGTTAAGTGTAACTTTCATGTTACAATATATATATATATATACATATATATAATATATAATAGATAAAAAGGGGATTTTGTAAGGTGTGGCGTTATGAGCCGCAGTTCGCGGGCACAACAATGGCTAGTCGGGCCGGGAAAGATGGTGTTTCCCCGCGGGGGAGCCCGCCAACCTTTGCCTTATAAAAAGGACGATGGTGAACCCCGCGGGAAAAATGAGGGCGGGGAACCCCGAAATGTTTGAGAAATAGGGGAATCCCGTCGAAGGTATAAAAGATGAAGCCGATGGGTGGCCGTGATCAGACCCCCGAAGGGAGGGCGAGTGGAGCAGATAATCAGAACCCCAGAAGGGGAGGCGAGTGGACCAGACCCGAGAAGACAGGCGAGTGGAGCTGAGCAGCAGAAGGCAGCGATTGAACCCAGAGAGCAGAATAGCCTGAGACGCACCAAACATCGAGAGTGGATGTTTGTTTGGGCCAGTAATTTGTGGTAAGCGATATAAAAATTGTAAACTTGCTCATATGCTCTGGATAATAACATTCCAAATGATTTTTCATTCTATTTTCAGCTAATGCTTACTCCATCACTTGAGAGACCCAAAATCCCCCGAGATTAAGCCCGTGTCTTCACTTAAATTAATAAACAAAAATATTAAAATTGATCATATTTGTACTTTAAATTAATAAATGTTTTATACACAAAAAAGTATATTACAATATATATATATATATATATATATATATATATATATCCCATAAAATATAAGCAACAGTTACATTTTACACACCTCATGGTGCGTAATACGAGTTCCAATGCACCACAAGAGATTGTTTGACATGTTCTTTGGATATACTTTTTGCTTCATCTTAAAGAAGTGAATCTAATTTAATACATCTGGCTCAATATTTGGTGCATTACCAAAATTCGCGCACTGTATTGTGGGCATTAACTTTAAATAATTCATAATTTTCCTCGTGTTAAAACAATATAAAATATCGCGTGATGACTAAGAGATAAGTATTAATATCATATATTTTCCGGACCAATACAAATACAGTATAAATCCGGACAACGGTGGGCATCCAGCTACTTGCAATACAGTTTATAATGAACAATTATTTCAACAATGAGACTGTAGTACGCCATGATTACTATCTGTTAGAGGACAAAAATCACTTTATTTTATTGAATTTATTACATTATTTTAGAAGGAACTTCTACGACGTTTTATTGGGAATGTACACGAATAATTATTTTGAGACCCAAAACTGAAAGAATCGTCCGTAATGATAGCTGGTGATATATTTGTCATATATTAATGTTTGCATTGACTACTATTAGCAATAATTCATCTAACAGGTATCCAAACATAAATCAATGTCTTCCAATGATGGGATTTCCAAATGCAAATATAAATTACGTCTGTAAATAGAGAATTGTTGATTGTGTATTGCGGTCATGGACAAATGCGTTTTGGTACTATATCTTTCGTTCCACTTCAGAGATACTGTTGAAATTTATTTTGTGATTATTCAAATCATTAACTCTGTTCATAAATAAATTACTTACTTCAACGTTACCAACAATTTTTCGGAACTAAAATATATTCATTCAGACAGTTTTCAATTATTTTAATGGTCAATAAATTTTAGTCAGTGTTTCAGTCCATGAGTACACTTTATATAGCAAGAAAGAACAAATCAGGAATTAAATTAAATGTTTGTCGTCAAGCTAAATATTGCTCAAAATTCATATTAATGAATTAAAATGTCGAGTAATTACATATTATAGGTTCTTGGAACAACTCATATCAAACTATGAAGAATATAATAGATTAATTATCACTTGGAGGAAACGGAGTATTTACATATAATAGCTGATTAGCATAGGTTTTTTATTTTTTCCCTTGGTGTATGATTCATTTTCCATATTCCGCTTTAACTTTCTTCACCACATGTTCTATATATAAGTTAAAGATCATGGGCGACAGGCTGCATCCTTTCCTCATGTCTACTTTCTTTTCTTGATCTTCAATTCTAATTACTGCCGACTGCCTTCTGTAGAGGAGACGTAAAAGACTTCTTTCTCGATATTTTATTCATGTGCTCTTCAAAATAGTGGGTTCCAGTTCACATTATAAAACGCATTTTCTAAATGTACAAATGCCACGAACGTTGGCATGTCATCGCAAATTAGACGCAAAGTCAATACTGCTCCTCTTTTCTCTACATTATTCGTATAACTCGCATTCTATTTGTCATTCCATCTTCCTATATACAATTTTCGTTAATATTTTGCATGCATAATGATAAGGGCGCTGCGGGAGTTTTCTCGTAGACGCTTCAGCCCAGTGACTGCGGGGCTTACCTGATCATGTCGGGGATGCCTCGCACTCTCTCTGGGTACTTTTTTTATCAAAGTTCTCATATGCCGAGACACCTTCACCTATTTTGGGAGGTATATGTACCGGGGTCAAAGACCTTGGGCATATGGCAAGAGCTGTCCGCTGATCCCATTGGATCAGTCGGCCAGCTGCCTCCTGAAACGGGTGGAGACACGGAGAAGGGAATGCTGCGTCCCCACAGCAAACTCGTCTCCCGTCATTCGGAAGGGCGTGAGAATAGTACCCAATACCTGATGCAGGTTTTCTAGGGTTTTCCCTGCATCTCTTTAAGTGAAACACCGGGTAGGATCCTTAAACCATAGCACGGGGGCCCTAGTTAACCCTTGGCTACCTTGCTCTACCTTCCGCATCCCCCCTTTTCAGTTCCCTTCCTATGCTATTAAAGGGGAGTTGCCTGTTTCAGGATCACCCTCATGTAGCCTGTTAACCAAAAAAAAAATATTTTGCATGCATGAGATACTAAACTAATAGCCTCGGTCTTCTTTAGTGTGGGTATAATAGGCATTTCTAAAATCGTGTGGTATTCTTCCTGTTTCGTAGACTTCGCAAACTATCCTGAACAGCCATCATATTACTTCTTCTCCCGATGATCTTATCAACTCTCCTGGAATGTTATCAATTAGCTCCCAGATAGAATAATATAAATTAATTATTGATAATAGTTTTTCTAATTAATTTGACTATCAAAATCAGCTTTAAATATATAAAAAAATGTATACTTAGTATATATACTTTCTACCTAAATTAATTAATTGATTCAAATACTCAAACTTTGAAATAAAAGAGTATTTTTGTTTCTCAAGACTCATCGTAAGTCATATATATAGCAACAATCCGTTCCTGCTGTAATCTTTGAAAGGATCTTCAGTTCAACGGACAGAAGTTTGATCAACAACCGAACTTCCGTTAGAAAATTGCGTTTTAGCAAAGACGAAAGCTACGCTCTGTGCAATCTTCAGAAATAAGTGGACTGAGTAACAGGTTATTAAAACGTGATTTATTTTAAAAAGCTATTATATTTTTGTAAGTACAACGATAAATGAGACCACCTTTCTATTCGTACGAATGAGATTGTTAGTGTGAGAAGAACCTTACTAGTGGAAAAATAGAACAGGTTTTTAAATGTATAATAATATACATTAATAAATCTTTTTTTTAAAAATTCTTTTGAATTAGTTTAACAAGTTTGTACTTGTTCATGAAACATTTTTTTATTAAGGTTACAGTCTTTGTAAAGGCTACAGAATAAGAACTTCGTGGGACATTATAAACGAAGGGAAATTGTAATTATATTATTACAGTGCAAACCCTAGAATGATTGGAATAGTTGACAAACAAGATAAACGATGGTACGTGACCACTATTTGAAAACAGAATTGAGATAAAATTAAGTTTATGAGCAATTAATGAAAAAATAACGATTTTTATATCGAAACGTTATACGAATTTTTGTTAATTTACACTGTAGGACACAATATTGCGGAATTATAAGTATTGAACCCACAATGTTTATTAAATATTAAATTTTAGGTAACACTTATTTTGAAAGCAATTTTAATTCCTCACAGTACAAAAAACACTTAATTGAAATACATACAAATAATGTGATTATTAACTGAGGAAAGTAATGTTGACAATGATTTAGTACAATGGAAACAAAGAGGTGTTTGACATGAAGAGTAACTGTAAATTATTAAATATACTTATTGGCTTATAAGGAATATAACTTCTGATCTATTTTTTTTCTAAAGGGAAATAGTTATTCAAATCATATAATCATAGAAGTTATATCTCAAAGCTCCCTAGCAAAAATATCTTCCAAATATTGTCATTTATGAAAAGTTAATTTTCCAAGTAGCTGCCTCTTTTAATTTTCTCTTTATTTAACCTCACGAATAATAAACTTAGGTTTGAAGTAGGATAATAGCGTGTTCAAGTAGAAAATCTCACCCTGAAACATAGGCCAAGTAACACGATACATTAGGGAACAAAATTAACCGTTTTGATGTATCGCACAGCATTCTTGTGACTTTATTTTGTAGTATTTTTGGCTTAATTATATTCTCACTGTTGTAAACTCTTTCGGCTGTGTCAGCAATACTCAAAACTCACTTTCGCTGTAAACACTGCATTGCTCCACAATATATAAGAAGAGAAATAAATCTGACTTACAGATTAAATTTGTCAAAATAAATACATAATTTGTGGAGTTTGAAACATGAAATAAACTTGGAATTATCACATGAGAATCGCAGTACAATATACGTAGTACAGTAAAAGTAAATCTATAACAGATTATTAATAGTTTTGATCTGTACAAACTCCTTAGCCTGTCTTAAGAATTACCATAACAATTCTAATGATAACATAAGAGTCTTATGTAACTTACGTAACTATGCAGTTTTGAAGTTGAATATTCATTGTGGAAGAATGTTGTATATCGCATACATTTGAAAGCAATTTATAACACCCGTATATCACAGCGCTTGTCAGTAAATGAAATAGCACGTAGGAGTGATTATTATGACATATTTAAATTGTAGCGGAGATAACTGAAGTCGCTTCTCAGAGATTATCCCTCCAGATATTACTTTTCTTCTGAGAAAATGATATTAAATCTTTAAACGCAAGATACTTTCCAAATGCGATTCTGAATTCCACGCAATTTTCTTTGGTTGAGTTATTACCATGCTTACAATATATAATACTAAGTTTATATTTCACAATTGCTAATTTTTTATCAATCACGTAGTTACTTTATTTCAATGAAATACAACAGGTAGGAAAACTGATATTAGACTGTTGCGAACATTTATTATATTATAACTTTAAGAAAGGTCCACTTACGTCATAATATTTATGTTGGTAAGTGCTTGTTTTTCATTTAGTTTGAATATCTATTACGTGATATCCAAATTCAACGCAGTATAAACCATAACTGTATGCGTATGATGAAAAGCTTGTATGCGGGCTTTTCATCCCGGAATATATATTATGTTATGACTCTTAAATCTCCATTGTAATAAGAAATTTGAGGAGAGGACCTTCCACATAATGACAGTTAAATTGCCTGCTTCTGGCTTTAGCTACCCGAGAACATGGCATGATTAATAGCAGGCTTTTGTTAATCGTTCAACATTGCCTCAATTCAATTATGCTAAAGAGCTTCGTACCATTATCCAACTATTAATCATCTTTCTCCATGCGGGATAGTAAACAAGTACAGCATTTCACCATTATAAACTGTTACCAGCTATAAGTTTTCGTAATTTATTATTTAGGATAAAAAAATTAATTCTAAATTAAATACATTAATGTGACCCTTTTTGCTTACGAGCTCTACGTGGCGTTATACTGTTTGTTCGTAAAAAGTTGATGTGTATACAACAGAACTTTTTCCTAGAACTATTGATTTAGTAATTTTGTGCTTACTCCGTTCATTTGTTTCCAGTCAGAAATAAAGCCTCTTTGTTTGGGTAACGTTATTAATTGCAGCTTATGACGCCAAAACCACCTGAAATATAGGAAAAATAATAAACACATGTTTGAGTTGGAATCAATAAATTAGCGTCAACTTTTCTTCAACCTATTGGTCATGTATTAGGCAATTAGTGCATCTCGACATTGTTACATCTGCGGAAATGTTTTCATAATATTTGACTTGCTGTATTCCACATCGATGTATTATCTGTCTCTACCGACGACTGTACCGCTATTACAAAGTTTACCTTCATTTGAAAAAATAATCAAACGTTTTAGATGCAGTTACTTCAAACTAAATAAAAATATAAAAAGTAACAAATTCTGCTGCAGCTGACATTTATTGCACCAGGAGCACAATTATAAAGCAGTGCTCAGAGGCATTGTCACTAAAAAAATAGATAATTATATACGTGTTTCCGGATTCTCTTAAGTTACTCCAATCTTTAAGCAAGGTTCACAAAAACGTCAAAAACTTCTATCGTTTAAGTGACAACGCTGATTTTCTACTAAAGGAAAAGGTTGTCATTACTAGAATAAGAACTAGGCATTTTATACTTATATTCTGGATAGATCCAACCAACCATCGTGTTATCTGTGTAATACTTCCTTACAGATAGACCATGACATCAGTCATTGCCCCAAAGATCACCAACATTGACTAAAATACCTACAGGGTAAAAATTATAAATCCATCGTGGATCCCCATGAACAGCCAATATACATTCGTACGTTTTTAATAGAAAGTAAGATCTTTGATAGAATATTTTATGTTTTAACTCTAAAAAGCAAATATATTTGAAAGAAAATAATGTAATCTTTATTAATGAACAGAAACAGAGCAATACCAACATCATACATTGTAAAATAATATTTAAATAATTAACACCGTGGTAGTCCATACGGCGTTTATAAATAAAAAGAAAATAATAACCTTAAAAGAATATCTAATTACAGATTAATTTCACTACTCCCAATATTTCCTAAAATAGTATACAGAGGTTTACAAACGCGTATAGTAAGTTTTACAGCACAACATTCATATGTTGACCTGGCTCAGCATGGATTTCTCAATGGAGAATCAAACAATGCAAGGATTTGTACAATCCATAACAACGCTCAATCAATGAAAAGTTAAAAATGAAGGGGATATTTGCAGATGTTTCAAAACCATATGACATAGTAAATCATAATATATTCATAGATACACTCCAATTCTATTGTTTCAGAGTAGGCGTATTTTCACAAAACCACTCGTATCTAACCTAATAAAAAGTAAGGCGTGGACATTAAGAAACAAAATAATATCATTTTCAGACTTGCAGCTAATATCTTTTGGGGTTCCACGGGTACCAGTTATAATGAACTGGTGGAGGGTTGTATTTTAACTTAAACCTTAAACAAATTATTTGGTTAGATTAAATAAAAACAAATTAAATTCATTAACAGGAAAAATACAATTACAAAACTTAGGATCCAATTTAAAATTTTACAACTACTATCTCAGCTTATAATAAATCTCATAAGGGTAATTTTGCAGCAGAACGACAGTCATGACACCTTTCAGACAGTGGAACAAACACGCACCTGTGTCTCCTTTGTGAAACGACGGCTTCCTCCAACCTTTTCGTAATTCAGGCTGCTTGCGTAGTTCTTCCGAGTTCGTCCGTGACTCCTTCCAGTGATGATTTCTGCCTTTGGTACCTGGCTTTCCTTATATGAATTCTGGGGCCCGGATTATGTATGCACACTGCCATCTATCTTCTTTTCAGTTTGCCCCCAGATTGAATTGCAACCTTCTCTCACTCTCAAGTTACTTCTTCCAAATTTCTGATGTTCAAAGCCAAACTCTATCTTTGATCTCATCTCCACCTTCCTACTTCCAAGTTCTATTCCCGACTGATCAACTACTATTCCACTACTGCCCAACTTGTTCCTCCCTCAAATGTTAATGTCCGACTGGTGTGCCATGTATCAAACTCCACGCACCCTCCAAACTTCTTCCGTGTTCAAATTTTCATCCCCGACTGATCAAATTTCTCCCATCCATCTTCGCAGGTCATCTCGTTCATTCCTCCCACCATGACGTGCATGACGTGCATGGCGGATCACCAATCAAAATTAAGCTTGGCCCGCGGTTTCTCTCCCTAATTTATAGTAGGGGACGCGCCTTTCAAAATTCTCGGGGTCAAAGAACTGGACTCAGGTACCAGATTTTTAAGTCCTCAAACGGTCGATCTGTCACGTTCGGGACTCCGATGTCCGCCTATCTGGTGCTTCGATCTTTACTTATCCTGAGTGTATCCAATATGGGGAATTTTTCACCCAGTGACAAAATAAAATGGTGATTTACACGCACACGCATTACACAATATTCGTACATCTATTATTTATTTTGTATGTGAATTCATTTCCTGCTAATATTCGTCTTCTTAAACCACCCTTATATGTGAATGACGCCATTAGGCTCTCGGTGTGAAAGTTGAAAATTAAATTAGACCAATTTTCAACAACTACTTATCCTCATGTTTGTAGCAACGGATTCCTAACTCATGCACTATACCTTGGCCTGGTTCACGATAATTTTACGTGGAATCGTCATATATGCTTATCAACAAACTTAGTTCCGCGTGCTTTCTATAAAATTATGAATGCAGGAAGTCGACCTCAATAATGCGAAAATCTATTATTAGGCCTGTTTTCACTCCAATGCATGTTACCGAATCAGTAGTTGGGGACAATGCGCTCGGTGCTTCGAAATAAACAAACTCCAAAAAGGGTCACATGAACATTAGACTCCAAAGACTGCAGGAAACATTGAAATCGTTTCATTATACGTCTAGGAATATCAACCCTTCCCTGCGTCTAAATATTAGAAATTTTAAATTTTGTTTCAGGTAATATTAGCCTATTTATAACGAACGGCGAATATCATGAACAAGGCACCAGAAACTGGTCAGATAAACTGAGTCTTCACCTTTATAATATTTGTATCCATTGTTCCGAAATAAAACATTATAAGAGCTTATCGGTTTTATTAAAGATGAACAGTTTTTACTAATACAGTAAAGTCGCCTTCTTCAAGGCTCAAATTACTAGATTCCTGGATTTATAAAATCATCTGTAAAAATTAAATTATAGTCTATGCCTTTTTATGCATTAACAAACAGAACTATTTTATAATAACATGTTCTATGAACTCATTTTATGGTACTAAAATAACATGAGCGGGAATTCATCCAATGGCGTTATCCCGCATCGGCAAGTTAGTGTCCTATCAAATCACCGGGCCATTTCTTCTTTATAAGCCCTTTAAGGGTAGGTTTATGTTGTAGGGCAGACGCTAGTTCATTTGGATGAGCCTGTAGTCGCCGGAAGTGTCTGATGCTTCCGTTTGTGCCTTCCTCACGAGTAGTTGGCATTTTTAGATCTGTATGGAGAGACAAATACTGACATACCATAGTAAATCAGTAATTAGTCTGAGGGTCTTGGACTGGAAGCGCTGTATTACATTTATATTGCATTTACAGTCCCACAGTTCAATTCCGGTCACCCATATTGATTGTTTTATGTAGGAGTATTTTATTCTCTAGAGAATGAAGAATATTTTTCCCAGAATTCAGTAAATTTTTCTGGTACGCAATTCACACTCGCTTCGTTTTATAAGAATATGTTGCTTGCAACTGAGTTTCTGATCCAAATGAAAACCTAAATAACGTGATTCGCTTGATTTTTAATGTCTACCATATTTATTAACACTGATGGGCACTCCGTACAATTTAGGGTAATTCGACATGTGTACTTTTAGTTTCGTTTGATGCACCACTTCTTTAGACATACCTCAAGGAGAGATGAATGATTTATAAAGTTGGTGGAGGCTGTGTGTGGATCAGTGTGATGTGATAGGAGGACAGTATCGTCAGAAAAAGTGCCTACTTACGTGTCATCTGTTGTAGGTGTGTCCTCTGTATATACGTTGTATAATAAGTGACCCTTACACTTCCCTGGAGTACACCAGAAGGAATTTCATTTCCACATTTTATTTGGAAGAATCTGTCAGACAAGGATGATTTTAAAAAGTGATAAATTTCGCTTGGGAGAGATTACTTGATCTTTGATAAGAGACCTTCATGCCAAACCTTGTCAAAGACCTTTTGTACATCGATAAAAACTGTTGGACAGTAGGCATTGTTTTCAACAGCCGTAGAAATAATATTAACTACTCGATGACACTGTTGGATGGTTGAATGATACTTCCTAAATCCAAATTGGCGATTTAGTATCTATTTCACCTATTTTATTTAATCTTTTGAGTATGAGTAAATCTAGTAATTTGTAAATTAGAGGTAATAAACTTATTGGGCGGTAGGATGTAACTGCTTCGACGGGTTTACCAGGTTTTAATATCAGAACTATTTGTGCTAATTTTAATTGTGTTGACCAGTGTTTAATTCTTAATCCGAAGTTAAAGAGATTTCTTAAGAAGATGATAGCCGTTTTTCATAATTCAGCGAGCACCTTCCCAGTTATTAGATCACAACCTGGGGCCTTCTGTTCATTAAGATATTGAATTTCAGTGTATATCTCTTGTAAAGGTGTTTCTAGTATACGCTGGACTTCATCATTTGCTTCGCTAGAGTGTGGCTTAAAAACTTTTGCAATGTGATAACAAATAGTTGAGCTTTTTCTTGGTTGTCTTTGGCCCAGTCATTATTTGGTTTCCTTAATGGAGGATTTGTTGTTTGCGGTCTCTTATTTGTCTTAGTTATCTTCCAGATACTGTGGTCTGTACGCGAGAGTGGTGTTACATAATGGATGAATGTATCTTGTTTATAGTCTTAATTTTATTTTTTTAATAAAATTTGCTGGTCTATTACATACTATTTTCCCTATTGGATTGCGCGTTCGTAGCCATTTCGCTCTTGCTCTAAGCTTTTGTTGTATTAGAACCATTATTTCGTTGGGAATATTTATATCCTGCCCTACTGCCCTACTGCTTTAGTGGTTGTAGGTGTTGTATATACATATACTTACCACCTACTAATGTCCCATTGACAAGATTCAATGAGGGCTTTCCAGTGATTCCGGAATAAAATAAAGTTAATGAAACTTGTGATGTTTTGTGTATAATTTAAAATTATATTACATACATTTCCATTTTTCATAACGTTTCGCTTCACCGTTTTCTACTTAATTTTGATTTTATGTATTGTTTATATTTTCTTATATGTGTAGATTACAGTGTATTTGAAATGTTCTTGTTAATGTATTTCTTGATTATCAAACTACGGGACGACACTGTCACTTGAGGAAGATGGCAGAATACTCCATCTAAACATTGTGGCTTAAGCTTCATTTGACCTGGGGAAACCCAAGAACTGTTTATCTACAAAACTGTAGATTATATAGTTTATCATACACAAATCTTCATTTTCACGATTCTATGGATGATTTAACACAATCATAAACACCTCCGTCATTAATTTATTGACGGGAAACGGTATTTACGGAAATTATGAAAATATCCCACTTTAATATATAAAAGAGTCATTCATAAAAAGTACACTTTATTAGGTTTTTAAATATTACAAGAACATTAAAAGATTCAAAACTGTTAAATAATTGAAACGTATAATTTTTTTAAAAATGCCTATCAAATCTATCCTAACCATATATTTTACCTACAAAAATGGGAAGAAACACTTGAGAGGACGAAGGGATTCAAAATTCCGGTTATATTTTTACCCTCTTAAAATAAACGTGGCACTGATTTCAGTTGTGAAAATTGTCGAAATCAGAAACAGAATCATCGGTTTTATGTATTTTGTAAGTATTACAAAGATTTACGAATGTTTTAAGAATTTTTTTAATACGCACGGTGGCTGGAGTACCCACTGGTTCACGTCTGACCGCAGGTTGCATTCTGAGCTGTTGACTTTTAAAAGTCAGGATTATCTAACTCATTGAAGTGCGAAAATGTAAGTTAAGAGATATTATGAACACGTTTCAAAATGGTGTTGAACTGTCCATTTGACCACTCCTTTCTCGAAGAGTTAACCCAGACAGCCTCCTTTGCATCTCCGAGATTCGGATTATCTCGACCAATAACAGCGTCTCTTCTGTACTCAAGAAGTAAAAAATTATCTCCATAGCGTGCAGAAAATCAAGATCGGATTTAGATAACATGAAAAGCTTGATATTTAGGCCCGTAGACTCAACAACTGTCTGGACATTAATAATCAAGTAAACTGCGTTGATATAAAAATTGATTCTTACAAATGTTTTCTCAAAATTCAAATAATCGCAAATAAGCCAAATTAATCCGGTTAGTGACAGTTGTTAATCACAATTTATACATTGTTTTATTTGACTTGTCCCATTTCCTACGCAGGGGATTAATGGGTGTGACAAATAAATCTAAAAATCTAAATCAATGTCATGGAAATCCATGAAAACCGTGAAATGTTTACAACATAAGGAATGAAAATAGATATTAAACGACATTTCATTGCCATAACTTTGAAATTAACCCCTTTCAGCATGTTGAACTTTACCTTACTACTGAATAAAAGTATTCTACGGCGCCAGAAAGGTAATGATGTAAATTGTAATTTGATCGTTTAATTAATTGTAAATCACGGTTTTGCTTCTTATACATTTAAAAATGGCCGTAGAATATTCCTCCAAAGCAAGTATATAATTGTTTTCAACTGGACTAAATATTAGTTAAGAGTAGCAGAATATTTTGCAATATTTACTCCATGATATCTGTTGCTCAACCATTACGTTACCTCTTTTCGGTAACGTTCCTATAAACTTTATTACAGATATGTGCAATCATTTTACTTTTATAATCTTTGGAGCATTTATTTTGCAACGTAATGTGTAAATATATCTACGTTAAATTATATTCTTTTAATAATAAAATTGTGAAGATTAAAATAACAGTAGTTAAATATCGATACTACAATCCAATATTAAAAAGGAGAGAGAGAGAGAGAGAGAGAGAGAGAGAGAGAGAATAATCGAACTGGAGCATGGTTATATTTGTTTCCAGAGGCTCTTTGTGCAGGTATGGTATCAGGGCTCCATATGTTCCAGGCTGATGGTACGTAGGGGAGGACATACCACTGTTAATGCAAACACATTAGCACGGCGTACCACATGAACCACCCGCACAGACCCCTCCACTTGTCACGAGCCTACGTACAATCACATACCGTAACTTGCCAGAAATATACTTGGCAGGAGACTTATTATATATCAAGTGAGATATATCCATATATTTCTCGAGTACCCTGTAAATAGATGTTAGATATTTTTCCAGTTTACTTATTAAATATAATGGTATTTAATGTATTATTAAACTAGTGTTAATTGAAAAATTTTCTTTGATATTTTTTGATATCTTACAATTGTGGTAGAAGAAAAAACAAAGTTTTGTTGAATGGGTATCACTTGGTTTTGATGGTACGAAATGGGAGAGGGTAAATCATTAAAATCATCAGGCTATGTCCTTTAAGGGGTCTGTAAGCAAAACGTATTCGCGTATGATATTAACGTTAAAAACAAAAATTCTGTTTCCTTAACTTTACAACGATTACGACGCAAATCCAACATCCTCTACGCGCAGATGGTTCATTAATGAAGGAGAAACAACTCAACTATGAACCGTAAGAACAATATTAACGTAGGGAAGGTAAGAGAAGTATTGTTCAGAAATGTAGGCCATCCCGCTTGACACTATCCATTGCAACATCAGGTGAGTTCTCAAAGAGTTACGAGTATTATTCTAGTTAATTGTCGTGAAGGTATTAAATGCATGGCGCTACCATCAACGTTTAGCTTCTTCACAGAGAATACTTAAGAGGTTGGCAAATTTATACTTCAATCTCAATGGAATAGAAAATAAGAACTGATTGTATTGGTCTGCAGAACTGCATGGAAGACCTATTAATAGTAAGTAAAATTTCCGACCACTTTCAGACTTTATTTTTAACAATTTCCATGAGGAAAAAAAAGCTAATTTTTGTTACTTAGTACTTTCTTCAGGTTTACTATCCTGTGGAGAAACATTGGAAAACTGTGTTAACATGAAAACCCAAACATTTTACACATTTTGTAGTAGTAATATATAACTAACCAAAAAAGGTACACAAATGAGAACACTCGCCTAATTATTTTATTTTATTTCCTCTTTGGAAATTGTTAAAAACTAAAAATTAAGTTTGAAAGTGGTCAGAAATTTTACTTATTATTACAAAATGAAACGTAAAACTACCTCTTAATAGTCTTAATTTCTAACGAAATAATGTGGTGTATTTTTTCACGCTTTCATAATTGGGTCTTATCTTCTGAGAAAAGGAGGGGGAGATAAAGAGGCCATCACAGTAAAATCTGAACGTTACATCGCTATAATTAACAACTTTCGGCAACCACAGTTTCAAAGAACGATTAATTTGCAACAAGACGTGGCAACAGCTCATACCTTCAGAAATTTCATGACTATTTATAGAGCCGTGTACCACAATCACTTTATTTCACGATTTGGAGATGTCAAGGTGACCAGACTTGCTCACTAGTGACATTTTTATGGGAATGCTTAAAAGAGTAAGAAAATAAATGAAACTGACAGATAATTGTTTAATAAAGTGAATGGAACTTTTCTAGGATGGCTATAATTTTAAATCAACAAATAATTTATTTAATTTCTCACTCATTAGTTAATAGTTTGCGCATCTTATAAGTATGTATTTATGTCTTTTTCAAATAAAAAGACAGAGTTCTGCTTCTTTGAAACATGTTTGTCTACTCTGACTCAACAAAAATGTTATTTTTACTTTCTGCTCCGAACTTTAAACGTCAGTATGTTTAAAGGAAAAATATTCCTGTCAAATTTAAATCTTACAAAGCTAAGAATAAAATTTAGACGGAAATTGTTTCTGTACATGTTAAATATGCATTGGGACAATTTAGAGAAACTAATTTCGTGATATGAAAGTTGAATGTAAAATGAGAAGGGTGACGATGGTAAAAATGATTATTTATTCAAGAACGTGAGACTATCTAGTCAAAAACACAAGCTAAATTTAAAATTATTCAACTGGACCAGTCACACAATACGAGTAACATAAGGTAATAGCTCAGACACTTACACTCTTTTAGCCTAACAAATCTTTATTCCCAACCCGTTAGTGAAAAGATATGCATATAATTAAAAAATAATTTTTCTTTCAGCTTTCTTACATTCTTATAACGCTTTAACAGATCGGTGTGTCCTGTTCGCAGGACAGATCGAGAGATAAAATTGACTCAAAGCTTGCATCTGAAAAAACAGTCACTTGCGAAGTAAGAAAACAATTAGGTGGAGAATTGGGTGAATGAGATTGGTCGGTAATATGTTCTGAAGGTAAAGGGGTGAAATTTTGGCTGGTATAAAAAAAGAGTATTGGAGAAGAATAGAAGAAAAAGCAAGAAAATAAGACATGTTCTATGAAGTGGCTGTTAATTATGCCCGCGGATAAAAAGAGAGGTACAGTATTTTAGGAAAACTTTTCTGAATTCCTGGAGTACGGTAGTTTCTGAAAAGAATTTTTTTTGCAGATGGACGTTCATGTGTGTATTTTAGAGAAGGAAGATGTTTGGTAAGTGGAGAAATAGAAGAACAAGAAAGACCGACGGTTCCAAAAGTCCATGACAGTCGAATTCATGAAACCCCAGGTGTTAAAACTTCGGTTATGATCTTCCAAGAACTTTGACATGCGAGAAGTGTAATGAGTAGATGATTTAAGAACTAAAGATTAAATTTATCTGAAATAAGAAACCATCCAATAAGGCTCGTAATTATTAAGTGTATTTGGCAGTAATTTTAAAGGCTTTTAGTATTGTTTCTTGTATATGTATATATGAACAAAACATAGGCCTCATTTTCTATTAATTTTTTGTTAGAGGCTTTTGATATTACCTATCAATCAACTCTTCACAAAAATATCACTTAAAAATAGCATATTCCAACATTATGTCAGCACTCCATATGCGTCTCAAATGTAAAATAATAATATAATAGTATAGAAGTGATATAATATATATATATTCAATTTGATTTAGAGTCTCATGTTGAGTTTTATATTTATATCAACGAATATTATCATAAATTAATTTAAATTTATTATTTTAAATAAATAACATATTAATTACACTACACAGGTTTAAAAATTCAGGAAGCTAATATAAAACAAATTATACAACAGCATATGAGAGAAATATTTTTGATTTTAATTAACTTATATGTATTATGGACCGACGAATTTAAAATTCATTGGCAATTAAAAGTGTGTAATTAATTCATTATATAATGAATCAGTACAATGACCAGTGAATTTCTTACATTTCAGTATTTTAAAAGGATATAAATAACTCACCGACTTTTCAGGGGTAGAATATATTTATGCATGGCGGAATGAACCTTGCATATCTGTAACACTAAAGGCCCTTCGGTTTCCTGTCAATCTTTCATCATATTAACTGAAATATAATTCCCTATTCATAGTGTTTAAGCAATATAAACGTTATAAAATGCTTAAATTTGCATGTATAAAAGCGTTAAAGTATATGATATTCTCTTTGATTGTATTAATTTTCATATTTGTATGCCCACTTTCACATTATCGTGCTGTTTATTCATCACATATTACATTTGCCAGTACTGTTTATAATGCGATATTTGAATGTGCTCGTTCTCTGACCGATGCTAGGGATGGCAGATACTGGAAATTATTTACGTTTAGCGACATCTGTTAATTACGAAATACAGGCTGAAAATGAAGAAACTAAGGAAAGGAATTGTAACAAAAAGATGGAAATTAGAAAAAACTGAAATAGCAGGAGGTACTTCAGAGTTTCAAAGAAGACATCCAGAGTAGATTATTAGAGAATGGAGAAAGAAACAATATAGACAGAGCCTAGTAATAGCAAACGGATAAGAAATTATTATAAGAGACATTAACTGCAGGTACATTAACAAAACTGTACAAAACTCATAGTGTTTATACAAGGTGAAACAGTAGTTCACAGGCAAACTTTCAGTCAATATTCAGAAATACCTTCTGAATATTTCCGCGGTCTCTGGAAGCCCGTTACAGGCTAATATTGCAATTATGAATGAGTAATTTTGCTAACGCAATAAGCTTTGTTTCTGTGAAAATGTCTTCACAGCTGTGTAGAAGCCTGTAACATGCAATGATAAAAACGTTCTGTACAGTAAAATACTTACGAAATACACAACTGTACCTATACAGATACTGTCCAAAATATCGAGCATCACGATTCCGTTAACAAACCGAATAAATTATAGTTATAATATATTAATATTGTAATGAGCCGCCGGGAACCGCGGGTCTTTTATTCCTAAATACTGGAAAGCTATCGGAATAGTCATACTTGTTTACTTCCGTTGAGTTTCAATTGAAAGCAATTCTTCTCTCTTCGAATTATAAACATAATTAATTACAAAAATTAGTATAAATATAAATACGAAGCCATATTCTATGAATAATAAAGTATTCTTACCAATACCCACACAATGTTTCGTCCCTGCACATAACGCATGCATATGTAACCTTTATGGGTCAGCTTCATATTTTGGATTACCTCGGGATATTTGTTTTTAAATAATCATATTTTTTTAAAATGATTTGTACATTCTTAGACTTATTTGATAATTCTCATAAGCTCTATCAATGCCGTCCTTAGAAAAAAATAGTTTATTTTATTTTGTAGACGTTATAAGTTAATGATTACATTTTACTTTATAATAATTATATTAATAACTTTTTCGTACTTAAACATTCAGCTTAAGAATTTTATTTAACCATCAAAAAGGAATTTTAAATTTCTAATATAGTGAGTTAAAGTACGGAAAAATATTATAGTTTGAAAAAGTGTGAAGTTGATTTTCAAAATGTTAAAATTGGGAAAAGTAACGTTTTGAATTAATAAATATGTTTGTTTTTATCTTTTAAGTGAGGAATATTTAATTAAATGTCTGCTGGGCTTTTATGAAATGCATGTCAAAGGACCTAAGCGCTCTTCCAAACTTTGCTAATTGAATACGAAAACAATTTCTTTGCTAAATCAAAATATATTACTTTATGAAATACCGTGAAACTACATTTTAGTCTTGGAATTTCTGTTATCGCTTACTACAACTTTATGTCATCCACGTAGAAGTTCGACCAATTTAATGAATTTTGTTCACTGACGATAATATTATAATTATTACGCTTAATTAAATTACCACAGAAACTCCTATTTAACACTGAGAAGGCAAATTTATTTTACCTGTTACATACACCCTTGATTAGATTAGTTTCATTAGTATTAGGATGAGGAAATAGGACAAGTTAAAATGATACAGGTAGAAATATAATAAGAACATTATTGTTATAGTAAATGCTTCGACTATACATAACAACTAATTCTTACACATTACAAAAAAATACAGATATAAGAAAGATTAGGCATAATATATAAAGTAAGATAAGAATTATTATATGTCAAATACAGATCACTTCACAATAATCACTAAATCCTACTGTACAACACAGAAACAATACACAACTTCTCCAGAAGAATCTATCTGGCAGTTCATGTCAGCGACAGAAAGCCTCCTGCTGTCCACATGAAATAGACAATTTAACAATATCAGAAGGAAAACATCGTAGATAAATTTATTTTGGCGTGCCATAAAATAGCCAGTGTTTTCTATGGAACTAATGTGCGTTAGACTCAGATCGATTTAAAAATTCAATGACAGAGTAATACATATTGATGTGACGTTACATTTGATTGACAAATGTTTTATACTGTATTTTTATACGTCAGGTGATTTCGTAGAAGGTCATGTTTAGTTTAATGAAGAGTCTTGGATATTGCTCTTTGGTCTACTTTGGGTTTTCGTTGCATGGAGCAACGGATGTAAAAACAAACTTATAAAAAATGTAAATGTATTAATTGATTGGTTAATAAATGTTTATTATGTGTTGAACAATGAGTTCCTGATTCTAAACAAGAAAATTTATCGAGTTAGATGATAGAGAGAGAGAGAGAGAGAGAGAGAGAGAGAGAGAGAGAGAGAGAGAGAGAGAGAGAGAGAGAGAGCTTGCTGTCCCTCGTGGTCGTGGTGTATTTAAAGTCGTCCGGAACTTCGACGTAGCCAGACGCCATCCAGAAGCATTGAATGTGTACTACTTCTATTTACCAAGTGTCTCTGGCACAGAGAGTTCTTAAACTAGTAACCCATATTCCTGCGACTGAGTCAATCTCATACTTTCAGAATATTAAGCTAGCCGGAATAGGGAAATTTAAAACTTAATTTTTGTGGGTTCAGTAATTGATTTGTTGGTTATAAAAATCAATTCTGCTTGCTCCTTTCCAATATCAGTCCTCGAGTTAATTTTAATATATAGATAGATATATACAGAAAAACGTCACAGGCTCAGCTCAATTTAAAAATTCATTAACAGAGTAATACGCACCATTAATAAGTATGGTTTTGCTTCCTTTAATAAATACGTTGTAACAATTTATACTTTTGATGCTTCGAGGAAGATAATTTATTTCTTAGTAGTGTATACTATTTTCAAAAAGTGAAAGATGTAGTTTATCCGTTTATTCGTGCGGTTTTTGGTATTATAATCATGGAATTCCCCGTTTGCATTAAATAGATTTCAATTACGTTTTACACATTTAAGAGTTTCTAGAATGTACATACTAGGTAATATTAAAATTCTAAGAATTTAGAATAGAGGTCTACAGCTTTTTCCAAACATTTTGACGCATAGTATCTGGATCGTATGGGGTTTAATATTGGGAAGTAAATTTTGATTCAAATACATCAAGGCGGTAGGTAGGCCTGTTTCTGTGAAGTACAAATAATGTAATCTATGCAAGTTGAAATGTTAGACTCAAGTTGGCTCCGTAAGATTTAAGCAATGACTCCAGCTGTTTCTTTTTTCCTGTATCTGAAAAATAATCATTTATTTATTTAATATAATCCATTGACTAACCTACTTTAGCAGATGGATTACGTTTATTTTTGTGTGTGTGTCTGAGATGCATACGACGTGGGTGGGTGAAGGTTGACAGGCGGTGAACTGGTTCTTGGAGAATATATGAGGATTTGGTCTGCGGTCACTTTTGAACCGACGGAAAAGTTGAGATGGTGGAGGATTGTCATGGAATTGCTGGATCGTGGGGCTTGGGTGGTTGAGGGTGCTTTTAATTAGGAAGGATTTGCTGATTACGGAATTTACTTTGGGAAGTTTGATGTTATGGTAAATGACGGAATTTCTAAGGTACCAGGGGGAGTTTGTAATGGTGCGTAGGGTTACGTGTGCTTTGTTTGAATTTTGGCTGAATGGATTTTGGTTGTTGTTCCCCATATGGACGAGGCATAGGACCAGGTGGGTTGTATTATGGTGAGATATAGGAGGCGTTTTGAGCTTATGGTAAGAGGGGTTTTCTGTTTAAGAGGGGATATATGGTTCAGAATATATGGTTTATTTTGGGAAGAAGAAGATTAATGTGAGGTTTTCCCTAAAATTTTTAATCAAATATGATTCTTAGATAGGTAGTTTCTGTTTTTGTAGGGATTTATGAATTGTTTATATAGAGGTGGATTTGGGGTTCTTGGTTAGTGTGAATGGAACGGTTATTGATTTGGTGGGGTTGATACTGATTCACTATTACTTGGACCATTGCTGTAGGTGTTTGAGCGGGTGATTGGAGTGGTTGGAATTGCAGATGCGGGAGGACGTTTCATAGGAGATGGCTATGTCGTCTTCGAAAAAAATTGTTCTAGTGGTTGGATGTTATGGGATATTGTGGGAGAAGATGTTGTATAGGAAGGCGGCAATGAAATTTCCTCTGGGAACGCCCGCCGCAATTTAGTGTGGTTGGGAGAGGAGATTATTTATTTTGACGGAGAAGGTTTCGTCAGAAAGGTAGTTTAGGAGTATTCTGTTGTGGGTGTCATTTAGGAAGTCTTTAATTTTGGATATTAGGGAAGGGTGGTGGATTTTGTCAAAAAATTTTCGATGTCAATGAAGGAGGTTATGAGGGGTTAGCGTTGTTTAAAGGAGTTGTTTATGATGTTTTGGATTCTAAGTTGGGATGTTTGGCGTTGTAATCACCACCATTATGTAGGGGAAAGGACAGGACGAGAAAAGCTTTCGCCAGGTGGCAGGTGAGATTTGGTTGGTTGGTGCAGAGTAGAATGAGATATTAATGGTAGTGTATGTGGATGACTTTAATGTTATTTGAGTTATTTGAAGTTCGGAGATAGTTGTAGACGGAAATTTATTGTGATCTATTGAGCCTTTGATTATGATGGCGGAGCCGCCTTTTCTGGAGGAGCTGGGATAAAGTGATAAATATATTGAAGTCGCCGGAAACTATATCAACTTTTTTTCCTTATTCAGCTTAAACAGGGATGCATGACAAAAATATTTTAGGAAAATGTGATTGATCCTTCTTTCCAGTTAACGCAGTGAAAAATTTGATCTATATTTATCGATTGTTTTGAAAGAAGTAGAGTTCCAGAAAAGAAGGGCGTGAAAGGATTTGTGCAATCATATTATTTGCAAGGATACTGAATATCGTCATTAATATTTAAGGCCAGTACTTAAAGATAAATATGATTGTGTAAAGACTCAATTTTAGTTCCAGGGAAACATTACGTTTAATTTATCTTTCCTAGCATTATATAGAATGAATAAAATGGTATCATCCACCACAATTCCTATGTGTGTTAGTTCAACATAGCTTTCTGTAATGGAGCCCTAACAGTCGATGTCCCGAGCGACTGAAGACACTAGAATGAGCTGAATGGAAATGGAGGGTGGGTAAGAGGTTGTTTATCACGCTGATTAAACAAGTTCTGTTCCGGCAGGTCCCGGCTCGCCGGACATACAGGAACACGCGTCAACATTAGCATATCCTCCATTGCCGCCGCTGTTTGCGTAGCTTCAAACGTAATTTACGTGTGTTGTACGCCGCACGAGTTAATTTACTGCTGAGTCGCAGTCGTCTGTGTTCAACGGATTGAAATAACTCAATCCTTATTTTAATGTCATATGTTTGCGAGAACCTAATTATGATAGTCCATAACGGCAATTCAGAGGTAACATAACAACTACAAATTCATAACATGTGTATTTAGTGTCAGCAGTTTCATCACTTAATAAAATTGTTTAGATTCACCAGAAGTATTCCCATATCTATATAAATAATATGCAATGTAAACCATAAGTCTTTATATGCCGGTCTTATATATACACATTGCCATTTATAACGTTTACCTTTATGCGTTCCTATACCATTCATCCAATTGCCACGAAATTTGGTGTTGTGGTGTTTAGCATAGACAGTTTTTCTGTCAATCTTTCAAAGAGTTAGATTCATTCATTCTCTCCTTTCTTACAACAGGTTAAATTATGAACTTACGTAACCTGGAAACGAGATCGTGAAATAATGCTTAACTAACGTTATATTTGAGTAATTGTACAATTAAATTAGTTAATAATAATGCAAAAAGGAATAAAAAGCCCCAATAACATAACAAAACATAACATAATAAACATATTCCATGGATCCATGATGCTTGGAGGATATGGAACGAGTCAAATATCTTTACTTGAATTGATTACACTATTATTTACATTAATAATTACATAGTTTCACAAATTCCTTTACAGAATAGAAGGAGTGGCTAAGTAAGGAAGTGGCTAATTCAATTTTGTTAGGCTGATTTCGGAGCTGTTTAATGTGTGAGGGAACCTTGTTGAACAGTGTTGTTTCAGATTTTTGTGTTATTTTTCGTGTCTTACATTTTATATGAAAGTTGTTTTTTTATTTTTAGCGTTATTTCTGAGCACATTTTCGTTAGTAGAGCATCAATTTTTATTTCTCATCACAAAGAGCGTTACTGAGACAATGTACTAACTTGCGAGGTTAAGTATGCCTAATTTTTTGGAAAAGTCCTTAACAAGATGTTCTTGAATTGACTTAATATATTATTCAAATGATTCCTTATTGGATTATAAATACTTTTTCTATTGGAGAGGAGTCACCCCAAAATATAATGCCGTAGGACAATACAGAATGAAAATATGGATTATATACTAATATTCATCCTTCATATAATTAAATATACCTCTTATAGCATAAAAAGCTGTGAAAAGTTTCTTTAATATGACCTTTCCAATTCAGTTTATTATCTACAGAAAGACTTAAAAATTTAGCATACATAGTTTCATGTATTTCCTTATTATTATTTACCAGGTTTACAGATTGTAAGGATTCGTTGGTTGTTTGGAATTGCATAAAATTGGTTTTACTAAAATTAAGTGATAGGCCATTAACAGAAAATTATCGAAGAACTTGATTTAAAACATTATTAACCTAATGTGTTCTTGTTAGTTATTAAAACGCTTGTATCATCTACAAACAGTACATCTTCCTAATATACACATACATATATGTATATATTGTAGATTATAAATAATAGAGAACCCTGCGGAACTCCCATTTAGAATGAAACTTTTCACCTGTTAACGAATCTTTCAAACCTACTTTTCGTTTCTTATTTACTAAATACGATTTAAAGTAATAAAAATACATTCCTGTTAATCCATAGCATTTAATTTTTCCAATAGAATATCATGGTATACAGAATCAAAAGATTTAGACAAATCACAGAACATTGCCAAAGGATATCTTTTTGCATTAATTCTTCTATAATTTCATCAATTATAGTGTAGATAGCTTTTTCTGTAGAATAACTTCCAAAAAACTGAACTGACAGTTACTGAGTAAGCTATTTTTGTTGAAGTGAGTGTAGAATCTATTATAAACAACTCTCTCAAATATTTTAGAAATAATAGGTAAAAGTGAAATTGGACGATAGTTAGAAAAGTCATCTGTACTTCTTTTCTTAAAGATTGGTTTTACAATCGAATACTTGAGCGCATCTGGGAACGTACCACTTAGAAGTGAATGATTACATTGATAACTTAATTCAGGGCTATGGGTTTCAGCAACATGTTTCACAATAATACTTGATATTTCATCGAATCCTATTTGTTTTTAATTAGCTTTATAATTTTTGTTATTTGTTATTTCAGAAATCAATTAACGATTTATTGCAACTTCGTTCTATCTCTTCAGCAACACTTAAAAATAATCATTAAACTTGTTTGAACTGAACTTGTGATCTTAAATGGCGTTTACACACAACTAAAAATAACTGAAATTCATTTTATTTGTTCAACATTTGACTACTTTCTAAAGAGCCCTGATTTTATCCATTTCTTTGTTAATTTTTCCATGGTAGTGCATATTTTAGCAGTGTTTATTACTTTACTTAATATTTTGCGGTAGATTTTGTAATATATCTTTAAGTCTCAGCTTGGGTTGTTTTTAATAGATAGATATAATTTCTTTTGTTTTTGCTGATATTTTTATCCCTTTAGTGATCCAGTTATTTGATGCGAATGATTAGTGATCATGTTCGATTGAAAAGTCTCGTGGAAACCCCATATTAATCTTCCCTCTCCAAAATAAACCATAAATTCAGAACCCCATATACCTTCCTGAACAGAAAAACCTCTTACCATCAGAAAAAAACGCCTCCTATACCTATTTATAATACGACCCACCTGGTCCTATGCATCGTCCAAATGGGGAACAGTAGCCAAAGAGCATTCAGCCAAAATTCAAGCAAAACAAAACAATCCTACGCACCATTACAAACTCTACCTTGTACCTCATAAATTCCGTCATCCACCATATCATTAAACTTCCCAAAATAAACTCCGTAATCACCAAATGTATAACCTTAGTAATAAAAAGCGCCAAACCCCACGATCCAGCAATTCCACGACAATCCTCCCCATCTCTACCGCTGACCACGTCCTCATATATTCTCCAATTATCAATACACCGCCTGTCAACCCTCATCCACCCACACCGTATGCCTCTCAGAAAAAAAACCCTTACCCATCAACTAAAGTGCAAAATCTGCTAATCAATGGCCAAACCTTCCTTTATGTTTACATGTGAATGACGTACTTTACTTATAATCTTGTAAACATTACTTTAATCTTCTATATACTAGAACAATTATTGTACCAACCAATATTCTTATGATAAAAGTTTTTACATAAAATAAACAAAAAATGCGAATGATTGAAATTTATTTTTGTAAATTAAAAACGTACGACATTCGCAAAAATGATTACAAAATATCATTATTTAAAGAAAATGTTATTTCAGCCTTAACAGCTATATACTAATAAATAATGGTGCTACCAATTAGTTAATAAATGTGAAAAATGTTTCATAAATCGCAGTGCGAATGGTTCAGACACGTTATATAATGACTAGAGCGGCACCTGATGCAGGTGATCTAGTGTTTTGCCTGCATCTGTTTTAGGTGAAACACCGGGTAGGATCCCTTACTTTACTTTACCTTCCACATCTAATCCTTTCAATTCCCTTCCTATGATATTAAAGGGAATTACCAGTTTCTGGATCACACTCATGTATCATGTTACTTCCCTCGCCCCAACCAAAAAATCCTATTCAATTTTAATTTTCATAGATATATCCACACATTATTTCACGCTTATCAGACCAAGTAGTATATTCTCCGTATAAAAATAATTGACTTTTTCAGTTTTTCTTGTTTTTTATGAGGCATATACGAACTGAGAAGGGATAGATTAATAGGCCATGTTTTGAGACATGAAGGTTTTGTAAAACTGGCTATTGAGAAAAATGTGTAGGGTTAGAAAACAAGAGGGAGCCAAAAGAAGGATGGGAAACGTTAAGAATATTAGAACGCGTACGCAATTTCGACCAATTTTTGAACCCATATTCTTTGCAAATCGGAAGCAAGGAAGGACTGTGGATGCGGGGGTGGAGGTTATAGAAATAAATGGCGGATATTTGAAATTGTATACATATTTTTCGCCGATAAGTTGTTGATAGCCTGTCTTCCGCTATTGTTGGTGTTGTACGTTTTTAAAGGCATCTTAAAGTTATTTTGCTTATTTAAAGTACTAGGATTTATTGATTTACTGCGGTTTAATCACGTGCTCACCAAAGATTTACTGACCAAAATAAATGCTACAGCTGACTAGTACAAGCTAATTTCCGGGCATCGACGGGCACCCAGCTAGTATAATATACACTACTACTCAATTTATTGGTGGGAGATGTTCCTCTTTATTTTGATTCCGTTATTCCAGATATTCAACTGCTTATTTTTTTGGTTTAAAGGCTACATGAAACAAACAAATGCCCTTTAATAGCTTAGGAAGGGAAATGAGGGATGTGGAAGGTGGAGCAAGCTGAAGACACAAATGGAAATTTGGAATGAAGCAATTTGTGTCAAGTATAAGAGACTTTCAGGAATATTTTTCTGATAATTTTGACAAAAATATCTGCAATAATTTATAATAAAATTTTTTGTATGTGTGTGTGTGTGTGTTTCTGTGTATGTATATTCGAAACGAGTGGACCAATTTGGACCACATTTGGTAAACGTGGTCTTTGCAACCGGAAATTGCCTAACACTTCTAGGGCCGGGAGTGTAAAATTTTAAATAATAAAAAACGGCCAATTAATATAAATATATTCTTATTATTTAGCTCTGTAGCCCAATCAGGTCCTGGGACTGCCGGGTACAGTATATTCTTGGATCAAGTAATTTGATAGAGAATCCTCAGATATTTTCGGCGTATAATTTCAAGCCCGTGTCTAATCGTTGCCTAATGTTGTTAGTGGAAGAGCATCACATAAAAATAATCAGAATACAATCTATAATGTGCTCTAGACCGGTGTAATGTAAGCCGCTGAGTTTAATTCTGACATAAAATGGAATGTAAGTTATAGTAGGGGACGGGAGGGAGTAAAACAAACCTTTGAATACTAAGTTTTTAACGGATGGAACAATTACGACCAAATGTTGAACTCGTGTTTTTGGCGAACCGGAAATCAAATTTTTTTGAACAAGAGACATATATTTTAATTTGTCAGTTTTATGAAGGCTTAAAAGTAGGAATTAGCGTAACTGGTGCGTGTGCCAGGCTATTAAGCACGAGAACACTTCATCCTAGAGCCGAAGCGCAGAAGGTTCTGCATTAAAACCAAGCCGATATATACTACTCATCAAGACAAAAATGTTGAACTTTGTGCTTGCAGCTTGCAAGCAAGAGCTTAAAAGCTGAAAATAATGAATTCATTTAGTGTCCACCTCGTAATCCTACTATTTGTATATTGAACATTTTTTCGTTACCAGCCCGTACCTGGCCGTACTGTCAGATGGAACACTCTGTATATTTATCGTATAACATAAAATAAAATTTGTTTTGCTAAATTCAGAAAACATAAAATCCTCAAGTTTTGACTTTCAACACCACGTTACCTTTACGATCTTCTGATTGTGTAACACGTGATTGTCGAGAGTGAGATGTCTGTTTGGACTTTTATATAAATCTTTTCACGTTAGAGCCTTTCATAATAAGTTCGCTTTTAAAAATTTTTTTATTACGAGGCACCTTCATCAACACATTGTTTGCGTCAGTCGTTACGAAAAACGAAACTGCAAATCCCAGTTGAGTATGTAGCTGTTGCAGTGGGTTCAAAAATTTCAGGATGCGGAAAACATTCAAGCATTTGAATCACATTCGATAATGGCCTGGTTTCTTATCGCTAATGAACCACTAATGTATTATATTAATTTAGTATAATTATAATAAAAACATGATAACAGTAAATTTAACACAGAAAATCCAGGCACAGTTCACAAGTATCTGTCTACTTTTTTACTAAACTATTTTCATCGTTTTGTGTGACGTCTTAATTGGCCCTGAGTTTGGATCGACGAATGGTAGGCATTTACGAAATACCTGCTCATGTGTAATACAGACGGCGGGTCTTCGAAATAGACATCCTCAATTTCGAGGTCGTAGTTGTTGTCTGTAGAAGGAAAGAATGATAAGATAATAGGGATGTAATTATTGTTTTAAAGATGGGTGCCAATCATAGTCAGATTTTCTAGTTGACTGGCAATTCCCGGCCAGGGGCAGACAGTCGCGACAGACCACCTGGGAAAATAAGATCAGTCATATTTAAGGATCATAAAATATAATTACAAAAAGAGTCAACAAAAACCATCATGAAAAAATTGAGTTAGGCCTCCAGGATTACAAATGTTAAATGTACCACATAGGATGTGATTGAATTTCAATATTTTATGTGCCCAAAGTAAGTTTTACCCTACAATATGAGTAGTAAAAGGTTGACTAAGATCTGAGGCATTTCGTTTACTTAATGCTCTTACACATAATTTCCATCACATTTATAATCCTAATATACAATGTAGCATGGAATTTCCTCGTAGCAGATAACACGTGCAATGATTTTACTTTTATTATACTTAAGTTGTTATGAAACTCGTGTTGTGGCGCCAAATTTGTAGAAATATAAACCAGGGGTCGCCAAACTCACCAACCTCGGGAGCTATTTTAGCGTTTACAAAGTGTTTCGCGACATAGTTCACATCTCTAAATTTAAGTGGAAAGAAGGTTTTTTAATTGACAAAAGTGAGAAGAATTTCTTCAATTTGAAGCTCAGCTTAGACGATTAATTTTAAAATTCACAATTTTTTTTAATAAATATTACCTTGTTTAATTAAATTTATTTTTAAACTTTTTATAAGATTTCGACTCATCCACACTACGTAATACTTAAAATTATAGAAATTACAAAATTAAAAACAATACAATGACATAAATGCATAAAATTCACTTTTAAATTCAACTGTAAAAGGTTTCGATTATGTCTTGTGAGTAGGTGGACAAATTCTTTCCGATGCAACAGTCAATGATTCTGGTTCTATATTTGTTTCTATTTGTTTTGTTAGTCATGAAAGCGGAGAATAAATTGGTCTCTTTAATCGGATATTGTTTCTATGGCCTTTCAGAACAGGAAATGTTTAATATTTCTTGGAAACATTCTAAAATTTAACCCCTGATGAGTCATCTTACTTTACTATGGAGAAGACAGGATGTAAAATGTAGACAGCGAACAAATCATTCAGTCCGTCCTAGGCTATAAAGGACGTTTATTTTAACTTACGATGGGCAGCACATAAAACAGTCTCACAGTACTTATTTCTCGATCAGAAAAGCACAGCATTAAATACTGTCAAAATACACGAGTCCCTTACACGTCACCTTCTAAATTTATAACACATGTGCACCATAAGGTACACAACTCTCCAGAATGACTTTAAAATAGACGTTAACTGTCCATCATTCAAATACTTTGAAATTCTAACTAATTCCAGACACACGTGCATCTCTAAAGTGACTGTCCCTCACCAAATCCCCCCCGCATTTATTGTGACTGCCTGTTGGACAACAACTTCTGAAGAGAATACACCACAACTGATATGACATGTGTAGTAGGGAAGGAAAAGGCGACATACCGGCGACCCCTTCCGGTGCATCTTATAACCATCTAGTAGCTATTCCCTCCACGCTTTGCGAATAAGGAGCAGTAATAATAGTAGCTCACAGCAGTTGAAGCGAAGAAAGGCAAAAGCTTCAATAGCGGCGCAAACAATTCCAAGGAAAATTCTCTCGGGCAAATAATGCTGGCCCATATCACTAAACTAAACGGATTGCGGTCGTCACTATACTGACTTACAGCAGTGAAAAGGTTCATCATTAAAAGTGATCGTCTAATAGAACTGGTTTGATACACAGATAAATTGCTATCCACTGCAAATGTAATTCATTTATTGATTGATTGATAAAAATGTAATTAATTTCGGTTGGACAGATTAAACTTGTGGACATATTTAAATTATTTATGAAGTGTTCCGTTGAACATACTCAGTTTACTGAGTGCGAAAAATCCGTTTTTGACATTCTTCGACATGTATCAATCTATTTGTCAACTGGCACACTGTTAATGTAGGGAAAAGAGAAGCAATATTGACTCTGCGTCTAATTTTAGAAGACAGTATAAGAAAAAAAGATTTACGTGCATTTGTAGATTTATAAAAGACCTTTGATAATGTGAACTGGACCACTACTAAGTATTTTGAAAAGGAAAGAAATGAAATGTCTAGTACGAAGCCTTATCCAAAAACTCTAAGGAAAGAAATCAGCAGTAATTATAATTACACATCAAGAAAAGAAATCAGAAATCAAGAAAGGAATAAGCCAAGGATGCAGTCTGTCGCCCATGCTGTTTAACTTATATATAGAACAGGCGATGAAGAATGTTAAAACGAAATATGGAAAGGGTATCATACTGCAAGGAGAAGGAATAAAACACTTACGCTTTGCCGACGATATTGTAGTATTAGGGGAGTCAGAAGAAGACTTGTAAACAATAATAGATGACATGAACGTAGTCATGGAGAAAGAGTTCAATATGAGGATTAATAGAGGATAGATGGATAGAATCACTAACGAGGAAGTTAAAGGGGAAGAATAGGAGACGTGCGAATAATATGAAGGACTTTGACGAAGAGAAGGCATAGGTTAATTGACCACGTTTTAAAATTATCATTAGTGGTAACTGTATTGGGTAAGAATAAAAGAGGGAGGCGGAGGGTGGAACGCGTTAAGCATATTACGGATCTGCTAGTTATGCGGAAAAAAGGGCTACGCACGGAGAGTTGCATCCGACCAGTCGTAAGACTGATACAACAACAACATATAGAAAATATTCAAAACATAAATACGTTAAGGGTATTGTTTGGCCGGTGTAACAGGTTCCACAATACTATCACGGATGAAGAAACTCCATTCACAGTTTGTAAGAGCACTTATACTACTTCGTCCTACTAGAAAAATGTTCCGTGAGGACATGGTTTAAGTAACCAATAAATAATCATGTAATCAAACCAATGAAAAGGGCTTTCCTTGAATAAAATTGGTACCACGTAGCTTCTTTTTGCTCGCTACCTGACATAATAATACGACCGTGTGTTAAATGAGCGGGGAATGGAATGGGGATATAAAACTCCACTGACTATATGTCTGTAGTTAATGCGTATCCAGGTTAATAATGTATCGTGGTTTAAAACTTTCTAGACATGATTTTCAGTTAAGTATGAGAAAAACTTGAAAATATTATGCACACATCCACATTATTAGGCAATCAAAATAGCCTTAAAACACAGACAATGTCCAATAAATGAATTAAATACGTATGAAATTGTGAAAGAAAATATGTGCCCTTTACAATATGTTATTAATAATTACATAGAAGTTATTTACTTTAATACGTTTCTATGCCTATTAATTGCAACGTAAGCCGTTATTAGATACATGAAAACAATTGAAGTCCTTAAAAACATAAAGTTCATAATATTTGTTAATAACCACGTCATTTAACAGTTGTTATTGAATTAGTGGCACGTTTACTTGTTAATTTACGATTTTATACGTTTTACCAGTTTGAACTCGGTTTAACTTGCGAAATAATTACGTTTGAATATTCTCATATTTTAATATTTAATATAATTCTGACTAAATTATTCATGCAAGTATTTCTACATTTACTACCAGTATATTTATAATGTAACCCTGCATTTCATCTTAATCAGTTAAAACTATTCAGAAGTATGTAAATTTAAAAAATATGTCCCGATTAAGTTCTGCTACATCAAAACGCAAGAATTCATAAATATACATTATAATTTTATACGTTTTCTCTTATATACAGTGTCAGTTTAACAATTAGACAAGGTAACTTCAGAACTCCCGAGAAGTATGTAGAAGACCGTAAGGACAGTCCTCTCGACATTCCAGAGATGGGATCAATGGAAGCCGCAGTCAATGGAAGTAATTGCCAGATAGCCTTAACGTGCTTGTGCTGTTAATTGGACCCTTTGGAATCTGTTTGATGATCAAGGCATTCCACTAAATATTCAACCTGTTATCAACTATTTCCACCAAGTTCTCGCGTCTTTGGTCCACAATACAACTTATTCTGCCATGAATAGTTATGGATATTAGTCAAGAAGATATTTTCCCGTGAAAATACAAAAACACGTTGCAAAAATTAGTTTCTTTGATTTCTTCTGACAACGTTCTAGCTCAAAACAGTTCATTTATAACCGGGGTAATGAAATTGGAACGATGAGAAAATATTAATAAGCATTATTTATGTTATTATGATATACATTAAATTAAATTAATTGCTGTATTCTACATAACCCTGTCCGTTCTTGGGGTGAAAATTTAAATATTCAAAAAATGGCAATTTCTTCTCAAAATATATGGAAAATAGTTGAAAATTGCAGGGCATGGTATCAAATTCCTGAACCTTGATGAATAAGACATCGATTTTCAGATTAAAATATAATAATTTTAAAAATAGACCAAATTTGTCATTTTGTTTAATTACCAAGTTTTCAATTACAAGAATAACAAAGTCGAATCGATTTTTAGAAGTTATGCGGCATAGAAGAACTTAGTAAACATAAAACCATGATGGTATGGAAAAAATGTATTCCTCACACAGAGCCCAGAAGTCCCTTGGCAACAGAGCTAAAATTTATTTATGACTCTAAAACAAAATTTGATCTACTGTAATAATAAACGATTGTTCCCCCCAAAAAATTTGTAGAAGTTAAATAATTGAGCAACACCTATAAGCCAACAGTTTCACGTGTGTAAACCAAATTTCACCCTTCAGTTACTTCAAGCTGTAACAAAACACAATTTAAATTTTTATCTTGTTTTTCCATCATTTAAAGCAACGGCTAGAAACCAACTCATTAGACGTTTTGGATATAAAGTTAAAATCACCGTTTTTTAGGAAAAATTTTTAAATGAAAGAATAGGTTGACGATGAATTTGTAGACAATAAACTTCTTATGTGAATAGTGTATTTGAGAATTATAATTATTCATTATTCTCTTAAACATTTGTTAGATTAAAGCTAACGATGTGCTCATTTACACCGCATAAAAAATCAATTCTCCTTAAACCTTTATAAATTTCAACTTATTTCCCATTTTCAACAGCATTACTTTGCATTGTATAAATGGGGATTTTGTTAATTTAAGTTATTGTAATAAAAGTGTATAAATAATGTTTTTATTGATGAGAAAAGACAAGTTTTGAATTTAATATAAATAAAATATTTCAGCAAGAGCATTTAATAATAATTACAAATTATTAAAGAAAATATTATTAAAACAATAAATTGGCATTGGGACTTTAAAATAAGGGTACTCTCCTTTATTTCCGTATAATACATAAAGACCGCTTAAGGGTACTCTGTGGGGTGGACCGAGAAGAAATTTAGTTTTTAATGGCAAATGTGAACTCTATTTAATTCAATTGAACAATTATCGATAATTTTCAGCATGTGCATCCTGGTCTGTTCTGCGTCGTGATGATGGCCGGATGCATCGGCTGATGACCTCCTTTAATCCTCATCGGGGCTGAATCTCGTTGTCTAGTGGCTAACTTTGGCGGAGCCACTCTTCTCTCCTTTCAGCGGTTAGCAGTTTAATTTTTAGTCAACACTTGCCGATCTCTGAAGATGATCTCTTCGGCGACTAACAATTTATTTTGCATCAGTTCCTATCGGCCTCTCATTATCATCTCTCAGCGGCTAACAATTTAATCTTAATCCACTCTTTCGGGCCTCTCTCCATCTTCTCTGTTTTCTCCGTCTCAAAATCCCTTCCATCTAAGCTTGATGGGAGCTTTAGCCCTCCTACTTAAAATTATATCAGCAATGGGCTGCAATTATATTGGCCTGCAATTAAATAATTACAGTCAATAGAAAATTTCAACTGCAGAGCGTAGACATCCCATGTGTTTTGGATCTTTCCGTAGCTTTCTGAGATTCCAGACTATACACGCTACCGACTTTCAGAAACAGCCCTTCCAAATTATTTATGTGTGATCCATTCTCGTGATTGTACTTTCTCTTATATTCCGCCAAAAGTCTTTCTTTTGTCCTAAAGAATGTGAGGGCTACACGCAGACAGGAAAAGCGCAGGACTTAAAGTTTATTTCGTGTATTTTAACCCATTAAAATGCCCCTAAATGTATAGCATAAATTTCTTAACTGAACATAAATTTTCGAAAATATAAACCATACACGTAGTTGCCAGATTTCTTTACATTTTCAATGAAATTTGAGCCTTAAATTGTTCCTTGATGATGCCTGACGTTACCAAGCATAATCAAATACATACTGAAATATACAGTGAAATATAAAAAAGCATATACGCAACAGAAATAAAAACTGGAAATGACAATGAATATATTGTTCAATTTTCCCATGCATTCCACCCCACTTTTGCATCACCACAGCAAAATAAAACAATAATATATCCATCGAAAGGACGTGTACATTAGTTTATCGTCTCTGCCACTACTCAGAATTTTCCTGTTTGCCTCCTTCGAGTAACACTTTTTTTGTTTTGTGTTTGTTTTGTTACGATTGGGCTCACCTGACAGCGTTAGCGTTGGGAATGCCTCGTGCTCTTTCTGTTTTTTCAAAATTCTCTTATGCCGAAGCACGTTCATCTATTTGAGGAGGTTTATGTATTGGAGTCAAAGACCATGTACATGTGGTAAGAGTTGTCCGCTGATCCAATCGAGTCGGTTGGCCAAGAGGTTCCTAAATCTGGCGGAGACACGGAGAACGGAATGCTGTTACCCCACAGCAAACTCGTCTCCCGTCATTAGGAAGGGCGTGACAATAATACTCAGTGGCCCGATCTACCTGATGCAGGTGAAACACCGGGCAGGATCTTTAAACTATAGCCTGGGGTCCCTAGTCAACTCTTAGCTACATTGCTCTACCTTCCACATCTCCCCGATTAAATTCCCTTTCTATGTTATTATAGGTGATTTTCCTGTTTCAGGATCACCCTAATGTAGCCCATCCCCCCACAAAAAAAATAAAAATTTCGGGAAATCTGAACAACAGACAGAACGCCTGTAAGAGTAGAATAAGTCAAACAAACAATTTTCCAAATTAAAATGACGTCATAGATTCTATGATTTCTCATTAGCTAGTCGAACCAATAGGATAAATAAAGGATATCAAAGAATAAGAGGAGAGTAGCTGAGAAAGCGCTATATAGTTTGACGGAAACATAGAAGCCATTAGAATTTTAATGTCTTCTTAATTCGATAAGAATAAAAAATTCGAATTAAACAGTAATGAGTAAATGTTGGTTTAGATTTATGTATTTCATTTGTTTTTGAAAGAGGAAGTAGGTTACATCAATCAAATAAATACAAATTTATACATACAGATTACTTTCTTATTAGACTTTATATCTTAAAGAATTTATTATACTTCAAACTTAGTATAAAGTTAATTCTCTATATAATTATTCATAGCTAGTTGCAATTCATTATTATAAAAATAATTAAATACTTAACATAATATTACTTAACACTGATCCTGTTTTCTTGACTCGATTCACGTCGTGAACGTAAGGAGAAATTGTGGCTGGGTAATTCAATAGAGAGACAGAATTCTTTAACTGTATAAAAATATCTAATAATTAATAAGATTTTACATTGTTTATTGTGAAAAATGCTTCATACAAATAATTTAAGATGAAAATACAATTTTGTTAACTTTTTAAAGAAGAATTATAATAGGAAAAATTTGTACGAAGGAGCGTTTATTGAATGCCATTACGAATAACTAATAACGGACTTTTTATTAATTACACTATATGATATAAATGATAATTAAATTTTTAAACTATTGCAATTTGTTAGTACAACGAGATATCGTCTTCAATTGGTATCGGTAAACAACTTGAACCACTCGTACTTTACTTACAGTTAAATGATGACGGTCAAAATAACGTTTGTATAATACTGATCTAAATTTCTAATATCAACAGAACATCAATCGGAAATTAATATGTTAATTTTAACTATAAGGTACGTATAATGTATAACTATTGTATTTATAAATGATTAAATTCAAATAGCTTAATACTTAATAGTAGTTTGACTACTAACTTCAACGGTTAAGAAAAGAAAATGTTGATCATAATGTGTAAACAGTAATTAAATCTGTCATACCAATATTGTAACCTAAACATCGTACTATTTACTATTTAATATTTACCAACCACAGCGTATAATTTTCCATGAATTAAATACTAGTTGATAGCTCTCGATGAATAACGTTCTGATGGAAACTGTTAAAGTGTTTCTCAATTATTCCTACAGAATTAAAACAGTCCTAGTTAACTTCATCCAATAAATACAAATAATTAGAATAATAATTATTTTTCAACGTCAAAAAACCAATCCGGTAATTAAAGTTGCAATAATATTAATTAATTAATTAAATGGGATAATGTTTTATGCATTAAGTTTTCTATGAATTATTGTATAAAGGTGATGAAATTAATTTTAGAAAATAGAATTAATTTAAAATACATAAAGAAATCAAGATAAATAGTACAAATTTTACAATTTGTATAATAATAAAGTTCTGTATTGCTTTTGGATATGAAGGTTTTCAATAATTTAATTCTGTATCAGAGAGTTGTGAGTTATAATTATATAGAGAACGCTTTTTCGCAACTTTGGAAGATACATATATGTATATAGAGGTTAATGTCATTGTTTAGTCTAAGAACATTTTAAAGTGGGGTACAGTGGCTAAAAATTCTCGGGTTGATATTTTTGGTAATACGAGAGTCACACTAACTGGCTCGTCTCCTATGGCAGATCCGTGTTCAGTTCACATTGACTCCATTTCTTCCTTCATTCGCCTTGGTCCTTCTCAAAAATCTCCTTTGCATATCGCCATATCACGACTGTTCTCCCTCTTTCACGTTCTCATATTTTCAATAACATCCAGTGGCAACGCCATATGGTACGTATTATGGCCGTTGCGAATGTTTATTAAAAACCACAATGACTTTCTACCATCTGCTGTCAATATATTCGTCTCCACGTTTGTGTAAGTGCTTACAGACCCTTAAGGTCCGACATGTTTAACTCGTGTGCGGGATGAATGCCCCTAATATTCTGGCATTTCTGAAAATAAAATTGTATTTCAAATTAAAAGAAACAATACACTTAGATTTGCATTAAAAATAATATAGCCCTATTTAAAACAAAAACATTAGTTCCCACGTAGTAGAATAATGAAGTAATTTAATACAAATACTTGCATACAACTCAGATAATATTAAATTTATTAGAGCCAACTGACACTGAAAACTTCAGTTCCAGAAACCAATTATTATGTCGCAACTTGCTTCTAAAATTGAAGCTACAAGGAATGGAATTCTATGGAAACAATGCTAAGTGGTTCTCACTGTTTTAACTATTTGGGTGACAAATTTATAGTAGAACGAGCGACTAATGTGCATTTCTTCAATTTACATTTTGAAGTAAATTTTACAACTTTACATTTTAAATTAAATTAAAATAAGAATGGAAAAAGTTGTAATTTCATGAGTTGCCACTGTTTCAATACGATTTAATTCGTGCAAATTCCTGGAGCAACTCATTAAAACTACTATGGGGCTGGCAGCCATTTTGGATTGAGGCTAATTCCCAGCTGTCAGTTCCAGTTTCAGCCATCTGGAGGATCGCAGGTAGGACGAACCTGTCCAGGCCACGTGCAGCCCCACGGCCCAAATAGGGCCAGTAATTAATCCCCTCACTAGCATTCGCAAAGTTATTTCCCCCCTTTAAAGGACAGATCCAAAATCCGTCAATACGTGCACGATAGTCAACGATTTCAACTATATCACTTCATTCTTCCTCGATTATTTTCCGAATTTGCGCACTTGTGTGCCATTCACTTTGGCTTCCTTAATGGCCATAGTACGAGTGAATTATTGTCTCATTTGTTGTCAATATAGAATACAATCTGACTACGATATCATGACGTTTCATTTTCATTACTTGAGTTAATCATATATATTTTTCTTCATTAATTATATTTTCTATATGTTTTCTTAGTTATAAAAGTGATAGCTGTTATCACCTGTAACACTTTTGTCTTACGTACTGCACTACTTCAATGCAACGTCCTGCTTGAGAGTTTATGAGAAGGTAAAGTGTCAACTTTGAGTATGTGTTTGTGTGTGTGTGAAAGAGAGAGAGAATAATTGGACATACTTTCTTAAATAAAATTATGAAGCCATGGGTATTAATTAGCTATTTCAAGCATCAATAACATTTGCTGTCAAAGGTATTCGATTTAAAAATTTAATCTTATAAAATTCTAAAAGTACATTTGTAGTTCTATCCCTAACAATGGAACAAATATATTTAATTAAAACATTAATTCAAAAAAGGAGGGTCTGAGTTACACAATTACTTCTATCTTAGATTTTAGTAGAACAAAATTCGACTAATACAAATTTATTTTAAAAAAATAGAGGATATTTAATTCTTTCTCTGATACGTTCTTTAAGTGGTGACGCGATTCAAATTACTTGAATAAAAAAACGAAATTTTAAAACATTTTGTGAGATATTATCCTTCTAATATATAAAACTATAAAATGACGGCAGGAAGAAGGAACCATCTGGCACACGCGCTACTTCTCCCAGCCGCAGAAAGCGTAATTTGCTTTAAACAAGCTCTTATGCGCATGTTAAGAAAAGATATGATTATGGGACCAGTTTGCAAAATTCGTAGCGCAAGTGCTTTCTACGAAACAGCAGGCTTGTCTTAATTGTGGCACAGAGAATAAAAAGGTGGGCTTATTCGGATATGAGTAAATAATCACCATACACAAACTGCTATGTTTGGAATATATACGATCAAACGGATGATTCATTCTGAGTAAAAAATAGTTTATGAAGAGCAAAATCAGTAATAACTTGATGCACTGACGTTTGGAAAGGAAACAAGGCTACTTGTGCTCAGGGAGTAAGACATACGTCTGGAGCATAGGAAACGAGTCGAGAAAATTACACAGATGAAACTACTTTGTTTAGACCAGTGCAGTCAGATGGTTGCTGGCCACTTCTCTGTAGCACTTGAATAAAAACTTTTCTTTTATTATAAAAATATTTTCGAGTTTAATAGAAATCGATAGTTTTAGATTATCTCATAATCCTCTATACAACTCATTAAAGATTGGCTCCCTATATACCGAGTTTTTTTATTTATTACATCGAATGTCCGTCATAATGTTACTAAGGAGGTTTCGGCTCTATTCAGCCATCTTCTTCTGAAAATCTCTTCTACGTTATTTACACATAAATTATTCTGTACGTCTGCAGAACGCAACAAACGATGCACGAGAGATCGTACAGCATATTTTATGTGTAAATAAAGTAGGAGAGAATATCAGATAAATATGCTGAGTGGAGCCGAAAGCTACGTGTAACATTATGACGGACATTTGGTGTAATAAATAATGGCAAAAAATTGCATAACTTAAAGGGTATGAAAATGACATTAATGTGATATGGTTGAATCGGGATCCGATCATTCGCTCGAAGAACGTTTTCCCAACGACTTTATCCCAATTGACGTTAACCCGACAGGCCAATATTTCGTTGTTTTTTTTTCGAAAAGTTTTTATTCAATTAAGTAAAATATTAGTAGAACAATTAATATAGACGATTTATAAAGGTTTAAATTTAACGTCTATTGTATATAATCAAACAAATTGATGACCTTATACAGACTTTATTCTGTAAATTTACTCTTATCAACGTTTCAGCATGTTTTTATTCCCTCTTCAGGTTCCCCCCCCCCACAATAATGTCAAAACATAATGTCCAGCAATATGGAAGAAATCCGAGTCTGGCAATAATTACGGATGGAAAAGAAGTTGAAGTGTTACTTGTTACCTCGAATCTCTACCATATTGTTGGACTTCTTTTGTAATTTTTTGTAATATTTTGACATTGTTGTGGGACGAAAAAAACTGAAGAAGGCATAAAAATACGCTGAAACGTTGTTACAAGTAATTTTATATAATAAACTCAGTACAAGGTCATCAATGTGTTTAATACACGATTTCTGTTGTAAATTAAGTTATTGATAAATGCGTGGAATAATTTCAAACACACGTGTCCCTTATGATGCAGTGAACTCTGCGGATATAGAGAAACTGTCACCTCTATGGGTAGGGGTATGTTAAAAATAAGCAAAGCGGCTTATGCTTAAGTCTAACAAATAGTTTACGGGATCGTTTAAAATCATAGTGTCTCTCTCAAGATAATGTTAGTGGCTAATTTAAATTCCAAATAATATGCGGAAGACCACTAGGGGTTGAGGTGGAACGGGGTGACAAAAGTAATGCGACAACGACCGAGATTGGCGTCGAATACTGGATTCTGGCAGTGTCCGAGTTTAAATATGCCATTCTGGCACGGTTAAATTGAAATCGAGGTCCTTGAACGCTAGGAGAATTTTCTCCCATACTTACGACCGGAATCAAACAGTGCCGGGAGACATTAATGTGGATGACCGATATTATAGTCAAATTATGAATTTTACGAATCGTAGGTCAATATTCGTACGATAGGGGAAGTCGGGGAGGAACAATTTCATAAATTTTTCGAAAAATAAAAATCATTTCATAAAGGTATAATAGTAGTTTATTTTATTATTTCCTAAATCTAATATAAAAACACATTAAAACAACTAATTTAGATTTTGGGAGAATTTTTAAAAAGAAACTTACAGGATGTATTGTAATTACAATTTAAATTAAGAAAAATCTTACCAGGTTTTGTGTTTTCTTTCTTATATTGATTTTGCGTACGGTTGATCGAATTATCAATTTTTCCTTGCGCAAAGAGATTTTATTCCAACTACACAGTCTTTGCTTTTTCCCCTTTTTTTCCCGATCATTTTATAAGGCAAGTCTGTCAATTTTTCCTTTTTTCTTGAGGAACCAGTTCCGACCTGCACGCAAGTTTTAGTTTTAAGTTCATCACAGAGCCTTAATACGAGCAGATTTAAACCTAATACGTAACTTATATGCAGGTAAATACTTCTACGTTACGAATATATACCCTTAAAGAGTTAAAAGTGAGCAGTTTTGTAGCTTATGGAGAAATGCTGCAAATATTATATATGCACAGATGTAAGAGGCCAAAACAATTCGTTCACAAGGTCGAGGCGGGATTTATTCCTTGACCAATGACCATGTTTCCCCACTACTTACTAAACTCCAGCAAAAAATAGGGTCGTTTGTTTTATCCCGCTATCCCGATCCGCCCCGAGTTTCCCTTCAAAATGAAGTGAGGATGGGAATTTATCTGGGGATGGCTGCAAGTAATTTAATATTATGTAGCCTAAATAATTCGTCATAATACATATTTATAAACATGTGGAATTATAATTTTGAGTTTGCATGAGTAAAGATGTATACCAAAAAATTAACTAAATGAATACTTCTGAAGCCTTCTGTGCTTAGTGGAGAAGTCAGTAGTTCACAACCAAAACGTTACGAGTTTCGCAAAAGTAAGCTTCTTTGTATTTTCTTTCTCGGAGAAAGATGCCATTTTGTACTTAACAAGAATTCCCTGAGAGTAAATAACAGACCTAATAACGTTTTTTGGAACTACAGTTTTATGTTATACTTTTCATCACCAGCGCTTAATGTTCAAGATGCGCGAATTTTGAAGCCATCTTGGAGAAGAACAGGCCGTGAAGACGGGGCATTGGCCGTACAATTTCAGAAAATGTAAATGAAGAGGGCATGCCGAAACTCGGCAACTCTTAAGTGCTAATCAGGGAGCCTTATTGCACAACCGCATGCCCTGGCCCGCGAGGTTGCCGCTCTTAATGAGGCACCATTTGTGTTATTATTGGCTCATTAACCGACGTCCTTTGCGAGACAATGTTGCCACTAATTGCGACTCGGCATTCAGATGTTGTCCATTCTCGGACTGGCTCCCTGGAGACGCTCTTGTGACGTTTCCTCTAGCAAGTGGCGCTCAAAGGTACGCTGCACGCTCCCTGACACCAAGGAACTTAGTATTCCTAATATTCAGTCACATAATTGGAACTGGCAGAAAGAGAAACATTGTGTGTATAAATCCAACCAACTCATTTTCATAAGACAATTTATAGAAGTAAACTCTTGGTCTTATAAAATTACTAAATTTTATTTCTGCAACAGTTTAATTTATAAAATGTAATTCACTTTTTTATTTATTTTTAAAAAAAGGTCAAGTCGTCCATATTGTTCTCTCTTCTCTTATTTTGCTTCGAACTTACAATAAAAATGTATGCATCTATAATTAAAATTTTATAAATGTAAATAGTATAAAAAGAAGTAATTGTTGTACTCTTGTAAAAACCATGTATTGTAACTTACTATGCCGAAAATGTTGATGCGACGGCATAAATAAAAAAATAGAAAACTCTAGGTTCACATCTACAGTAAATTTTGTATTCACGTGTGAAGTTTGATTTCTTGGATATCTGAATCATGAGTGCTGTTTTATCACTGAGATTTTTCTTCCGTCGTTAAAAGTAAGTTTAAATTATATTATATATATATATATATATATATATATATATATATATATGGACCTCAAGACGAATATTCTAACATTCAAATGTAATAACCAAGAATTTCCATGATGATTAGTAGAAAAATAATGCTCTATAACATCAAATTTAAAAATTATCTGTTTCATTTTTGGAACCCGAGAGTATTTGGATATATTTAACGATGCATGTAACTACCTCCTCGTCGATTAAACAATTTAGAAATTTTACGGAACTATTGCCTTACCTGTAAAGGTGTTACTCGTCCCTCTTCTCACCAGTTTAATAATTTCAAGAAATATGAGAGCCAGCACTTTAATTCAATATTTGACAAATGTCAACCCTGCCTAGCATTACGAGAGCACGAAACAAAATTTCATTATTATTCCGTAACTGAACTCAATACATTCACTTTTCTTAATCCACCATTAGTAATAATAATAATAGTTTTAACAGGATAATCTGTCGAAAAGAAGGCGATAATGAGTAGTCTAAATGCGTTTCTCAAGTGAATTTTGTTTTATTATGTATTTTAATTTTTCTATATAGAATTATTTTATGAAAATGATGAAAATCAGTTGGATGTGTAGAATCACTAACGAGGAAGTTCTCAGCAGAATAGGGGAAGAGCGAACAATATGGAGGACGTTGACCGAGAAAAGGGATAGATTAATAGGCCACGTTTTAAGACAAGAGGGTCTTGTAAAATTAGCATTAGAGAGAAGTGTGTGGGGTAAGAAAAGAATGTCATGTTGATATAAAATCGTTTATTTAAATTTTTACATATTCATTATTACCAAATTTATCTTATTCACCTGATGACGTTCCAAAAGAGAATGAAGCGTCTTATAATTTTAAGTTGAGTGGTTCAGACGTGTCTTAGTTTTTATGTATTGATCATTTATTTATATATTTCATTAGTATTAAATACATATTGAGTGACTACGTAATTAGGAAGCGTTAACATAATTTAAAGTTCAATTTATTTATATAATTTTATATTCGTTTCATTTCCTTAAACAAAATAATTTTAGTAGAGTGAATGTTCTAACTCAATTCTATAAAAATAATGAACAATCCCAAAAATGCGAAATACCTTTCGAGTTAAAAATCTGTAAAAATGTTACCCCAGTCAGGCAGAAAGTCGTGAATCTTTTGTTAACTAAATGCGTGGTCGTTGTGTATATCAGTAACCTTTATTATTGATTATTTGAAGCTCTATTAAGTGCGCCCTGTAGACCAGGACGAAATTATCAATGGCGTAATGGCCTTGCCATGTCTACATCTAATGGACCGTGTTGTGGGAGGATGTAAAGACTTACTCTCGTCCGGCGACACAGAACCAAGTGATGGCGCTGCTTGTCAGTCAATCTAATTCAAAGCAAGAAGCTACAACCACAAGAACGTGCTACAGAATTTCCTTTGAAAAATAAGTGACACATTCCACGAGTTATAAATAAATCGTGTTTCCTTTTCATTTTATTTAAAGAAGATTCCATAATTAAAATTATTAAAATATACTAGTCGTAAAATAAGATTCAATATAATCAGTAAAAAAATTGTTTAATAGAGATTTACAGAATTATTCATAGAAAAAATCTAAAGTTAATTTTGATTTAATTTTTCAATAAGTTTGTAAATTATAAATTTAATAAAATATATAAAAATTTCAAATATAATCGCAGGTATTATATGAAACGTATATAATTTCAAATTCCCTTAATGCCGAGGCACTTTTATCTCTAGTATTAAGAGGTATATGTGATCAGTTCGAAGATCTTGGGCATGTGGTAAGAGATCAGTCGGCCAGCTGCATCCTAAAATTGGTGGAGACACGGATATGGAACGCTGTGACTCACAAGAAACCTCTCTCCCGTTACTACGAAGGGCGTCAGAATAATATCCATAAGCCCGACATACCTGATGAAGGTTTTCTCTTTGAGTTCAATAACTATAGCTCGGGGGCCTTAGTCAACTCTTGGCTGACTTGTCCCTTTCACATCAACACTTTCAAATTACTTTTTTATGCTAATAAAGAGGAGTTGTCAATTTATAGATCACCTTCATGTAGCCAGTCACACAAAATGACAAATAGGTATGTATGTATATTTAACGTTTTTCCTCATATTTTATTTTATTTAACGGCTTCTCATATATTTTTGTACCCGCCGACCCGTTGTTTGACATGTTTTCAGTTTGTTTGGGATATACGGCAAGAACATTAATAAGGGCATATATGACGTGATGACTGTACCTCCACGGAGCATAGTTGACCAACGGCCGTTAGTCGAACGTCAAGGTCATTAAATAATTTATTATAAAAATGCGTTTCCTTGTAGCATTGACTTACCGGGGATATTCGTAAATATTATTTGCAGCACCCCCGCAGTAGTTTCGTTACGATTTGTGCAGTCGTCTCTCGCTAATAATCATTTTCCAAGCGTCGTGTTTATTAAGCGACGCGTGACGCCATGGCTTTCCCCCTCTTTTTTTTTCCTAAGAGAAACGGAAGAATGTGGCGTTGCACGTGAGATGGTGTGGACCGAGGGCAGGAGACATGTCGGACCAACGGAAGAGAAACGCGCTTATTACTACACTGCCGCATTCTCCTTCCTTACCCCTTAGCCAATATATATTTTTTAACATATTTATTCAAATAGAAATCAGAATAATAGGTTCTATAAGCTATTTTTGGTGTCTTCGTAGTGTCCTGATGGGGTCCTCTCCAGTGATCAGACCCCTGTTACTCTAACTTTGAAGTCGATTGGCCAGCATCGTTTTAATCTTCTGTGGTTTCTGTATTGCAGCAGTGGTTGTATAGAAGGGTTCTTGTGATGTTTATTGGCTCTCTCATGTAAAGGTATGCCTAGGCCCTGATGTAGAGTTTGATTGCTCACATACAATGAAGCCTCAACCATGGCTCTGAGGATTTTTGGTTGTGCCCTCTGTATTATGGCAGTGATGGCACATCCCCAGGGCTCGATTCAGAATGTCCATATAGGCTTAATAATGGCTTTGTATATAGTTATTTTGCTCTCTAACGAGAGTTTGTATCTCCTACCGAGTCGCCGGTAAAGTTCTCGGAGACGCTAGTCCTTTTCTTTTATATATGAATTTTCCAGATTAATTTTGAGTCTAGATGAATTCCGAGATATTTTATATTCGTTGATACCGGGAGATGTTTTTGTTTATAGTTACTGGTGGGCACTGTTTCTTTCGTAAAGTGAACGTAACCTGTAAGGATTTTGTCTTGTTAATTTTGACTTTCCATCTATCAGTCCATTCCTGAAGTAAATTAAGATGGTCCTGTAAAAGTGCACTTTCTCTTACTGGATCATCATTAGTATCCATAATAACCGTGTCGTCACTTAGCCAACATAATCTCAAATTTTCTCCCGGCTGTCACACATTTGGTCCTTTGCCGAGCGGCGTTTCAGAGACGCAGTACCAGATCCTGAGGCCCCGCTAATCCAGATCCTGAGGCAGCCGCCGGACGTGTTGGTGTTGACAGTCATCTCAACTGCATTCGTCTTGTCGAATCGCTACCCGCTTCGTCAACACGCGACGCGGAGGGGAATTTCGCGATCTAGATTCCAGCTGTTCGAAGACTCACAACCAGGTGTAGTCAATCCTATTTATTGTGTGGCGATTACGTGTTATTCACCAACAGTGACCCTTATTTATAACGATTTTGACATTTCCCGCATACTAACTGTTTGTAATTCAAGTTAACGCATGTTGTATGATCAGATTGAACATTTCATTTTATATCTTGTGTTCTTCTAAAAAAGACCGATTCAAATATTTTAAGTCACTAATTAGCACCTTGTTTACAATTTGTTTTCGTTTCTATATCTGTAAATACTAATTCCTATCTAGTTTCTCAACTAGAGAAAGATTTGCTACGGTACATACATATTTTCCAGAACAAATATTTGCACCATAAACAGCTGATCCTTACTAGATGGCATATTTTCATGAACCAGCTGCTTAATAAAGTTGCATGTGTGTTCTCTTTGACCGTCAGATTATACGAGAGTATCGTGCGATTCTATTAAATCCAAATGTATTGTGATTCATTCGTGTTTTAAATACAAAAATAATAATTTGGTCGTATTTTAAGTGTGCAATTAACAAGCTCTGCCGTCTCTACATTATTCCAGTTTTTTTCGTTATATTAAAGCCTTGTGGTGCCATGAAACGTCATATTGTAAATATTTACTATTATTTGATAATATACATGTACGTTTACTATTATTTTATAAAGTTTTGTGAGTTTTAGCCTGAAAAATTCCTTTCATTCCCTTTATTTTGTCTCACTCGGACTGATTGCTCACTTCTGAGGTGTACCTTGCAGGTATGAATTAGCGATCCTCGGAGCCTATCGGCTGGCTAGTTTCCGGTAATTTACGAGGGTCGTGCAATACCCATAGGGCGTTATAATATGTATATGTATGTAGGGAATTATTAACAGTTATGAATTTTGTTTTAATCACAGCAGAAGCGATTTTCGGTAAAATTCTGGTAATTGCAGTTAAATTAAATTAGTTTTCAATTGAATAAATTTACGATCCAATTACAGACAAACATTTTATTGAATTTAACCGACGGTTGGTCCCATATCTATAACATCCTCAAGTAATTTATTCAAATCTTAAATTTACATTAGCCAAGTAAGCGAATTGTATAAAGGAACTAAACTGGATTGCCGCAATTGTTCCTTAAACCGAAATTTAGGGTTGAAGCTGTTCTTGGAGAGAAAGGATTACATTTTTGTATAAATTTAGCTTCCTTTTGTTCATTAAAATTTCGAAATGTAACGTGTGTAGAAATTATCTGAGGAACTCCCAAATATGGTGACAAAACGTCAGGGCATTTAAATAAAATCTTTGTCTGTAATTTTGTTGTAAATTTATTCGTTTTATTATTATAAAAAGTCGTTAATTAATTGACATAAATTAAATTTGTATAATTTTCTGCCGTCTTATATACATATAATTAATGTGGATATTGAAAGACAGAGCGTGTATTACGAACTTCCTTCTTCGAACACTGTTAGTCTGTTCACTTTTCAACTTCATGCATCACATAGTTCCAGGGTTTATACCCATTACACACAAAAACGCTCGTCAACCACGTATTGCCCCGACCTCCTGTGGTTTAGTGGGTAGCGTCCTGCCTCACAACACAGAGGTCCCGACTACGAATCCTGGCATGGGTTTGGATATTTATGATATTTATGGCCATGGGGATCGGAATTAAGACTGGTAGAGAATCGATACGCTGGCCATGTATCTCTCCAAATTCGGAATATGCCATGTAAGGCGACAGTCCACAGTCAACCCGGTAGGTCAAGACCCTGAATGGGCTGCAGAGCCAAGGAAATCATGTAATGCGTCAGCATGATGAAGTGTTGCACACGCAACTCAGTATGGGAGATAAACTCTGCGAAACAACAGGTTAATATTGCAAGCTTTGATAATGATAATCGAAAATATGTGTATGCTATTACTTTTTTCACAACTAACTCAATAATTCACAAATTTGTGCGAGCCGAACAAATTGAAATGAAACAGAAAGGGGAAAAAATGAGTTTCGTCAATTAAATTACTGCGGAGTTTGTTTTGCATTCATGACGTTTAATTCATGACATGTGACCTACATATTCAGTAAAATAAAGGTAACAATTGGGGAATACAGCTCAAAAAACACGACTGATTCCAAGTTTTGCTAATTTAAATTATACTGTGTAGCAAATTATAAAGTTTATATATATTTGTAAACCGCATTTTACAGTGTTTTAATGAAACATTTATTGAACACGAGGCCTAGGACGATTTTTGTTTCATTAATTAATTTTTGTTTGGTTTAGAAAATCAATATTTAAAGTGTAATAAATTTTAATTTAACTTCTCAAATTTGGATTTTTCAATATTTACCGGTGAATCATGCTCTTTTCATAAAATTAAAATAAAGGCGATGGTCATTTTTTCTGATAGGCGGTTAGTGTGTGGGCTTTGCATGGTAAATTTGGTATCAAAATATGCATATAAGGAAACTTGATGTTAGCTTCTTTACAGAGAGAATAACAAAAAGCATTGAATTTCGAAAATCTATGAACAGATTATTTTTGAAAATGGTATAATATCTCAATTTATGTTTAATTAATAAATTTATTATGTTACATAAACTTTTGGGTACATTTTATTATCAGTCTACTATTAATGGTCAATTTATTTGAACATTTACGTAAATAAATCGTCTCCCGTACATAAGACTATCGTGCAATTATTAGACAAGGAATATTTCTTAAGAACACAAATAACGGGTGCGTCTTAGGCCTGCACACAGAAGTCTCGACTGAAATTGTAAAGCTCTGCAGACGACGGCTGATGCTCGCTTGGATATGACAAATCACTGGGGCGTATGAGCGCAGCACAATAGGCAGAGGCCACGTCGTGAATACAGAGTCTCTACGTGACTAGGCGCCGACGGAACGCCCACAATCAAGCACGTTCCGAATCACACAAATTACCCCGCCACTAGACAATATAGCCCTCAATTATTAGTATTACGTAGTATACGCTATTTAAACGGTAAAGAATACTTAAACGAAATTTGCATATCAAAGGACACTAGCTTCGATTAGGAAATGTGTAATATTCTGTGGCGAAAGATGATAAATGATTATCGTTTCTTAAAATTAATCTAGTAAAATTTTCAGCCAAATTACTATTAATGTATGATTTAAACAGTTCTATTTATTTTATATAAAACAGAACTAATCTCGAGTTGGAAATTTAAATTGTGTCTACAGGGAACTGTACACGATATTTTACAACACTTTTAAACGCCACAACACCAGAGTATTGTAGCTTAGTAGGACCCTCCTCAATTTTAATTACATATTATTGAAATATAAATTGAGATAAAATTTAAGCACGAACATGTCGCTGGCCACGAAAGAGGGGGTTTTCCCGGTGCCGGGCTGGCGGCTGGATACATACCTAACGGTAGGCTTATTTTTGGCTGAGGGAGCGTTCAACTTCCGAATTTCCGAGGGACACGGTTACCTCTTTCATGAAAAAGAATTCCCGCGCCGGATGGAGAACTCAAGAGGATTTGGAGAAAAAACGTCACGTGAGATAGCGTTATCCCCTGAGGGGGGATATATGGACTTAAGCTGCTAGGGTGAGACTTGTGAAAGTATTCAGTATAAGGTGAGACATTGACAGTCGAGGAAGCAGCGAAGGAGTAAGATGAAAATCTTCGAGAAAGTGAGAGGCAGAGATGTATGGTGAAATACGTTGAGCAGGCGAGGAAGTTAGAGTAACAATGTGGTTCTAGATGGTGAATAGTGAGAAGATGACAACAAGGAAAGCTAGAGGGAAGAACAATAAAAAATCTGAGTTTTCCTCAATTCCGGCAGCACGACTTCATACCATTATCTACCAGAAGCTTCAGGTTCAACCCGAAGGAAGAGGGAAGAAGGAAGTTCCAGTTGCATAGCAATCTGCATCGAGACGCACTAAAAACAAAACAGGTTCGTCCAGTAAACGGAATCTCTACTGAACGTGGTTACCCAAACAATAATAAACCCTGAGAATTTTAAAATCTTTCCCTTTAATTTCTTTATTTATTTATTTGTAATAGCGTGCAGGATCCCATTTAAGATAATTATATTTTTATATAAATAAAAGTATCATATATTATATCCTAAAGCAAGTAAATTATATAAAATAGTTAAAATAATACCCTTCCCCCAATCATTACAATTACACACTTTTCGTAAAACGCATTTAATGTCTATATGTTACTGCAGATCATGTAATTCGTGAAAGTAATCGTTGTAAATTTATATAGTTGAAGCCATAATATGCTTGAATAAACGTATTCTTTGTTTAGGGAGGAAATATATATATATATATATATATACATATATAAACAAAACTGTAATTTTTCTGTATTACACTCTTCTGTTATGGGCGATGGGGTTAATGCCGTATAAAAAAAGTATTTTATCACTGCTCGAATATAAATACTTTTTATTTTTCGCTCAAAACTTTCATTTATCTAATTATCTCGTATAAAAAGTATTTTATGACTGCTCTAATATAAAATTTTTCATTTTTTGCTAGACACCATAATTCATCCAATCATCCGTATTTCGAACATAAACCAATTGAAGAACAGTGCTTTAGCATATGCAGTGTGCCATCTTGTAACATGTCTGTATTGAAACGAGAAATATGCGCTTTGGTTGCGTGCATTATCTGTATAAATGACGTGTTGTTGGGTCACTCTGGCGCATGAATTATTTTTTTGTTTGTTTGTTTTATTTTGGTTACAGGTTATATGAGGGTCATCCTGAAAGAGATAACTCCCCTTTAATAGCATAGGAAGGCAATTGAAAAGGGGGGATTTGGAATGCACAGCAAAGTAGACAAGGGTTGACTGAAGCCCCCGGGAGATAGTTTAACGAGATGTAAGCAGGTGTAGGAAAAACCATAGGAATCTGCACCAAGTAGATCGGTCTGTTGGGTATTATTCTCCCGCCCTTCCGAACGACAAAAGAGGAACGCAGCATTTCCGTGTCCGTGTTTCCAACAGCTTTTGGAGGCAGCTGACCGATTGATACAATGGGAATAGAACTATCTCACATACCGAGACACTTCAACTATTTTAGTAGGTATATGTACTGGAGTCGAAGACCTTGCGCGTATCCCATTGGATCAGTCGGCTAACTGCCCCTGAAACGGGTGCAGACATGGAGAAGGGAATGCTGCGACCCCACAGCAAACTCGTCTCCCGTCATTCGGAAGGGCGTGAGAATAGTGCACAATGCCCGACCTAACTGAAGCAGGTTTTCTAGGGTTTCCCTGCATCTCTTTAGGCGAAACACTGGGTAGGATCCTTAAACCAAAGCCCGAGGGCCCAAGTTAACCCTTGGCTACCTTATTCTACCTTCCGCATCCTTCCTTTTCAATTCCCCTTCCTATGCTATTAAGGGGGAGTTGCCTGTTTCAGGATCACCCTCATGTAGCCTGTTAACCCCCCCAAAAAAACAACTGATCACAGTGACTTCCACAACGCCGGAATACACACAATCTATGGTTTATTTCGTCTTATTAACTTGCACCCCCTATCATAGCGTTTAATTTAGCTTAATTTAAGTGACCATATTTTTATCCCTTTCCCTCTGGGTCTAAAGTACGGCTTAATGTGAATGCTGAATGCCATAATTCTACTTCCCGATTTCCATAACATCGGAATAATTACCAGTCTCAAATTTTTTCGTTATATTTTTATTTAATAACCCTCCGCTTCCGAAGCCTGCCAAAAGGGGTTGTAATTAACGCTAGCATGAACTCTAACACACTAATTAAACTCGAAATGCTTTACTCTACGGACATATCCGCTATTAATTCGTTTTATAAGACGAGTCCCTTTCATTCTTAAGGGGTGACAGTCTTGTTTACCACAACATTTTATTTCCACCTCGCGAGGAACACTTATATAAAATTTAGTCGAAATTTCTCCACGTGATTATATTTTTTCACATCCATAGAAAATTTGAGCTTTTCTGCACGTAAACAGCGAAATTTTCTGATAGGAAGATATTTGCTCATTTCTTTGGTCTATTTAACGTGAAATAGTTTGTAAGTTTAATGAACGTTATATTTAAGTAATTAAACATTATATGGTGTTAACTAATATGAAAATAGTTTTATATTTCATTAAGAACTCATACATAGCATCATATAAACAGGGGTACCGAAGCTGCTTACTACCAATTTTATTTTTTATATCAATTTTTTAAAAAGCGGTATCCCAAGATAACCTCTAACTAGAGCGTGTTGTTATTTGTAGCGAGGAAACTGTTAAGAGAAAAAATTATGAAGTTGTTCATTTCCAAAAATAATCCTAAAGTAAACCAATAAGATAAGTAAAATAAATTCTTCACAAACAGTAATTAATCACGCCCAGTCCTTCACTATTATTCAATATTTCTATTCAGTTTTGATTGGCTAAATATTGATTTATCAAAGATCCAAGAAACAGTGTCAACTTTCACTAATCAAAGTAAAAATGATGAGTGTAATAAATATACTCGTATGACCCCATACCAAAAATAAAAATAAATCCCATTTACGCAGGAATTATAATACTCAATACGAATATTTCAGTAAAAATAGTGAAATGAAAGTTCAAAGATTCGTTATTCATTTTTATGAGGACAATAAGAAATTTGTATTTAATACCAAAATATTGTATGATTCCTAATTATGCTTTCAAATTTAGTTTTCTTGTTTTATTAGTTGTAATTATTTTCTAAAAGCTCTAAATGAGGTTTAAATTGGCGTCATCGTTCGAATGTCTGGCATTGTGATTTATGTTATCCCTGGCTGCCTACATTACCTCTGGCAATTTATAAAGAAATAATGCAAAGCTAGGCCACTTTCCTATTATATTTCAGAAAACAAATATATGAAACCGATAATAATGTAGTAATTCTCACATTGTTCACGATTCTACTTAAAATAAAATACCTACGCATTTATAAGAACTCAATGAATAATATAATATGGTATTACTACATCGGCCACTGGAACTGAATTTAGCAGTTTGTAACAAAAAATTAAAATCTTGGAGACCAGAATATACTCTCACGTGTAAGTTTGGAAGTAATATTTATCTCTTCATAATTTTTATTCTATACTAGCTGGGTGTTCCGGGTATTTATGCTTAATATAACGAATATTTTACTCAAGCTATAACAAGTTTCCTTTCTAGTGAACGTCGTTTTCGCCGCCGCCGCACAAGGCATAATTTATCTTTTGTAATTTCTATGTCAATATGGTAGGACGGATACAAATACTGTCGCGGGAAACATCGTAAAAGTAATTCAAAGGAAATATCGGCCGATTTGGCGTATATAAAAATTTCCGACCACTCCACTTCTCTCCTTGAGGGGAGTAGCCGTGTCTTACACCGTCACCGCTGATTTCCTGGTCGCATATAACATGAGTCAAATATTTAGTTTAAATTTCTCCATAAGTTTAAATTGGTTTGCAGAACATACACGAAATTCCAGCTTCCTTAACACATAAACAATGAATTTCATTTATAAGAATAGGATTGTTGATCCAGCTATTTGGTGAAATAACTTGTAAATTTAAAGATTGGTTTATTTAAGTAACAATATATTTTAAGTACATGAAAAATATACAAAAATGTTAACCTCTTTAGAGCGACGCACACACTGCCTCATATAAATAGGATGCATGGGCCGCTCACAGCGGAGAGAGAGGGTAATGAGTGAAAGACAGGTCGAGTTCTCGCAAGTCCGTCAGGGCTGACTTCCTCCTTCCCGGTTTTCCTCTTTCCCTCCCTCCATTAGTCCATGGCCAAAGTAATGAAATTAAGGCTCCTGCAATCTGAAACGATCTCAAGCAGTTTGAGAGGTATATGTACAGGGGGTCAAAAACCTTCGGCATACGATGAGAGTTGATGGCTGATCCCATTGGACCAGTCGGTGAACTGCCCCTCAATACCCATCGCGACATGGAGACGGGTTTGTTGCGTTTCCACAACAATCCAGCCTCCCCTTATCAGAAGAAGTACCCTATAGCCCGACCTACCTGATGCAGAATTTCTTGGGTTTTCCCTGCATTACCGTTATGTGAAACAATGGGTAGGATCCTTACACTACAGTCCGTTGCTCTATTGCACCCTTAGCTACATTGCTCTAACTTCCACATCCCCCTTTCTTTTCAATTCCCTTCTTATGTTATTAAATGAGACTTGCTTTCTTCAGGATCACCCTTATGTAGCCTGTCACCCACCAAACCTAACCACTCATTGCGGCAAATCCTCCAGTACGCCCAAAAGTTTTGGACATACTAAAAGCATCCCGACGCTACTATAGATTGTACTTAAAAACGAAAGACAGGGAGTTTATAATAGAACACCTAAAACTACAAATAATGGTCACAAACTACATAGACGCTTACAATAGGAAAGAATGGATACGGACCTGTGATACATTCGGCCCCTGAATGGTAAAAGACTCCAGACAATATTGGATGAGATACAAAAACTGACAGGCAATAACCCATATAATACAATGACTCATCAAAACAAGGCTATAACTGAAATCACTGAAAAAACTAATTTTTTCGCGAATCACCTGAGGATTAATTGCTGGAAACCTTTCAACATGCATTTAAATGCTCTATGATGCTGACCTAGAAAATACCTCAAATATCGATGATCCACCCCTAAAATCCGAAAGTCACTGCTTAGAAGAAATAAATAAAACTGCAATAGACATCAAAATGGTACTAAAGAGAGAAGAAACACGGCTCCAAGCGTAGATCAATAACATAACGCCACATAAAAGAAAGTCCAGATAATATACTATAAATCATTGCTTACCTATATAACAAAATCCTCTGTTCTGGTTTATATCCTAGAAAGTGGAAAACTTAAAAAATCCTGATGTTCGCCAAAACTGAGAAATCTTTTTTCGAAGTAAATTCTTATAGACCAAACGTTTCGAATCCCTAATCACAATAAGAATACACAACCACCTGAACAGAAATGAGCTTATTGGAAATACTCAATGCTGTTCAGACCTAATTTCAATACAAGAGACCAGCTCACAAAAGGCATAGACATCCAAACAAACCAAGTAAACAAAAAAAACCCTTTCGGTTCTCCTAGCTATCGAAAAAGCATTTGACACAATTTTCACGAAGGACTGATATACAAACAGAGAACAATTGGATTACCTGAAAACTATCCGCGAGTTATAGCGTCGTTTCTCAAAAACAGGACGAGCTATGTGAGAGTCAATTATGCATTTTTCGGCGTCTTCAATCCCAAAGCAAGGATCAGTTCTTTCACCTCTCATATATTATATACATGTTGGACATAGCTCACCGTCTTACACTCTCCAATTTTCTGACAACGCTGCTTTTATCAGTGCTCATAAGAGTCCAACAACCCGCTTCAATAAAATGCAAATATGCATTGACTACTTCATAGATTGGTGGAATCTGTGGAAGCTAAAAATAAATCCAACAAAGTGCCATTTCTCATACTCAGTAAACAAACATAATGCTTCTGCAGAAATAGCTATTTGATAAAAATACAAAATAAATTCCTGCCGAATAATAAAATAGTCAAATATCTAGGCCTTAAAATAGATTATAAACTTACGTGGAACACTCATCTAAGCCATAAAGATAAAAAAATAAAACGAAGACCAAATCTCTTAAAACTCCTAACTGGAACAACATGGGGCCTACACGCTGACACGTGTATAAAAACATACAAATCGTTAATCAGACCAGTAGTCACGTATGCCTCCTAAGCTTGGATCTCAGCTGACGATAAGGTCTACGAGACGATCAATGTACTAGAAAGACACACAATTAGAATCGCATACGGCCAAAAGACATCCACGAAAATAACAGAACCATACAATATAATAAATTTCCCCAAAATTACGGAACACCTATACAAAATTAGGAAACGCTATATAACCAAAAGGATAGAAACCAAGCACCCAATAATAACTCATATACTAAAATGCAACATAAAACTTCCCCAGGTATAACCATATACCACCGTCTATTCTCATACAAACAATATATGACGACGAACTAAAAAATACAAATAGCCGTTTTCCAACTACTGAAAATCCGAAATAAATCTACCCATTGACTCACACGTAATATTAATAAAAACAAAAAAACCTTGGCACATCGACCCCAGTCATTAAATCCCTTCGCCCCATGGTCATCCCATCCTTTTTAGACAAAAGACCTGAAAGACCCTTAATGAGTGTATGTGGCAATCACGATTTTATTTCGTCACTGGGTGAATAATTCCCCATATTGAAGATTAGTAAACATCCAGGCGCTATATAGGTGGACATTTCAGTCCCGAACGTGATAGATCGACCGTTTGGCGACTTAAAATTCAGTATCTGGGTCCAGCTTCTTGACCCCGGGAACTTTGAAGGGCGCGTCCTCTTCAAGAAATTAGGGAGAGAAACCGCGGGCTAAGATCGATTTTGATTGGAGGCTGAGGGTTAGGTGATCCGCCATGCATCTCATTGTGGGCTGAATGAACGAGATGACCTGTGAAGATGGATGGAAGAACGAAGAAGGAAGAAGTCTGGAGGGTGCGAGGTGTTTGATCCACGGCACAGCAGTGTTACATAAACATATGAAGGAGGAACAAGTTGGGCAGTCGTGGATTAGAAGTTGATCAGTCGGGAATGAAACTTGGAAGTAGGAAGGTGGCGATGAGATGAGAGATAAGAGTTTGGAGTTTGGCAATGAACATCAGAAATTAGGAAGAATAGCTTGAGAGTGAGAGAAATTTGCAATCTAATCTGGGGGCAAACTGAAAAGAAGGTAGACGGCTGCGAGCAGAAGGTGTCCCGTCTGTGTAATCCGAGCCCCAGAATTCTTAGAGAGACGACCAAGTACCGACGGCAGAATTATTCACTGGAAGGAGTCACCTGACGACCGCGGAAGAAACCTGAATACATAAAGGGAGGAGGAAACCGCCATTTCACAAAGGAAAAACAGGTGCGTGTCTGTGCCACTGTCTGAAATGTGTCATGACTGTCGTCTGCAAAAATACCCACAAAATGACGTATGAGATTGATTATAAGCCGAACTAGTCGTGGTAAATTTTCAAATTGGACCATAAGTTAAGTAAGTGCTGGTTTCTTTTGTTTTCTGTTAATAAATTTAATTTGTTTGTTATTTAATCTAACCAAATAATTTGTTTAAGATTTAAATTAAAATCCAAATCACCCCAGTTAATTATAACCACCGGGTGAGAAGATACTTACTATATAAAAAAATTTAAATTAAATTATAGTAATTCAGACCAAACTAAACAAAAATGAATAAATAGAAAAAATTAATTAAGTTAAAATAATTTGGCTGAAGAGCGGACCACCTTACTAAGTGAGGGGTGAAAGAATAAGTTAAGGAAAAAAACGCTCACAGTCAATTTTATTTTGTTTCAGATTTGCAATATATATTTTTCAATGGCACCTTTGGATAACCTATGGCGTACATTAAATACGTTATCTGTTGTAGTTAACATGTAAAAGCAACAGAATAGAGATTAGTCGAGATAAAAATTGATTAATAGTTTAATCTAAACACAAATAGCGCATGATTGAACAGGGACATATCGCGCTCTGTGCTGGTTACGACAGCTTGATTGCGTCTCTGACAACATGTCAACGCTTAAATTTTCCTGCTAATAAATGATAATTGTTTCACAATGCCACATTACTAGTTTAGTGATAAATAAATTATTTTAGATGAAAAAAATAGTGTCAATTTCCAATATTGGAAAATAATGTATGCTCCATTAATAATAAATTATTTTATTTTGTCATTAGTTTTTAATTCAGGTTTAATTTTTGTATGACAGTGAATCTCCAAATATGTAACATTAATTTAAGTAATTATTATCATGATCTACAACCGTTACATAAAACTATAGAACTGAAGCTTTAGGTATCTTTCTATCACATTGAATGGCACGTTGTGTACGCAACTTTATTGGGCGTGCTCTGGTCCAGCTATAAGCCAATTGCTCGGAATGTTGATCGGCTTTTCCCAACGTCGTAGCTGACAAATAGCATTGGCGGACAGAGTTGTGGCTATCAATCTCCCCTGTCACTAATATTGTGAAGGCCAATTCGGATGCGATTTGCTGCTGGCAATAATGCCTCTAACACAACAAAACGCAATTTTCTTTCCACCTTTTAAATACGGAATGAAACACAAGCCTTTGCTCCGAACTGTAGTAAAAAAAGTCGCATTACTCATTTTGATACTGCAGTAGCACTATTGGTTACAATAAATTTAATATGAAGGTTAAAGCTAAATGTTTATAGTGATTCATATTTATGTTTCCTATTTTATGTTATGCTTTAATAATAATAGTCAAGCGTATATATATATATATATAACTTAAATTTTTAAAATATTTTTAAAATATAAAAACATGAACTCAGAATAACTCAAGAATAAATACTATAGTTCAGTAAAAAGTTTGTAATGTTATAACGAGAAACTATAATGAAAAATAAAAACCAGACAATACCATCAGTTAATAAAAAATAATGCATCAAATTTGTAAGCAAAAATATTAATATTTATAATTTATAATAACCACTCGAAAAATTACCGACAGGTGTACTTAGCTTTAACCGTTTAAAATAAAACTGAAGAAGTTTAAAAATGTGGACGAAACGTTGTAGGGATCAAAAATACTTCTTTATATTTATGCTGGCAAATTGTCCGCATCTTTATTTGCAATCTAATTTTTTATTTTGGTAATTATCTACGTGTTCAATTAGGTGTAAAATACATCTCTGTTTTGGAAAAGATTACATATTACTAAATTTCGAATTTTTTAGATAATTCCATCGCAAATGTTTTGATTAAATCCAAAAGCTGCTTATGAATATCGTTTCCTCTTTATTTCATCAGGTAGTTCTCAATTTATTTAAGATAGCAGCATAACATTCGATAAAATCACCTTATTCACCTCTATCATTGACAAATATAGAGAATCTACATTTCCCGGTGAATCAGTTGAATATAGAGTCCTCGGGTTTCTACTCGGCTTAATCACTTGTGAAACACAACTTTTTGCTAGCTATTTCCGCCAATACCGTCACGGGACGAGTGATACAAAACCGGTACAAATCCGAGAACTCTATATACAATTAACAAATCTATTTATAATGGTATTTATGAATATTTCTTCAACAATTTTCAGTTACAGTTTGTTGCTATCTAGATAAAAATTTCTTGTGTCACTAAAGGTAAAACAGTTATTTCTTATTTTACAATGGTTAGGTAAGCACGTCACTAGTGGTTCAAGACACAATATTAAATTTTAAAAACGGATATTATAAAGTGGAAGTGTAAACCGTAAATTCATTAATGCAACTTACAACTTACACAAGGTAAAGTGAGTTGTTTCAAATGTTATCAAATTTCTGTCTGTAAGTGATATAAAGATTCTGGTAACTTGATTGAACAATTTTAAAATTATTTTCATTTCATTTATGTCGTATTCTGAAAATATTTTAATAAATACATTATTTCTTAACAAGAGTTAAGCTCATATATATATATATATATATATTCTCTCTCTCTCTCTCTCTCTCTCTCTCTCTATATATATATATATATATATCTTGCGCAAGCTTTTTCAATTCCTTATAACTAGCACAGCCCATTCCTCTCTTAACTGCTTAGCGTATTCCATCCTTAGCCTCCCTATTCTGTTCTTACCCCACGCACTTTCCTCTAATGATAATTTTACAAGGCCCTTGTGTCTTAAAACGTGGCCTATTAATCTATTTCTTCTCTTTGTCAACGTCCTCCATATTGTTCGTTTTTACCCTATTCTGTTTATAACTTCCTTGTTAGTTACTCTATCCACCCATCCGATTTTCAGCATTCGCCTATAGCACCACATTTCAAAAGCTTTTATTCTTTTACTTTCCCCAACTCCTACCGTCCACGTTTCGCACTCATATAACACCATACGAACATTTTTGGCAGTGATTTCGTAATATTCACACTTATTTTACCCGTAAGTAAATCCCTCTCTTTCGCGAAAGCCTTCCTTGCCTGTGCTATCCTACTCTTTATGTCTACTATACGTCTACCATCCCTAGTTATTACTCTTCCCAAGAAGTAGAATTCCTTAACTTCCGTCAAAATATCCCTTCCCAATCTAACACCCTTTGTTATTCCACTGTTTCCCATACTACACTCAATTACCTTGGTTTTGCCTCTATTAATCCTCAATTTGAAATCTTTCTCCATGACTACGTTCATGTCATCTATTATTGTTTACAAGTCTTCTTCTGACTCTCATAATTCTACAATGTCGTCGTCAAAGCGTAAGGTTTTTATTTCTTATCCTTGTAGTATGATTTTTTTATAATGGATTAACAGGCTACATGAGTATGATCCTGAAATAGGCAACTTACCTTTAACTGCAGAGGAAGGGAATTGTAAAGGGGGGATGCGGAAGGTAGAGACAAGTAGCCAAGAGCTAACTAGGGCCCAAGGACTACGGTTTAAGGATCCTACCCGCTGTTTCACCTAAAGAGAAAACCCTAGAAAACCATGCATCAGATAGGTCGGGCATTGGGCGCATGTTTTGTTCAAGTAATATTTTGGTTTTCTCGAACCATCTGCGGTAGAAATTGCAAAGCGGAGCAGCAAACGTCTAGACACGCAACGTACACGTGACTGGGTACTGCAAATGGCCGATCTAGAGAGGGAAATCGAAAGTACTTGATAGACGGTAGAGGGCAGTTGACTATACTGTAGTAAGATGGCGCCAGCCAGGATGTAATGTGTAGAAGGAGTCATAAGTGCAATGCGCTAGAGGTCGGATGTGTTGTGGCCACGTGTGAGGGAGTCTCCAGCAGAATGTGATGTTAGCTGGATGTGTTGGTGGTACACGTGTGTCGCGACCAGGATAATTATAAACGGCTAGCAAACAAACCACAGAATGCGTGGTGCTAGGCCCGCTTTCAAACGCAAACACAAGAAGTAATTATGTGTCGACTATGTTAACTAGTTAATTGATTAATAGACGAAAGATACTAAAGTTAATTGTAATCACCACGTCCTAAATAATTGATTTCCTCGTGTTTCTGACTGGTTAAACTATTATTGGCTGTTTAAAAAAGTTTGTTGTTTCTTTCCAAAAATACCTGTCGCCAAACTTTTTCCTTTCCAAGGAGCAAGTTATAATTGTCACAGAGCTCATCTGCCAGAGGATATAACGTTCAAGTTTCTATATATAATAATAATTAAGCTTAATAATTTTTCATTAAAAGTAACCAAATTATTAAAAAACAACCTTATATATATAGGTAATTTTGATTACTTGTAAAGTAATTTATTCAGCTGTATTACTATTATTATTATTTACAGAATAAAATAGGTTAAAAAATTGTTGTTAGAAATTTCAGGAGACAATTTAGCAGTATATAATCTATAATATCAATGATCATAGCTCTTGAATAAATATTTGTAGTGGGTTCATTAAAAGTTGAACAATATATGTTATTATTTTTACCGATTTTATTTAGACTCATGAACCATAATTTAAAATAATTATTTTAGGATAAAACGAAAAGTTGAAATGGTAAACACTTTCCTTTTAAAAATCTTAAAAAGGGAAGTGAAATTAATATCAAATATTTAGATATTAAATTATTAGCTATATTTTAAAACATCAGTTTTTGGAGGTTGGAATAAAATTTAAAACGCAGATATTGGCCGAAAGATTTGGGCACCTAAATCCATCAATTCTCTTAAATAAAAATTTTCACGAAATTGATAGTAATACCGTGCCGCATGATTTTTTATTTATACATAAATCACATCGGAAGAAACCCTGAGAATCTCATTGAGCCCGAAAAATATTAGCTCGACGGAAATATCGATCATTTATGCATGTTTTAATATTCAAACGTTGTCTACCCACGCCTTAAAAGTTGGAGTTGTTTCTTTTTCAGACCGTGATTCTTTGAGCATTGCAAGGAACACGTGTACAAAATTTGATGGCTCCACGTGCTTACGATTTTATGTGTATAAAATTATTTTATCACCTTCCACCCTCTGTTAGGTGCCGACCTATAACTTATCCAGCATATTAAATGTCGAAAATAAATTCAGCAACTTTTTTAACTGCGAATATGTCATTAATCTCTGGTGTCTTCGTATTAATTTCATGTAGTGCCTCTTCATCCTCACACACCTCCCTAGCTGAATTGGGTAGAGATTATATAAAAATAACATCAGTGGAACATTAACAATCTCATCCATAACAGAAAATATTTATTCTACCGAAATGCCGGCCATATATTCATGTTATAAATTTTACTCCACCCTACGAATCTATTTGAGAGGCCAACAGAAACATCTTTCAACAACTCAAGTTTTATCGCAATTGACGTAGTGGGTACGGACGAACAAACAAACTTACATTAATTTAATCATATAGAGGAAGGCTCGTAGATTTGAGTTTAATGAATATTAAATTTAAGTGTCCTTTATTTTAGATACTTAATGACAACTAGCTAAAGAATGATATACATTGTAAGTAGATTTTATTGCTAAAAAATTTTTATTATCCGTAAACAATTGGAGTGAAATAAATGTTATTGAACAAACTTTATTTCTATATCTGATCAGTTGCTAGTTCTTATGCTATTGAAATATTTATATTTAGATCTATTTATTCCACTTCACAATGAATTTCCATTTAATAGCAGTGAAGGAAAAAAACAAATACAAACATACTCGCGAAATGGAAAGCTATTGTCAATAGAAAATTACTTTGAATTTCCCAGGCATTAAGCATTTCCAACAGTAATGTACAGGAACACGCGTTTAGCCATGGTTAATCATGCACACATTTTTTATGCAGCTATTACAGGCAATAGTACAGAAATAGCTGCACGAAAACTGGAGGCCGCAGCTATGCGTACTTCGGAAGCATGTTTAATTGAATGAAGAATGGACCGTGAAATTCGCTCTAATGACGTCATTCATATTCATGGTCGTGATGGAACGGTGCCAGTAATCTAGAGGGATCTCTGTGCCAACGCCTCTACAGTATGTTCACGTCTGCGTCAATAGAAGAACATTGTTTCATGGACTAAGTACAGATTACGGATAGCGACACGACTCTTCAAATATCTACCGTAAAGATTTAAAAACAATAAAGCATGTCAGTCGTAACGTCTTCATTGTAGTATTTATATGTTGCAGGTGTGTTTTGTATCAATATAATGATTCAATTACATTTTTTAAATGCTCTTCAGAAATATTTTAGTAATGCTTTCCAAAATTCACAGAACAGTTTGAATATGTTTTACATAATAAGAATAATATGGATGAACACAGGTGTCAGTAAACAAAAAGTTATTATTTCTTTATTTAGAATCGCATCAATTATGATTTTTAGTGACTAAGAAATTTTTCTTGTTAACTGTGATAGTTTACAGTTTGAAATCATATACACAACATCCATGCTCATGCTAGGGTTCGAACCAAGGACCTTTACGATGCGATACAGCAACGCTGATATATAGAGAGCAGAATATCGGTAAACAGATCGTTATATTCATGAACTTAAACGAAGTCGACATCAGACTGTTGAAGGCAGGGTAGAATATATTGTAATAGGAAGCTCGTGGGTTTTAAATCAGTCTGGAATTATTAATTCATTAATAAATAATATTTATTAATATGGATACATTTTCCTTTAAAGAAGCTTCCCGCATAATGTCCCATATTAAACTGTAAAACTCCCAAAATATATCATTTTCAAAATAAACATCTCACGTTATGTTATTACAACATTACATAATTTAAACAAAAAAAATTCTTTTTTTAAAAAAGTGAAGAAATAAAATTGACCACTAAATTTACTATACATAACTCAATTTTGTCTCTCAAATTTTTCCAAACTTTTTAAATAGAGTTATGATTTTCTTGAAGAGCAACTGGTTCTTTCAGGAAGCGTGTCAAGATTTCGGAGATGTAGTAGGAGTATATGACAATGTCCCATAGTCCGCTTATACTTAACGGATTATATCTCACGTTCGTCAAATTTTTTAATCCACTTGGATTGTCACGAAAGTGCTCATTGTTTTCAACATAGCACGTGTAAAAGATCTGCTGTAATTTAAATTCGACTTATACTCAAAATTGTAAATAATCGATATTTTAGGTCTCGATACATATTGAGACTTAAAATTGAAGTCTAGAGTGTTTCTTAACCTCTATGTCTTTTCTAGCTATACTACTGGCATAGTTTTCTGAAATTTCATTACTTTCCTACCTTGAATTCATACCATGTTTAATTAAAAAAATTACATAGGTTCCAAAATTTTCCTTTTCTGGTTGTTCATGGGAATTTTTATAAAATTCAAAACCTATTATTTAAATGGTGTAATTACAACGTGGAATCAGTTTTAGTATTTATTTATTTTAGGATTTTATTGTTTTATATCCTAGTACTTACAGTGCATTGGTACGAGTTTTCCTTACATTTTTTCTTAGCAATCTCTGTTATGAATTACATTTCTTAGTTTCTTTATTGCAATTTTATTAGTCGCCTTTTGTTAAATAGTTTCTTTATTTTATTTTCAAACCAATTAATTCAATTACTGTTACATATTTTTAGCATTTTAGCTGTTAGGTTATCACGAAGGTTACAGGACAATTTTTTCTGCTTTATGATTGTAATACCGTTTAGCTTGCTAATTGAGCTATTTATTTCTATTGCATTAGTATTTCTTGTTGAAGGTAATTCAAATTGGTTTGAGGTACGTTTTTGATTTACCTTTATTTATTTAATTTTTAGTCTGGAAGTTATTTTCATATATTTAGCCCTATTTTTTTGTTTAATTTTGTGATATTTATATTACTTTGATTATAAGACCTCAATTTACTTATAAATGTTTGGTATAGAAATTATTTCACGATGTATTGCATGTATTTGTTTTAATTTCACATACGGCCTATATGTCTGTTAATATTCATGGCCAGTATATTAAATTGTTTGTTACGTATCAGTTATGGTGAAGTAAGGTGTCACCAGTTATGGGTTACTTAAACAATTTTGTGACTGTTTTATTATTATTAAATCTAAGTAATTAATTTGATTATAATTTTCTGTTTACATTCTCAAATTTAGTTTAGTGTTAATATTATTCATATTTTCATAAAACTCATGAATAATAGAAATAAATCATCAATAAAGTTTTTACGTAGATGGGTTTATGTTATTGTTATTTTCAAACATTCTCCTATAATTACAGAAATTTTCGCAGGTAAACACACTCCCATGTGTAGACCACAAATTGTTTGAACAGTATTTCTCTACGAATTAAACATACATTCTCTTAATATATTTTAATATTTTCAACAAACACACTTTTTTATTTATGTATGATCGTTTAATTAATTCCAATTATAATTTATTAATTCAATATCCAATTCTATCGGTATATTTCTGAGAAGTAAATCTGTATCTAAACTTATTAATTTGTTTGATATGTTTCAATATATATTTTTATATTGATTTAACTATATTAATAAATATTATTGATTGGTGAATTAATAACCGAGACTGATTTAAGTAAAATATTTAATACGCTTCTCCCCTGGCATAAAACGAATTTAGTCAGTAATTAATTTAAGTAGTTCTATTTCTGAATACATTAATTAATATATATGTTCAGTTTCAAATCTAATACATAAAATTAATCAATTTATAAATACACTGACAGTGTACAATTCTGGATTTATATTATTGGATACGTATAAATGTTGAAGTATGTCAAATTTTTCTCCTTTATGTGGAAACTATGTCGAAGTATGTGCGGCTTCGCGAAGTGTGCAGTTCATTAAGTTATCTCAACAGACATCATCATAATAATAACGTACTACTAAAAATTTTCATTTGCAATTAACTACAATTGTACTCTCATTTAATATACAAAATGTTTAGAGGTATTTATTTAAAAAACTAAAAGTTTTATAAACGTTTTCATATCTCAGAATCAATAAAGCAGCTAGCTATCAATTCCGTTTCACTAGAATAGTAAAGAATTTTTTTTATATAAATGTCCACATACACCACCGGTTTCAACGTATCTGCGAGCTACGATTTTACAAATTAAATACTTTAAATAGTTTTGGCTGAATTAACTTCCTTAAAACAATGTAGTAAGCAAATTCTGCGGTTCACTAACTCCTACACCCTGCGGCGATTTAGGAACTCATTTCGCCAAACTAATTCAACACGACTCGTCGACATGGACTCGTGCACAAAGCGTGACTAGATATTTTGATTACAGTTAATGCAATTTTTAACTGCTCACTGACGTGCATGTTCTTAAATTATTACTTATTCTTCAACATGTGATATGATTATACATATATTTTGAAACGGTTATTGGATTATATATTTACGACTATCATTATTAAATTAATAAAAACTTTATTTATAATAAAAATATTCTTAAAAATATTTCATTTGGTTTACATTATTGTAATATTTGTATATAAAATATAGAAGCCGTAATATTTATGTTGTCACTAACTTAATTTTCAGTCTGTAAGACTAATGACCGACTCCGTGTTGACTGACATAATTTTAATATGTCGATGCAAAGATTGATGGGACCTACAGTAGGTGAATTGTGATACGGTTGGGCTGTGAAGGTGGTAGAGGTTTCCAGCAAAAGAAAAATTCTATTCAACTTCAGGGTCGAGGAACACGAGTCGACAACATAAACAACTCTTACACGCAATAATGTGCTTGTTTCAGCCCAAGAGAGACAGAAATGACAGCTTTATGCGTCTGAATAATACCAGAGGAAAGGCTTCGATGATTTATACATGACTCGTAATAAATTTTCCGAAGTATTCCTGTCGGTGTGCTGCGAAAATGGAATATAAGGACGTTACATGAATCTCATGGTTATTGACCTATAAGGGAAGACGATTATTTTCAATTGTAACGTTGTAAAAATCCATATGGTTAACCTGTTGTGGTGTAGTGGTCTGGGTCTACGCCTCGCATCACAGGGATACCATGTTCGATTCTCGCAAAGCACGTGGATGTTTCTGCTCGTCTTTCTTAGAAAGACTAGTGATAATACTGCAGGAGAATCAACGTCCTGACCACATGCCACTACAAAATATTCTGAATGTGTCATGCAAGATGACAGTCTAGCAGTAGTCGAAATAGGCCAATTCTCTAATTCGGCTGTACAGTCACGGAGAAAGAACGGAAGAAAAAGTCCAAAATAAGAACCAGAGTCCTTACAGTAGAAATTAATTATTGTGTTATTATTTTTCCGTACACGAGTAGCTGAAAACACTTTAAAATCCATGAAAATAATCTGATGTGATGTTTTATAATTCGTCTTTTGTTAGTTGTTATTTTTGTGTTTGTTTGATGAAGAAATTGTATATGAGTTTCTTCTAATATAACATCCGCCGCGTATCTTGGGCGAGTGTCCCAGCTAATTGGAAAGGAATTTTTATGTATATTAAATATCATAGGACAGTGAAAGATTCATTGGTGGTTTTGGGAGGACATAATCTTTAACTTAACCACGGATAGACTGATTGGGGGTGGGAGGTACATTCATCGAACAAGCCAAGTATAAATTTAAAATAATTTATTTTCCCGTGCAGCACTTTGACAACGAAGTTGCCTGGTTATACCAATTTTTACGATGATAATTACGTAAAACGATTGGTCTCATGGCTAACGTCACAGCCTCGAATCACAAAAGTCCCGGGTTCGATTCCTGGCATGGGTCTGGGTGTCTGTGTTGTGTGTTTTCACGCTCCCTTACTTAGAAAACTGGACTAAACAAAAAATCGGTTACTCAATTAGATAGTCGCTAATGACCTTTGATGTTGGTGTGACTATGAACACAATTATAAAAAATAATAGCCACATTATTGCTAATACTCCTATACCCGTATTATGAAACAATCAATTCGCCTACATAATGTATAATAGGGAGAAATTTTAAAATTGTAAAAATTACTAAGACGAAACTATTTTTAAACAAACATAGAAGGTTAGTGCGTGTTAACCCTTAGCCTAATTTGGATAGTATTATTAACTGATTGATAGCGTTAGTAATGGAGTAGTTACGAAACGGAGACAGAAGCATTTTAGTCAACCACTGGCTGAGCCGAAGCGGTAATTCCAAAAATGAACAGTTAGCACCTATGACAAAACCAATTCTGCTGGTAACTGTAACTTCTATGCAAATTAATATTACGTCTTTTAACCAAGACTTCAGAAATTTTACCCGCAAACGTATAAATTGATTATTAAATTTTTCTTACATAATTTCGTATTATGTTGTTACGTTATTAAATAAAAATTCAAGTATGCACTCTATTCACATACGCAGTAGAATGGAAAGAAATTGTTCATATCGATGAGTGAGAAAAAGTGGAGTTCACCTGCATAAAGCGAAATCTGTCATAACAAAATTGTCTGGACAACAGACACAGTTTCATCATTGTAAAACATAGAGTGCTTCATTCGGGAAAAAACGCTAGAAAACGGGAATTGAAATAAACAGTTTTTTTAAAAAATCAAACTAAACAATACCACGAAATAATTACGCAACCCCCACATCCGTCATTCACTTGCTTTCAGCTCTCAGCCGTAATTTCCAATAACCAATACATTAAATCTAGTTCTTTTATCAGATTCACTAATCAATTACAAACTCCACGTTGGATCTCCCAGGGCTAGCTTTACATGCAAAACTCCGTCGAGTGCCATCTCTGTGGGTAGTGACTTACGTACCTGAGCTCTGAATTGATTCTCTTTATTCTCTACAGATGAACTGTGATATTTAATGTCTGAAACGTCGGTTACTTCCTCTTTAAATTTTTATTCACCCTGTATTCTATTTTTTATCCTATTTGGATATATTTTCTCTATAAACGAGGCAGTCGACCAACACTAAACAAGTATTCCCTAAAACCCACTATTCTATGTGTAACAGGTCACAAGTGTGTAGGGGTTGTCATGATGTTACTCGGAAAAGAGAACTGTTTCAACCAAATTGGACTTAACTTTTATTTGTTTCGGTTTTTGTTATAATACGCTTGTGTACAATAGGCTTAATTACTCTTCACGTTCCTAACAGTATTTTATTAATGTATTGGATTGAATACCTGAACATCTACTCGTGTTTTAATTCGAATGTGCAACATATTTTTTGAAATCCATGCATAAAATCGAATTAATAAGTGCATTTTATCACTATAAATAGTTACAATTTCTTTTAAATACACAATGCAATAAAATTAATTTGACTACATTACAATAAACATATGTATTATTAAAGAACTCAGAAGATATAAGTTTTACTAAGGAATGATTTTGAATAACGATATACATAAAAGTTTTCAATGAACATACCGTGGTTTCTATTCTGTTCGTCGCTTTTCTCCGACCTTATTTAAAACTGACTGAATGCCCAGCGTTTCCGGAGTATTTTTTTAAATTATTCCGGCATAGTATTTCATTTATGACCGTGGACGGAATGATAGTTATATCATAACCGATATGATGACAAGCTGTAACTTGATCGAGTCAATAAACATATTGGTACCTAAAATTAGTAGAGAAAATTAATATGACTCAATGGTAGCAAAAACCCTACCGAAGGCAGACGAGATTCAAATGTACCCCGTTAATTTTAGTCAACAATATTCCCAAAAAGTCTGAAACATAATATTAGTACTTTAAGGCATCATAAATTAGTCTTGAAACTTAAGAAATCCTAAATTAAATTAGGTATCCTAATAAAATAAAATACTTAGGGGCTTATGGAGCTCAAAAATACCGGTACCTTAGAACAGTCAAGACTCTCGGTAAGACTAAACAAGTAAAAAAATTCTGTACTTTTATAAATATCAAATATTCTCTCGGTAAATTATACAATTAAAAAATTTTCCCATGGTACTTTAAGGGAATAAAATATAATCGCAGTATCTGAATGTAATAAAAAAAACTCTTGGAACCCTAATATAGTCAAAAATAATTTCGGCAACATAAGTATACCAAAATACATCCGTACAAAAAGATTCAGATATTCAAACTTCCCCTCGTTCCCTAAGAGATTGAAACGCGTAACCGGTTACTTAAGAGAGTGATAAATATTTCCAGTAGCTTAAAGACTTCTAAAATAATCCCGGTGTCAAAAGAGTAAAACCTATTCTAGGTAACCGGAGAGAGACTAATATTTTGACTATTTTAAGATGGTAATTAATAGTCCTGTTATCCGAAGAGAGTGCACCACAACTTAACCGGTATTTTGAAAATAAGAATTATACTTAACGTGTTCCAATCTCTTTCCGTCCATCCCCGTCTGTAGTCATGCCTTACCACCTCAGGGTTTGATTCCTGGACCTTAGAAATAAGTTTACAAAACTTGGTCGAAATTACCCCAGACATTTAATTTTGTAAGTGGAACTAATACACAAACATAATTTTTTTTTAATGAGAAGATACAGAGTGATCGATTGTGGTCTCCTTGTGAAGTGCGCCTGCTCTGAAATTGTTAACCTACATTATGCTGATCTTCAATTCATTCATGGTATGTGACTCTTTTTCTCGCAGGAAAAACCTGGAAGTATAAAATCAGCATAACGCGGGGACCACAATACGCTTATATATGTTGTAAGACTGAGGGATGACTGTGGCAGTTTTCTCTCGCAGGCATTTCTCCCCAGATTGACTGAGGGGCTCACCTGACTTTGTCGGAAATGCCTCTTACCCTCTCTGGTTTCTTCAAGTTTCTCACATGCCGAGACACCTTCATCTATTTTAGAAGGTGTATGTACTGGGGTCAAATCCTTTGGACAGTTGTCTGCTGAACCCATTGGAACAGTCGGTCAACTGCCTCCTACAATTTATGGAGACACGGAGAAGGGAATGCTGAGAGACCCCACAGAAAACTCATCTCCCGTCATTTGGAAGGGCCAACATACCTGATGCAGGTTTTGGTTAAACACCGGGTAGGAACCTAATCCATAGCCCGTTGGTCCTGGTCAACCCTTGGGTACCTTGCTCTACCTTCCACATCCCCCATTTTCAATTCCCTTCCTATGCTATTAAATGGGAGTTGCCTGTTTCAGAATCTCCCTCATGTAGCCTGCTAACCAAATTAAAAATAATACGCTTATCAAACAACTTGAGTGAGAAATGAATTGTGTCATTGGATGTATAGCATGATACGTCATTCTGCTGAAAGCAGAATAACATTTCTAACCTTAACCAGTTTAGCAAAAGACAAAATAGACGTCTTCCGGTTATTTTCTTGTCAGAAACGTATACGGTTGAAACGATACATTAATCTGGTCAGCGAAGAATTTCAAGGCACCATAATACACGGAAAATTTACACATTTGGCTGTACAAAATGCAAATGAACGATTAAATTGTGATAAACTTGAACAAGTTTACAAGTCAAAAACTCTCAACTTAAGTTTCTGATTTACTTTTGTGTACACAGGATTTTCAATTCCAATTTTTCGAGAAATATCTTGACTTGATTTCAAGTAGCTACAATTTTATCACACGTTTTATATGTGTTAATATTCCGTCGCTAATTAAACTAACAACATAATGCGCTTTGAATGTAATTTAATAAAGTAATTCATAAATATGCATAATACGATACTGTTTAGTCCAGTTTGAATACAGGAACTCAAATAGTTATTTAATGATTGCAGATCTAAAATTACGATTGATATAGAAAACAAGTTTCGTGCAATTAACTCAACAGGAGAGTAATTTTATTAAAACAGTAATTAGATATTGCTTTGAAAATTACATATTTTCATTAACAAATGTTTTATAGTTTTATGATTCTCCTAAATCCAATAGTAACACTAGATAAAGTATGTTAAAGTATCATATTGTGGGCAATAGACCGTTTCCATTTTGAAATTAAATATATTTATTTTATTTTACAATAATATGTGAAACTGGTTTGCGCTAGTTCAAACCAGAATGTGATTTTCAGATAACTTATTACTTAGTTTGTAGTGAAATACAGTTATATTTTGTAAAATTAGGGAAGTGACGATTTTTCACACTAACTTTAATTAACTACATTATTAATTATAACTTTAAAACAACTTGAATATGAGACGGACGACTTATAGAATTTCTCGTAACAATAGTGTTTCTTCTGAGTATATTTCATAATAAGAATATTTTATTTTTATAATTAAATTCTTATTCATATTATATATATCTCACTGCTTACATTAATGACTAAACTGCAACATAAATACTCTAAAAATGATTACTTTTAAGCCCCCTTTTAAAATATAAATATTTAAAAATAGAGTAAAATGAAATAAATATTTTCATAAGAAACTGACTTACAATAATTTTATCGAGATCAAAAGAATGAAAAATTTTCCAGAATCATTTAACGAAATTATGTATTCCAGTAGATACGATTCTTCTCTTTACTTTTCAAATTAGTATCATAGAAAGTATTTAACTTCTATGAGAACTCAGAATTAAATTCCTCCCATGATTTTGTTTAAGGTTCATACCGTCAGTAAATCTTCTCGTAAAGTTTCATTATCTGTTTGTTGTTGTTGTCCTAGTAATCAGTCTTAAGGCTGGTCTGATGCAACTCTCATGCTAACCTATGCGGCGTAAACCTCTTCATTTCTACATAGCTAACGCATCCCACATCCTCCTTAGTCTGCTTAACGTATTCCATAATTGTCCTGCATCTTCTGTTCTTACCCCACATACTTCCCTCTAATGCTAATTTTACAAGAACCTCATGTCTTAAAACTTGGCCTATTAATCTATCCCTTCTCGTGGTCAATGTCCCCCATATTGTCCCTTCTCCCTTATTTTGCTTAGAACTTCCTGATTAGCTACCCTACCTACCCATCTGATTTTCAGAATTCTCCTCTTTCTACATTTCAAAAGCTTCTACTCTTTTTCTGTATACAACTCCCAACGTCCACGTTTCACACCCATACGAACATTTCTAATAATGATTTCCAAGATTCATACTTATATTAGCCCTTAATAACGTCCTCTTTTTTGCGAAAGCCTTCCTTGCCTGGGTATCCTACTTTTTATATCTACTATACTACTACTATCCCTAGTTATTATGCTTCCCAAGTAGCTGAATTCCGTAACTTCCTTCGAAATATCCCTTCCGAATTTAACACACTTTGTTATTCCATATTTCCCATACAATATCATCAACAAACCTTAGCAATTTTATATCTTCTCCTTGCAGTTTTATTCCATTATCTGTCATAAAAACTTAAATTCATCTTTATGTTTTAAGTCTAGTCAATTTCTGTGTTGACCAAGAGAAGGGATAGATTAATAGGCTATGTTTTAAGAAATGAGAGTCTTGTAAAATTCGCATTAGAGGGAAGTGTGTGGGTTAAAAACGGAAGAGGGAGGTGAGGGATGGTATACGCTAAGTAGATTAAGGAGGATGTGAGATGTGCAAGTTTTGCGGAAATACGCAAGATAGTTTCGCTTGGAGGGTTGCATTAGACCAGTCATAGGACTGAATGTAACAACAAGATCAGTTTAAAGTAAAAGAAGTGAAAAGTATGAGGGAATCGATGGATATTGCATCTATGTGTCGTTTAATCTGAAAAATAAAATATGAAATGTGAAAAATTAATAAGTAACAATTATAAATGTATTAATAAATTGTTCAATGTACATTAATATGCAAATTTGTGCCTACTTAAACATTAAATAACGAAAACTGGGTAAATTATCTATGTAGATAACGTTTACTGGGGAATTATTAATTTTGGATTTATATTTTACAGACTATTGGCATTATTGAAAAATTATTTTCTACTTATAGATTAATTTGTGCGAATAATATAAGAGTGTTAGAGTTAATTGGAACAATAGTTACCAAATTTACTAGGCTTTCATCACAATCACTGTGTAGATGTAATTGAATTAAACTGGGAGTGCTAAATTAGAAGAATATTACAAATGAGTAAATAATTAATAAAAATGTTTGATCCAACTAAAGATTCATTATACACTTAATTTACGCGAAGATATCCTATAGACATATTTTGTTAACTCCGTTTGTATGTTGTACTCATTCGTCATAATCAGACAAAGTCAATCATCTTAATCTCTAGGATATTTTAAGTGTTATGTAATTTCCCTGATTTATTTCTGACTCACACTGACGATATGAACAGATGAGAAAACCGTCAACATGAGTGTCTCTGATCACTTTTTTAAACACAGAGAATGGACAATTTGCGACCACATTTTGACCCTCAAGTCACAATACACAATCAACAAACTATGGCCTTCAAATGCGAAGATTTTGTAGTCTTTTGTATCAAAGACACTGCACACTGCGCATTGGCTCATCAGTAACCAAACGCTTCATCTAGATCTATTCATAATAGAAGTCATCCAATATCATGAGACTAAAAGAAAAACGCTAAATCACACCGACGAACTAATACAACATATTGACAAAAAGTACGTCAAAATGGTTTACTTCGCCTATTTTCATTCAATTTTGAGATATGGCATCTCTAATTGGGGAAACTGCTTCAGGAGTACTGAATTATTTAAGTTGCAAAAGCGTGCAATTAGAATACTTTCTAGTACGAATTCTAGATCGAGTTGCAAAACTTTCTTCAAAAGTTTGCAAATACTTACTTTGCTAATCGTATATATTTATGAAATATTAAAGTTTGTAAAGCGGAACACTAATTTGTTTCAAACAAATGGCGAGTTTCATGAATACGTAACCAGAAATCGTTCAGCTCTAAGGTCGGACACGCACCGCCTTGCTCTACACCAGAAAAGTATACACAATACCGGGATAATTTTATACAACAACCTTCCTCCAGAGGTTAAAAATAGTACCTACAAAAGCTTCGTGAAGCAGAGCTAAACTATTCTTTTAAATGGCGCGTTTTACTCGGTACAGGATTTTCTTAATCGTCGTTCTAGTATTTAAAATCAAGGTTCCTGCAAAAAGTGTTGAATGAGCTGCCTTGTAAAATAGCACATCACATTTCTTTAAAATTTCTATTCAGTTTTTTCTGCTCTTTTGTATGTTTGTTTCATGTATTGCCTGGAGCTACGACAGAGGGAAGGACAGTTTCCTGGTAGCAGAGCTCCAAGTAGTTCAAAACTCCATTGCGTGTTTCTCAGTGTGTGCTTGTTTGTGTTTCCCAGTGTGTGTGGCATCGTGTGTCCGTGTTGTGTTTATATTGACTTCTGTTTATATATATTTTCTTTTATTAATTTATTTTAAGATTAATTGTATTTAATTATGTACCTTATTTTGTTCATTTGTAATGTATGACGTATCCTATTTCCTCAATCGAGGACTAATGGAAACAACAATAAATCTAAATCACCGACTCCTCACAACAACCTACAGTGATTAGGCTGGAAAATCTGACTGCATAAATCCTGAGAACCAGCCATTGTCTCGTGACATGCAGCTATCATGTCGAAACAATTACTAATTGATCTATATCTATGAAGGGTAGATTGTAGATTGATATTGTTAAACACACAGTTTTTTGTTGACTTCCTTTTTGCTTTGTCTACGTTTGGTTTGCCGTATCGTTAGTAAAACTAAAATAGCTACGAAACATGATACGTCTTGAAGGCTGGAGAGTAGGGTGGACTTTCAATGGAATTTGCAAGAATTTCATTCACTGATATGTTATTGAATACAAAAAAAACCTTCTGATTTATAGATATCAGTGACTGCAAATTAAATTATAATTACATAGTAGCAACGTTTGGTCATAATTTTTAAAAGGCATTTGGACTAGGATGGGTTTGAAGTGATACATCAAATAAAATGTCTTACAATATTTAATGGGGAGGGGAAAGTATATAATGGAATCGAAAATATGTGTCAGGCACATACTGTGTACGGCTGCGTACGCATACTCGTAGGAATATATTCCGTGAATCTGTGTTGGTGGCAGCGATATTTTGCTGAGGCGCTCACCTGAGCCTATTCTGCGCTCTGTCCGCCCAGATATGCAATGATGACTGCTGCATGCAAGGGCCGGAACTGGCCGTTGTTTCTCGGTTATCGAGGCGAGCTCTAGCTTATCGTTGTTTGCAGCGCTCACACGGCAATAGGTGGAAATCTCGACCCGCGGAACAATGACGCCATTAACGTAATTCATAATGAGAAGCGCACAATGGAACCTGTGTGGCCAGAGCGCATCCATTAATCCACATCTATCTATACAGTGGGGACAATCCGCACAAACGCCGTGTCCCGCGTCCTTCATGACAGTTCCCGAAATCGAGCTGCGTCGATTCTTTTGTTTCCGAAAGTCCTTTAACAAATTAGCAACGATATTTCGAAACTCAGAAATCCTTGTTTCTAAAATTTAGTCTTATTCCGAAAAAGAGAAATTAAGGTTTTGTTTAGTTTCTTAAAATACTTCAGTTCAATTTCTTAGCTGAGTTCTTCGACTAAATGTGATTTTCTAATAATAAAATTTCGCCCTACTCTAAAAAACTAATTTTAGCAACATTTTCTAAATGACTGACTATTTCAATATATTAATTATTAATAATTTGGAAAAATCAATAAATTTCTAAACAAATATAATCATCCTTTTGCCACATAACTGATTTTGGTAATGTAGTAATGAACAGTACTATATATTTATAGATAGTTAATCGTTTTTGTATATTCTACCGCTTCATCTTACATCTTACTTTTACTCAGTCTGGAACCAATTGTGACTTTAAACATTTTTATTAAACTAATGTAATAATGGAAGTGTCTACATAATTATAGTTTTTTTTGTTAAGTTATTTAATAATATTACTTGCGCTTTTGGATATGATATAGTAATTTTATTTATAAAAACAATCACTTTAAAAGGGGTCCTGTGCGCTATTACAAATAAATAAATAAATTCTTGGGGATGATTTTCAAATATCAGGGTTAATTACCCATTGGGGTAACCACTTGCAGCAGAGATTTCGTTCACGTGACGAACCTGTTTTATCTTCATGTAGGTTACTAGGTGACCGGAACTTACTTCTTCCTTCGGGTTGAATTGTAGATTTTCGCTCTGCCGGCGGAAAGTCAGATGAACCTGGTACTGCCGGTGATTGAGGAAAAACCAGTTTTTCCTCTTTTTCACTGGGTTCCAAGCCTCCAGGCTCTCATCGCCCTTTTTAAAATTTATTTGATCCTTCAGTCCACTCATTTTAGTAGAAAGCATATAGATTCTTCTTCAATCCAGGTTGTCCACGTATTGGTTTTGGGGTCTGAGTTTTTTTGCCCGTGTCAGTAAACAAACTCAATGACGCTGAAGCTTGTACTTGTTTACGCACCACCAAATTCAGTCTTAGCCTGTGTCTTATCGCCACTTTATACTCTAAAAATCTTGTACAGTAGTCAAATCTGTTCCTTGTTTCAGGTACCACAATTGTAATCATCAGGTTTTGTGTTTCAGAATCACAAATGCCAAATTCCGTTTCTCCTTATTTAATAGTATTTGGATGATGGAGGCTTATTAGATGTGGCTATCGCGTAGGGTTTGACGTTCTGGTGTGGTGGTATTGTCACTATTCAGAGCCTATTATTCTTTTTCCCTATACTCTCGTCTCATATCCTTGCTCTTGGTATGTCTGTTTATTGTTACCTTTCTTGGTTCTATAGTATTATCAGTCAACGACTACGGTCGAATGACAGAGCCTCAGAAAGCAGAGCGCTCTTGGTGGAACAAGAAATATCCAATCTTCGCATCGTTAAAATCTCTGTAATAAAACTCATGAGCTGATATTTTTAATACTAGCTAAATGTACAAGCACACAGTTTTATGCCTATTACTATTACTCACAATTTAAAAATTGGATATTAACTGTTAAATTTAGCACGAAACCCAGTCTTCCCTTATAGGTGTACTCTAAGAAGAGGTTTACTTGAAATGGATTGTTAGAAATATATAAGATACCAGAGTGGCATTTACAAATTACAGTTGTATGTGAGCGAAAATGCTCTTAAAATTAGCATTAAGGAATTAACAATCATTAGACAAATTTCACCTTGATAAAAATTGACAAGTAATGGTGGAGTTGTAAAACGTTCCATAAGTACAGCAAAAGGCGGCTGACCGGAAAACATTTAAAAAATTCTGTGGTGATATTTATAGTATCTTTCTTTGAGCAGACGAAAATATGCATATAACGCATGAAGACCTCATAAATTTGTATACTTGAATTCCAGGAAATTAGTTTATATATATTATGGCAACTCCCCTACAATAGCATAGAAATGTAATTTCAAATGATAATGCGGCACCCCAGGCTATAGGTTCATCTAAAAGTGATAACGAGAAAGTCCTAGAAATCCTGCATCAAGTAGTCGGGCTCTTAGGTACATATTTCACACTCTTCAGTATGAAGGGAGAGGGGATTGCTTTGGTGATGCAGCATTCCCTTTTCCGTGCTTGGACGAGCTTTAGTAGGCAGCTGGCTGACTGTTTCCTGGTTTCAGGTGTTTAAATTCAGTTATTTCCATTCGTAAGCAACTGAGAGGGTCTACTTTTTTCAAGTTTATTTGCTATAAATTTAAGTAATGAAAGTGGTAGTTAATTTATCGTTTAGGCGGGAGTGAAATAGAAACCAAAAGGGTAAATCACTAAAACAAAATAAATAAATAGAACACGGGATGCAATTTCAATTTCAAATTAGAAGCGTCTATTTTCCTGGTATATACATAGAAAGGATGGGATCAATAAGAATTCAATAGATTAATATCAACAAATATATGAAATACTAAACGTGTTTAAAGTATAGTAATTATTAACAAATATAATAATTGGATAATATTAGGGCAGTATAGAAAATTAAAGTAATTTTTTTCTATGATATGTTATTAGAATTTTGAAATAAAGTTCGTTTTATTTATTCTAGAACACTTAAAAGCTGCCTTTAATGAAATATTATTTTAAAATAATTATAAAACATGTTCATATTTACCGATTCGAAGACGAAGAATAATAATTGAATTAATACTGTATTATTTGGGGATACATTCAATAAATCTACCATGCTAGTACAAATTTTCAACGAACTTTTGCTACATCGTGCGCTCGCAGATATGCGAAGACCTGTTTTGTGAACCCTTGCGTGGGACACAAGTGCTCCGTGCATGCTGGCGTTCACACATCATTGAAAACGAATACAAATCTTTCTCAGGCTAGCGAGCGCTTTCAGCGGACTTTGGGCTCGATTTTTCACCTTCCGCGGCTCTGAATGTGATGGAGCCATTATGGGTCCAAAGCACTATAACCCCTGCATCTTTATAGTATGCGATTTTGCTTCAGCATATTGCAGGGAATTGAGTAAAATCGCACATTTCCTTACAACTAAAAAAGGAAAGACGTCTCTTACATACAATTACGTTTTACATAAATATTAAACAAATTTATTTCTCTCATATTAAATATTTTTGGAATGCACCAATTGAAGCTACTAGCTCATATTGCTGATAAGGAAAGAAATCTCAAATAAATAAATCTTGATTCACGCACTCGCGTTGAATCACGCCATGTCATCTGACAAACAAGGTGAGGGAAAGAATTTATAGCCCTCTATAAATTGGAGGCTACATGCCCGGACATTCAATTCGACAGTAGGTGATGACAGAGTAAGTAATCGAAACGCCGCTCTATGTTAATTTCTTCTCAGTTAGAAGCCCGTGAACTTTATATACGAGACAACGCTTGCCTAAAATTTGAAATTGACCTGAGGAATTATGACACCCATGAAATTATCATCCTTCTATTTTTATTATCATTTATTTTTATATATTGACGTAATTCAATTTAATATTTATTTTGTAAATATGTGTTGCACTGTTACACTGTATCACAAGGTTTGGGCATATTGTTACAACCAACCCTATGATAATTGTCGTTAATTATTAACTTTGTAAGAAATATTTCGGTTGTATGTTTATAACTATTTTGAAATTATGTAACAATAAATCTTAACGGAAAGAATGAATAATGACTTCAATTTTACCATAATGGAAACATATATATATATATATATATATATATATATATATATATATATATATATATATATATATATATTTGTACAGTGAACGCATTCAGTAAAATAATTTTAAAAAAATTGCTGCTTTTAAAAGGTCAAGAAAATATTATGGCTACTTGATTTAAGTGTACATATGTGCTTATTAGAGATAGGTCGGAGTCGGCCCTTGAGGAAAGTCGTTCACAGAGAGTCGTTCAAAGGAGATTTTTTTTCCTCTATTTTGAACTAGCGTTACACGAATATGCACAGTATGCGATATATATATATATATATATATATATATATATATATATATATATGTGTGTGTTTGTGTGTGTGTGTGTGTGGGTGGGTCTGCGTGTATTATAGATATAATAATAAAATTATGGTTGAGAAAAGTGGGGAATTTTGTGTGTTATTTTAATATTTCATTAACTTTATTTGATAGTACACTATTAATTATTCACTGTTCGTCGTCGATAATTATAATGATTTATACGACGATTTTCAACCGAGACGCATTAAATTATTTTCAAATACATAAAAAAAGGAACGGAATGAGGAGTGAAATGCTATTTAGTTCATAAAAGATAGGTTAACTAAATCAGTTTTTTGAAACATTGTTGACATCTGTTAGAGCAAGCAGATCATTTAACATTTCTCCTCACTCCTTTCAATGGGGAACAGTCCGTACTATGTCGTTTCGTGAGCAAACTGTACCTCATAATCGGAATCGTTTGATCGCTACAGTCTTTAAAACGAAGCGGGAGCGTAATAGACAGCTCCCGGTTAGAGTCGCAAAGCTTCACTCTCGTTTAGAGCTAGGTGCTATGCAGTGGTTGAGCGGAGTCCTTTTACCCAGTACGGCTCCACTGAGCGGGAACCGTAAAAAAGTGTCATTCGCTTCTTAGTTCTGAGCAAATAGGGATCAGCTGCTCGGAAGGAATTGTTCGTCATAAATGACTCACTCCCAAGTTAACCATCGCTAGTCCGTAATTTACGCATATAATTTTAAGTGCATGGGCCGATTTATTTTGTGTCCTCTTGCGAACACACCTAAAATCTTTAAGTCGTGGAAAGCTAAAAATTCGCAAACGACCGATATTACTGTTGAATAGTTTTAGGAATTGATGAGAAAAGAAGCATCAATATCGTGTAAATATAAGACTTATTTCATAACAGAATGACAGTTGATCTCTCTATAGTATGGGAAGTGATGGTAGAAACTTAAAAATAATGAGAAAACGACTCAAATACCGACGAATTCATGGGTGACTGAGATCTGGTATTCATCATGCTGGTTAATTTGACGTTCGGACTACTAGCCATAGTTGCGGGGATGGAGGTTAAAGACAGGTGCAGAAAAAATCAAAAACAGCTAATAATAGTGTCAAATCCATAGTTTACTACTGTGTCGTTGAGGTAGTCAATGACCGGAGCTATTTTGGAACGTGACTAAAAACAAGAGGAAAGTGGAAAACCCGAACATAACCTTCCAGAAACGTCAAAATTGATGACATTTAAGGCGTACCAGATGCAGAATGAGACATAGTGGTGATTTTTCAAACTTTGGTGTAGTTATTTTCTAAAATATTGCAAAAATAGGAACGTCTGTAATGAAATAGTGCGCGGAAGTTTTTATCACATTGCTTTTTTAACGTTTTCCCTTCGACGGACGAGTAAGACTACTCAAACGCGGTTGGAGAATTGTCATATCATGTTCTGCAGAGATATATCACAAGTAAATATTTCAAAGTTTAATTTTAGTTAAGTATTTATAACCAATAACATACACAGCATTCTCATTTTTATTTAGAAATTAGTATTAAACCATTTGGTTTTGTTGGGGATTATATTTTATATATTACTGTGTTTTCAGTGTAAAAAATATTTATAGCTGTGTGACTGTGACTGATACATCCGTTTTCTACAGTAAAGGCTGAGAAAAATATTGATCGGTAAGACTAAGATCATTTTATAATATATGTACACATGAACCTGTAATTTTCTCCAAGTTGATTGTTAACTCTGAGAACTTTCTCTTTGTTTACTATTTAATTTTTTATGATTACTTTCCTTGAAATGTCTAAAATCTGAAAAGGGAACTGTAAGATATATAAGCTGTGTTATTCAGAAATAATAATCACAACCTCAATTTTTCTGAAATAACCTAAATTCTTGTTATACTTATATTGGTTCTGATTTCTTTATGAAAGTCAGGGAGACATGACGAACCAGAGAACGGACGAGAAATGTTTTATAATATGGATTTGAGTCTTTAGAGCTAATAAGATCATCGGGCGAAGAAGCAATATCGCTGTTATTAGGATAGTTTGCAAAATTTACGAAACAGGAAGAATCCTAGAAGACTTTTGTAAAAACATAATTATACCCATACCGAAGAAAAATGAGGCTGATAGATGCAAAGAGCACAGAAAAATTAGTTTAGTATCTCATGAATGAAAAATATTAATTAAAATAGTATATGGGAGAATGGAACGTTAAATAGAATGCGAATTAGGAGATGATCAATTTGGTTTTTGGAAGAATGTGGGGACAAGAGAAGCAATATTAACTTTGCGAGTAATTTTAGAAGACAGGATAAGAAAAAATGGCCTACGTTTATGGTATTTATAGATTTCGGAAAAGCGTTTGATAATGTGAAATGAAACAGGATATTAAGAATTTTGAAGAGCACTGGAGTAAAATATCGAGATAGGAAGCTTATAAACAACCTCTACAGAAGACAGGCAGTAGTAATCATAATAGAGCATCAAGAAAAGAAAGTCGTAATCAAGAAAGGAGTAAGACAAGGATGCAGTCTGTCACACATGCTGTTTAACTTATATATAGAACAGGCGATGAAGAATGTTAAAACGAAATATGGTATCATACTGAAAGGAGAAGAAATAAAACCCTTACACTTTGCCGACGACATTGTAGTATTAGGGTAATTAGAAGCAGATTTGGAAACCATAATACATGGCATGAACGTAGTCCTGGAGAAAGAGTTCAATATGAGGATTAATAGAAACAAAACAAAATTAATGGAGTGTAGTATGGGAAACAGTGGAATAACAAAGGCTGTTAGATTGGGAAGGGATATTTTGACGGAAGTTAAGGAATTCTGCTACTTGGGAAGCGTAATAACTAGGGATGGTAGAAGCATAGTAGACATGAAGAGTAGGTAAGGAAGGTTTTCGCGAAAAAGAGGAATTTTCTTACGGGTAATATAAGTGTGAATATTAGGAAATCGTTGCTAAAAATGTTCGTATGGAGCGTGGCGTTATATGAGTGTGAAACGTGGACGATAAGAGTTGGGGAAAGGAAAAGATGCCTTTCAAATGTGTTGCTATAGGCGAATGTAGAAAATCAGGTGGGTGTATAGAGTAACTAACGAGTAAGTTCTAGGAGAAAAGCGAACAATATGGAGGACGTTGACCAAGAGAAGGGATAGATTAATAGGCCACGTTTTAAGGCATAAGCGTCTTGTAAAATTAGCATTAGAGGGAAGTGTGTGGGTTGAGAACAGAAGAGGAAGACCAAGGATAGAATACGCTAAGCAGATAAGGGAGGATGTGGGTTGTGCTAGTTATGAGGAAATTAAACGGCTTAGGTAAGATAGGTTAACATGGAGGGTTGCATCAGACCGGTCTTAGAACTGAATACCACAACAACAGTAGTACATTAAAATGTCATTAAATTAAAGGGTGGATTTCGATTGGCTTTATAGATATACCAATTTCTATTATAAACTCAGTAACTTATGTGAGAATCTTACCATAATTATAATTTAGAGGAGCATTATTCACAATATTAATCGTGGAATATGATTTCTTAAATTTACGTCTAAATTTTTATTTAACCATAAAGAAATATATATATCGGATGTTTGGAAAGTTGTTACAGCGTGAAAATACTCTTCGTTTATTTTACGATTGCAATACTAGATTGGGTATATTTAATTACCACTGTGTTCATTTCTCTAAAAAGTAATACATGATTTTATTTTGCATGCAAATTGTAACCAAACATTATCACTGTTTACTTTAAATAAACCTGTTATGCAGGTTTCGTTATTAATATTCAGACAGAGTTTAAAATGAAGGAGAACTAATTAAACTTTATTTCCTAGTAGAGTGAGGTGTAGTAGAGTTTCCACCGCGCAGACTACTTCAAACTTTTTAGTCCTGTGACAATACATTCAGTGAAGCAGCCACTGATTAGACACTTTAGTCCTCCATTTAATTCTCCTGGTAGATTGGACGACTAACAGCACCGAGTTCAACATTGCGTCGGTAATATCACGTTGGCTCAAAAATTGATCTTATCAACTACAAATTGAGAAGCAATGAACGCCTCTGGAAAATGTACAAAACTTCCTGTAGGCAGATATCCATTAATTAGAAAGTGTAATGATATGTGACGCATTATCTGTATTGTGTTTTTATTTACCTCTTGAGACCCAAATAAATGACCCCACAACTATTGATTGCACATATTTTAATTTCACCTTTTATTAATATATAGAAATGTAATTTTTATGATATTTGAGTTTGGCTGAGTCTATGAAGCCTAGATACAATGAATATGGGTTGCAACAAAGATAATTAATCTTAAAACACAAATACACAGCGCCAAGGATATCGTATGGTTATAACTTCCTTTACGATCTTCAAATCTGAAACGGTTTTTTCTACTCAACTGAGCTTCTCAAGCCGAGAAAAGATATCAATATTTTAGAGCATTTTTTTCTGATTTTAACTCTGAATAAGAGCATATTACAGTGGGATCTCTCTAAAAGTAATATGAGAGCATTGCTCGGGGCTTCGTCAACATTAGTCTGTGAACTCTTTAGTCTCTCCTCTGTGCTGCTCGGAGCCAGGCCCCGGGCGCCTCTAACTCTTAGTTATCTGACACAGATGCAGTATCCTCTGCTGCACACAAACTGACCACCACACTCGTCTCCTACAAAGATGATTATGCTTTTGTAAGAGGCAGAACGACTCTCTTTTTCCTCCTGGATTATTTAAGCAAAAAATACGTCACCAAGACTAACATTTTCAAGAACTACAATTTAAAACGTTGCCCTTTTCTTTTCTTGGATTATTCGTTTAGTTCACAAAAAAATTAGAATACGCGGCCCTGATAATATTTAGTAGCAGCTTTTGCAACATAATGGAATCACAGATAAACTTTTAAGTACACTTTATCGATTATTTGAAGTATTTGAGTCAATATTTTTGATTATACAAAAACCAGTATTATTCCCTCATCAAATGAGACAAATCAAAATGATTTTAATTTCTGTATTACCAGGGTTCTCATTCGGAGTCATAACGTGACATTCATATACCAAAATACACAGTTTCAATTCCTCTATTTCTTTCGTATTGTTCGCGTAATCCATCATACTTGGTATTTATCTATTAAATTTGTAAAATAAAACATTCTTGCACTATTTCACCGATTTTTTGTAGTGGAATTGGCATCAACCAGACCATTGTTGCAAAATGCCTTCTACTTCTAATGCCCGCGGACAGAGGAAAAGGCTCCAAAGAACGCGAATATAGTTCTCTATTTTACGATAAGATAATGTCGAAAGATTTTGGGATGCGCATGCTATTATCATCATTGATTGTCTTCGAAAAGAAAAGAAGAATCAACAGCGAATTATATTCGTACTTTTTTCAGCGTTTAAGTGATGAAAACTACTGTTGTTTCGTCACGAAAATGCACAAGTTCTCACAATTCTTATTACGATGGTCAAAATCATCCGAACTCTTTCTCATGCAGCCAATTCCCCAGATTTAGCTTCCTGCGATTATCTTCTTTTTCCAAAGTTAAGAAATAGTTAGTGGTAGAATATTTGCCAATAATGCAAATAATTATGATACCTGGCTGGGAAAAGTGTATTTGGCTCAAATCAGACTATATTGAGAAAGAAAAAATTTCTTACCAATTAAAAAAAATATTATTTTGTAGGTCTTGTGCTGTGACTAATCTCGTAACTAGAAGAAATTACCGAAACGTCCTATGCTGAAAATTGGCTATGAAACTTTCATTTGAAATGTCTCATAAGGAAAAGGCAAGTCGGTCTCATTCAATGTTACGTTGATAAGTTATTATGAGCTTCTTTATCTCTTCTTTTAGACTTTTTATTCACAAAGATCGCATCGACTGCTTGGTCATTAGCGACGACAGTGACAATTATTTACATATTATTTTAAATTATTTATTTACATTTTATTTACAATTATGAATTTCCAAAATAAGATACTGGTAATTTACATTCTTCTTTTCGTTAACCACTAATTAATTATTTGTCTTCATTACATTTAAGACTTTGATAGGCTGTAACATTTTTCTTTTGCCTTTAGTGATAAATCTGACAGAATGCTTCTGATATTTAGATTTAGATTTAATGTTGTTTCCCTTATTCCACGATTGAAGAAATGCTGCGACTTCGTATTCGACAGATCAGTAATTCCCAAATTATGCGCTACTAATATTTAATTAATTGTTTAAATACGACTCTTCGATACATTGTTTAGGAAATTAAAATACGTGCTTAATTTATTATTACACTTTTAAAGTAACCTAACCGCATATTCAGCGGACATCATATGCTTTCAATAGACCAATGCTTTGATTTTCTGCGTCGTTACGGGGGTCAGGAACCAATAAAGTTACTCGTAAAGTTTTATGGAAATAGGGTACTGTAGTTCCTAGAGTTATTTCTATTTTGAACGTTTATTCGATTCATTTTCTTGTTGATAACGATTTCTGTTGTGGAATAACGCAACTCGTGGAGCACTTTTTTAAAAATTTACATTTATTGTTTAGTTAATAATTAATGGGAATTGATAAGGTCTAGATAATTAGTATTAATAAATAACCATATATAATGGTGTTAAAACAGTGCAGTAATATTTAAATTTAACCAACGTTATAGAAGTCAGTCGTAGTTACAGTTTTATAGGCTCAACTTTTTAGCGTATAGAAAGCAAAATAAATGATAAACATTTAAGGATTAGTAAAACTTTTGCCTTAGATATGTAGAATTTAACGTTGTTTGTAAATGAATTTGGTGTATGATCTGAAGCAATAGCTACTTGGAGTATACTGTTATTTGCTGATATATTACGCTGAATTCTTGCTTTACTTGCTGTAAAATGCGTCTGAGAAGAAAACCGGCACTTTCCTTAGCATTAATAATATATACATCACTGACAGGTTTGAAAATAACTTTTTTTTAAATAAACTCTGTACACACTGCTGAAATTTTACGACTGCTACAACCCTCTTAATTCTTACCAAGTTCTAATAAATTCAAATCTGGCGGTTGATAAGAGACAATTTTAAACGGTAGCCCCTTTCGTATTAGTATATTAGTTAATATTATTAGTAGAGTAGGAACTGAAGCTGGAGCTATAAATTTAATATAATTCTTAATTGGAATGAAATGGTTGTATGGGGTTAAAAATTAGTATAATTTTTAAATTTAAATACATATTTTTAATTAAATAAAATGACAAAGCACAAGAGGAAAGGAAAAAAAAATTATCTTCCTTTAAAGTCTCATCAACAGCAGTGTTTTCAACGGCTAATATAGGGGGAATCTTATTTACTCGTCGTACTTGGGTTTCACGGTTTAGAAACACACACAAACATCAGGATTCGAATTCGGAACCTTTGCTGTAGGACGCAGCGACGCTGACCATTTCACCACAAAAGGTTAGCTATAAGATATTTTGGAGAAAAGAAATAAAATAATAATAAAAATTAAAGTCTATGTCAGCGTCATGCATCTGACCTTACAATAACACAGAAAATACTGAACTTGAAAATACTGACTTGGAAACAAGAATTTGGCAACGGAAAGTTACGCGACAGGTTAGACGTTTAAATGGAGAAATTAACTCGAATTAGAGCTTATGTAACGTGACATGCGTACACGTTACCGCGCATTTCTTTTCTTTTCAAATATAGTAATAATTCGCGCGTAAGCAACGTCTCTGGTATGTTAGCATCTCCCTGGTTGGAAACAGAAATATCTTTGAGTTCGCAAATATGTCATTTCCATTTATTATTATTTTTCGCGTGATTTAATTAATTTAAAAGTGTAACATTAATATACGTTTGATGTTAAATTGTTGACCACAAAGGAAATTAATACTGGTCACAAATAGCGAAAATTACAATGACAAACAGTAACGAAAAACAATTGAAGTTATATTTTCTTTGAACTGAACGTATTGTTGATGTCTGTATTCCTTTGCTTTGCTTGGACCTGGATGCGTGTGAGACATCCAAGGGAGTGTATCACACACGACGATTCATTGTCTGTATACATTTATATATATAAACAATCTATTCAATTAGTTAATTGAATAAATTTACTTAAATAATTTTAATTCATATAAGTCAACCGAAATTGTTGTTTCCATGTTTAATAATTATATTCATTTCAAATATTACATGTACTTTGTACGTTGAAACGAGAGGTATCAAACTCGCCCGTGGCTGACCACCAGTGACGTCACGTCAGGACCAGGCCCCGCTTGCATTTCCCGAGACGCGAACCAAAGCACCAGATCCTGCCCTCTTTCCAGTCCATCTTACTACTGGTGCAACAGAACCAGCTACAACCGGTGCAACAATACCGAGGAAAAACTACTGGCAAAAATATTATACCCATTAGGCCTGAGATATAGAGTGCTCGTGTTTTCTTCATGCATTATAAAACGGTTTAACCATTTTGTAAAAATATAATAAAAGTTGTTTATTCGTTTTGATACGAATATTTATTTATGTAATGTCGCACTTACATTTGTCAGTTTGCTGGATTCCAGATTTATTTTTGGATACTCGTATCCCACCGAAGTCAAAGGAATTCGTTTATAGAACTTGTTCCCCGATCTCCAGATATCGTTGCTTGATAATGTTCGTTCCATTCTTTTACAATTTTACACTTTTATTATGCTCATTATTGGAATAAATGTTTGTCTCAATATGCCAATTTGAAAATTTACCAACTCACGTATAAATAAATATATGCAAGTCGTTTCGAATATCGAACTTTAAAAATGTTAACTTTACTATGTTGAACAATGTGAGTTGAATCACACAGATGAAACGTTGAGTTTGAAATAAGCTTCCCTAAACTGGGATAGGAAAAAAATTGTTGAAAGCAAGTTTTTCATGGCCTTTTTATGTAATAGTCGTCACTCCTTAACATTTTCACATTTGACACCTTGCTGTCATCTTGCTTCTTTTTTAACAATTATTTTCCTCAATCCCTTTGTTCCCATCGCCAATGCTTCGTCAAATCTTGTGAACGAAATCCTCCCATGATGCAATTAAATCATAATTTGTATTCTATTCTCATGGTACTTACTATTATTGTTTAATTAGTGACACAAATATTCACTTCACATCGCCAATATAATTTTAAAGTTATTTGTTCTTAGAAGATTCTAATCAAACAACAAGTAGTGTACCGTGGCATTGGTTTGTTACTTCCTTTAAAACTGTCAAAAACCTTCTGGAATATTCCTATTTCCATATAGCAGTTGGTGTATTGATAGTTTTTAATTCTGTGTGTACGAATATTGGGCAAAGAAATAGGCCTATGTCTTAGTTGTTTTAGATATTAAAAAATTAAGAAATGGATAATTAATTACAAAATTTAAATTCGTATAAAGTAAAACATAGCCTAAATTATGATTGATAAAATTTGGGCAGTAATAATAAAATATACGAATAACAGGAAAATATGCCAATTTAATGATCAGATATTTAACTAATTATACTTACAGTTTTCTTCCGAAGCCTTCATTTCTGCCCGACCGGTTTAAGATTTTGTGGACTTGAAAACTGTGACAGCGAAGTAAATGTAGCCTCAATTGGAGTGGACGGCGAATATCCAATTATTTTTGGCTTGAAGGTAGTCCGCGTTATATTGTTTAGAAAGGATAACCTCTAAGCCTCGCTGAGTCACTCGAGGTGGGTGGAAGAGAGCTCATAGGGCGTCGCACGGTACATAAAAACATCGTGTAAATACAACGGATTTTCATTAATTAAAGACATGTGGATGTAGGAAGAAAAATTGTTTTGTAGGAGATGGTTCGCACTTATTTCACTTTAGGATGACATTACTGGGATGAGCTGGGAATACCTGACTGTTAAAAAAACTGTTATTAATATTATTAATTCACTTAACAATGGTGTGTTTGCTTGACGTTTGCAGATTAGTAGAACAATGTTCATTGATCCGGTGTTTGGTTTCTGAAGGTGAAAACACGGCAAAAATCGTTTTTGGAATGATATAACAATATGGTGGAAGCTGTATGAACCGTGGAAATAGTTATAATTGGGTCGAATCGTTCAGAAATGATCTAACCCGAGTGACTGACGCGCAACGTTTTAGTCGGCCAGTTTATTTGTCAACTTCTTAGCATAAAACCCGCACTGACGACGTTAATCGTGACGACCGACATATTACTGTAGAAGATATAGCAAAAGAATTTGCAGTAAACGTTGGCACAGTTCATAACATTTTCATTGATAAGCTGAGGTATAGCAAAACATCCAACAGAAAGTGCTACATTTTTTTTCAAATTCATCAGTTTATTAGAAAAATTATGAGCACAATGTTTTTCCTGTTCCATTGCAATTAATTGTAAGCTTCAGTCGTGAAAGAGGTTGCTAGTTACCTCTGATGTAGATGTGCCTTTAAATAAATCTAATATTCAAAGTTTGTCTAGATTTGAGAGAACGCTATGAAATGGAAGAAGACCATGTTCCAAACAGTCCAGATTTGACTCCTGATTTTGATTTGTTTGGCTCATTCAAAGAGTCATTACTTGGAGAAGAGTTCAACAACGCATAGGGTGAGCCCATGCCAATTAGTAGTAGCAAAATCTGAGGGAAAAATGTTTTTATTGTGCATTCCTTTATTTTTGGCATTCCGAAACTAATTTTGTTTTATTTCTATTGTTCCCGTTCAAAACTAGCCACCGATTTTGTTGGTAAGAACATGCCGTTTTTCGCGTTTGCAGGTATCAACGAATTTCTGAATTACCCACGACTGTGTAGACGTATCCTTTTCAGATAAACTATATAGTGTTTAGTACATCCATGTCTACAACTTAAGTTGCTATTTACTTACCTAATGTCATTCTGGTTTGCGTTTTCACCCACACATGTATTTATATAAAAGAACATTTTTCAAAAAGAACATTTTTTATTTTGTGTATATGTATATAGCTTCCATTCTTAGTAAGCGGGCTATGCTGCTTACCAAGGCAACGGCAGAGCAATAATGAACGCGATTGGTTAATTTAACATCCAATTGAGATTATACATGTAGCCAGACGAGAAACGGGAAACTTCAGTACCACAACAGGATTGGCCAAAACTATTTGAGAAGGGAAATTGTCACGCCAGCCCTTAGACCTGAAAAAAATGTGACAAAGGCCTAGTTTGTCACTTGAAACAACATCTCTGACAATAAACAACATGCGCCTTCCCTCTGAAATAAACAACATGTGAAATCCTCTTTGCAACAATAAGAAGGAACACGAGTCCCCAAAACCACCAACCTTCAAGAGAAGGCCGGGAGGACTTTTCCAACTCACCCAAATCAGATAGACGAAGGCAAGGCATAAATTATAAAAGAAGAAGCGGAGCATTTTTTGGGATTACTTCTTTACCTCAACTTGATTAACATATTTTTACAGTATTATTACTTTTTGACATCAGTAGTTATTAATACTGGTCTACAACATTTGCCGAGTATTCGGTAAAAATGACTTGGCGGTTTCTCTTCAGCATCCAATAGCTAATTGTTGGCGTCACGACGTATAGCAGAAGAAAACAGCCACCAAAACCTGACCAGAGACGAGATGAACGATCATCACGAGCACGTGGATCGGCTAGCGGTGATGTACAATATTCGCGTTTCTCGCCCCTGGTTATTTTGAGTGTTAGTAAAGTTTTCGATGCCAAGTTTTGTTTCTATACCATACTTGATCCCTAGAAGAAACTTTTGCACCTCGGAGAGCTTAGCAAGTAGCCGGTCTTAAATTTGAATCCAATTATTATTTCCTTTTAACTGTTTTTATTTAAAATAATTTTGTTAACCTCAATTTTTAAATTTAATTTAATAGAATTGTTTCCTTTTTATTAACAATTAAATTTCTGTTTATAAATATTAATGATCCCGAAAACCAAATCATTGTACTCTGTGTAACACGAAATTTTCCATTCCAAATGGAGAAAATTCAATTTTCGTAGGATAATTTCTTCAAAAAGAAACAATTTGTGGACCTCAATATTTTAGATGATTTTGCAAAAAATAGCGTAGTTGCGTTGCATAAATTTTCAGTGGTGTGTGACATACTCTTTACAAATAACAACCTTTAAAAAAAATTCAATTATTTTCATTGTTTGAGTTGAAATATCTCTGTTGGGCATGCAGACAAAAAACTCAAAGTTGAACACATGAGTCTTTATAGTAGAAAACTACAGTGTTCTAACTAATGATGGTATGAGAAATTATTTTTAAATATAGCAAGAAATGCTTCATTTAAATAGATACATCAATATAATATTTCAACTATTTAGACGCATTAGGTATGTCATATTTCGTACACCCAATTTTACTATTTTTGCGACAAGTTCTTGACATCACTTTTCAATTGGCATTCTCGTTCCTGGGTGTCCGACTTTGGCCGAACATTTGTTCATATTATTCCGAAAAGTATTTATCCGACACTAATTTTCTTGGTCCACACATATTTAACACAGTCAATTTTTAATACCATTTCACAACCCCTATCCTGCCTATGAGGACGGAATGTTAATTTAATCATAAACAGTTTGATGGGTCAGAGTACCTTAAGAGTCAGGAAATCTGCTGCACAGTAAATTAAAATTAGTCTAAAAGACGGTACATTTAATAATACTCCGGAACGTTAAGGAAGGCAAAAATTCACCCGACACGGTCAAAACCACAAATATACTCGCCGTACATACCTTGAGAGAGATGTATCGGTTACCTCAAAAGAGTAAAAGATATTCCCGATACTATAAGAGAGTCATAAATTGTGCCAGTACCGTAAGAAAGGTAACCTTATTCCCTCGACTTAGTAAGCGGCAGAAATACTCCTCATACAGTAATAGACCAAGAAAAGGGATAGATTAATAGGCCACGTTTTGAGATATGAGGGCCAGTGAAAATTAGCATTAGAGAGAAAGTGGGTAAGAACAGAAGAGGGAGGCCATGGATGGAATACGCTTCGCAGATTAGGGAGGATTTAGAAAGTGATAGTTACCAACAAGTGAAAAGACTTGCGCACAATAGGTTATCATGGAGAGTTGCATCAGACCGGTCTAACGACTGAATACTACATCAACACAACAGTAATAGGGTTACTTACTGCGCTACCTTCGCAACACAAAAATATTCCTGGTAGTTTAAACGATCGAAGAATAGTCCCGGACTGTAAGGGAATGAAAAATACGACCCGCAACCCACACACACACATACAGTAACATCCAAACTTTATTTATATGCATATTCTTACTGGATGGTCACCAGTGTTTTTCCAGTGCATTGTAGCTCATTTTCGTAATTTGTTTTATCTATTTTCTGATATAGACCTAACGTTAAGCAGTCGTAATGAATGACCTCAATTTGAGACACAGCCATTAAACAGTTTGGAGGCACTCACTGAATTAAAATATGTATAAAATATTTCATTAACGTTAAACACGCTTAAATAAAAGTATAAAAACGACAAACAGATTAATGGGGTAAAATTTTGGATTAAGATTTATATATCAATATATACAACATATATATTATACCTGGGATTTTCTTATTATTTATCTTAATTAATTTGATTATTTTAATGCTGATTTGTGCAATATATAAGTGGGAAGTGTTTTTAATTTTTAAATCTTGTTCATTAAATAGAAAAAAATATTATTTTTAATTAATTTTAAATTATATTCACGACTTATCTAAGCTTAGAAATTTTTAAAAATTAAACATGAGCCTTGAGAAATCTGGTCATGTTTGTCATGTAGCAGAGAATTACGTACTTTTTCCCTTCTTTCCTTCGAGAGACGCCAAATTCATCCATTGTCAGATGATCAGGGTTGCTCAAAGGATTGGTTCCAGGAAATTCCTTTGTCAGCTGCTGTCCTCAGTGACGTCGGCCTGACTCCTCATTCTTCCTTCCTCCGATCAGCACAACTTCGTATTCATAGTAATCTAAGTCTCTATGCTCGTCCATCCAAAGATGCTTTTTCTATATAGCTGAACACAATAAAAAACTTTTTATTGGTTTTCTTGGAAGCTGAACGTAAACTGTTTTCATCCTCTACTGTATCTAAACTCTTCTCTTTAAGTCTTTGTCTCCCCTGAAGGTTGACAGTCAACCTCGTGTCATTGGCCCTGACGACACTCGTCACGTGACTATTTTTACCGTTTGAGTAAAATTGATTACTGGGAGGGTTCACAGCGACGCGCTTTTGAGCTATTCTCCAGGTAACTAACCTAATCTTCCGACAATGGAACTTTGGTTTTGGTGATGCCTAGGATTTCCAATTGCATTGATTGTTGCTGCATAGCTAACTCAGCACTACGCGTCATATATTAAATTAATAAAAAAACACGCGTCACAATATATATTTCTACTTTTTTATGTACATTTGAGGTCAACAGAAGCATATTGAACATGGTACATAAACGGCATTCTCAGTCCTCCGTAATTTAGTTTCTCTTTAGCCAGAAAGTGTCCGTTGCAGGTCCTTGATTGAATTTATGAAGAAAAAAAACGATAATTCGATTACATATATTATACAGTCTTTCATGTTAAAAATAATTATTTACTACCGATTAAGATTTTCTTGACCAAATAGAGGATTACACCAGTTTATCTGCATCCATGCTTCGTTTCTGGTGATTATTCGCTAAACATGAAGATATACTTCACTGAAAATGAGTCGATTTGAGTGTGAATCAGGGATAACTGCGTGAATTACCAACGTGACAATTTCGGGTTTAGTTACAGTAAATCTACATTTTCAGATGAATAAATATATTGATATAGAATAAAAATCTGGAAGGTAAAGACAGTAGTTTGAGGAAATTTAATATAGTTTGCTGAATATTTCTAGTTTTATTAATATATATTTTGTCTTTTCTAGGTTTAATGATAGAGCATGTCATATCGGACAGATCTATCTATCCTCTGGCAGTCTGGTCGAGTAATTTCAAGGAGGTCTCTTTGACGCCGGACAAGCGTTAACTCAACCCAAAGACTCGTCGGATTACAATTCTGTACGCAACACAGCACACGGGCCACACTGTCCGACTAAAAACAATTGCAGATTGGGCATCCGCTGCCTCTCACTACGAAGCCTGGAGCCATGAATGTTTGTGAGGTTTTGACCGAAAACATCTAGCTGGGAGCCACAGAAGGCAGACCTGGACTATCTCGTTCGTTATTTCTCTAAAGATGAAACGATACTTCCAATCAACTTCTAATAAATTTCTTGCATTTGATTCTTCTTCTTTGACGTAGTCCAAATTCTTCTTCTAGCAATCCATCCTCACTAGAAGAACTACATTCCGTCAGGCATATTCAATGTTGAAGGTACGAACCATATTACCACACACACACACACATATATATATATATATATATGTGTGTGTGTGTGTGTGTGTGTGGTTAATGTGCCTAATATAGTACGCCAATTTAAAATTTGATACACTTGTGTTATTTTTAAAATTAATTAATTACTTTTACGTGATTTTATAAGATTGATTAGTGCTGTTTAATACCTAAAAAATCAATATAATACCTTAAACAAAAAGTATTTAAAACTTATAAAATAACAATAAGTACATTTAGAAAGTTCCGAATATCGCCCCAGGGGTGTTACTAAATTGCACTGAACGATATTATGAATACTATTTCGAATATCCAAAAAAGAAGAATATAGCAGGCAAAATAATTTAAGGATAGCTATTCTTTGTATATTTAACAACAAATTCAATTCAGTGTCATTGTGATATTATTACAAAGAAGAGAGATTAAACAGTAGTATATGACCATAGTTTACATGTCAATAGGAATTAGCTCATCAAACAGAAATAATAAATATAGGTTTTATAATTAGTAGCTCCAGAACATTGTTAATGACACCAAATGTGACATTCAGAAGAAATTACTTATTTTTCTCCACCCTTGTCAGTTGAGTAAAGCCGGTTGCAGAAAGGACACTCGCAATTAGTTTCACTGTATTCGCCGTGAGATAAGATAAAAGAAAATAATAAAAGCAAGATGCTATTGTCATTAGTACAGTACAGCAATAGACGTCAATAGATTAAATAACACAAAGTATATGCAATTATAGGTTTTAAAAAATTATCTGTCAACGTTTGGTCAAGACCTTCTGAGAATGACTCCGATAAAAGCTCACACGTTCCATTTTCCTTTTCTTCATTCCAATATTCTCTTTCTTTGGCATAGTTTTTTTTTCTCGATTAGCATCGGGTCTGTTCTTTTTGTTTGATGTTTTGGCAATTTTTTTCTTTTCCTTCTTAGTAGGATCTTGGTCAAGACCATCTGAGAATGGCTCCGATAACAGCTCACACGTTCCATTTTCCTTTTCTTCGTTCCAATATTCTCTTTCTTAGGCATAGTTTTCTTTCTCGATTAGCGTCAGGTCTGTTCTTTTTGTTTGATGTTTTGACTTATCTTTTATTTTTCTTCTTATCAAGGTCTTCGCCGAGTTTTACTTCGAATGGAGTACTTGTCAGAACTGTTGCTGAGCTACTGGGTTGTCCTCTTGCGTTCATTTAAACCTCTTTATCGTTCAGTTGGGGAAAAGGGTTCACATCCGCCGGAAAACCTTGCTAGCTTGGAATGCCATTTGGCAATCGTTAGCCGTCAATCCGTAAAATCTGGCTTCCATATCCAGGCAGCATTTTACAACGAATTGCGCCAGCTTCAGAAACAGAATTCCTACCAAGTTTAGTTGTAACTAATTTATTTATGTCAACTTCTCCAGATTAAACTTTCAACGTTCATTTGGGAACGTAAAATTGCTTGGGCGCACGTCCCACACCCATAACCTTATTTCGCTCAGCAGTTAAAGCTCTCCTCATATTTTCGTCGGTCCACTGCTTTCTCCTCTGTAGTGGCACGATTAATCCGACGTTGCAGGCCCCCCAATAAAGCAAACAAGTGTTTAAAACTAATAAAATAGAACAGTGCGCGTAATATCGCACAGGCGATATTAGTTCTACAATAGGGGTGCGATATTAGGAACAACACGACTTTCCAATATGGCTGACTCTACCGGCTAAACTAACATTACTGATAAGTTTAAGTAAACTGCATGATCATATGGCTGTAATTACGTTATAATGATTAAGAATGTCAGTTACTTTGAAGAGGATTGATCAATGTGTGGTGAAGACGCCAGAAACGTTAGGTTTGCTCATTACTTTTAAAAATTTACACAAGCTAAATGCAACTGCTCATCTAACGAACGCTGTCACAGCACTGGCAGGCTGTCGTGAGACACCATTTGAACAGTTTTTCACTAAGGAGCAGCATCTAATTGGCGAGATGATGAGGGGCGCGATTACCCATTGGATCAGTCGGCCAACTGCCTCTGAAACTGGTGGAGACATGGAGACGGGAATGCTGCAACCCCACAGCAAACTCGTCTCCCGTCATTCGGCAGGGCGTGAGAATAGTACCATTGCCCGACCTACCTGATGCAGGTTTTCTATGGGTTTCCCTGCATCTCTTATATATATATATATATATATATATATAGAGAGAGAGAGAGAGAGAGAGAGGGGGGGGGGTAGTATGCCTATCGCACCCCTCATCATCTCGTCAATTATATATATATATATATATATATATGAATGCTATGAGAAATTTTTGGAATCTGCCTTAGATGACAGCCTAATTCTAATGTTTTTTCTTCTATCATAATGAAACAACTACTAGTTGATACCGGAAAAATTGTATAAATTTAAATCCTGCAAGTAGATAAGTACAGTTATAACAGTTGCAGTATGTTTGCAATGATTATAACTAGATAATCTTCCAATGATAAAATGATTAGTAAAAAATGTCTTAAAGCGACCAATATTCACTCCAAGATGGTAAGTGTGCGTGGTGTTGGGCCCAATTGTCATTGAATTTTCAATCCAAAAGAAATTGACAGTCGATTTGAAATGTGGAAGAGTTATTCAAAGATTATCCTTAGTTTACCAGACATGAAATACAGGTATAAGTGCAAAGACAGCTCACATCGTTAATACTTTTGGGATATCAAAATGGTTACTGCGCTTTCAATTGGCAAGGCTTTGAGTAAAAAGAATGCCATGCATGTTGTCAGCGTATAAAAATGCATTGGGACGACACGTCGCAGTATTCCTTAGCACTTCTTTTGACAAACGTCGCTGATATTGTGTCGATATGTGACAACGATAGAATCGATACAGCACCCACTCGGTGTACACGTGTCTTTACTCTCAATGCGAAGAAAGCGAATATGGTTTCATTGTCGGAAAAAAAACATTGCCTCGGTTTTAGTGACGAAAATTGAATTCTGTTAATTTTGTTACCAAGAGAATCAGAGAAAAATAATCGCGAATTTCTATTCCATTCTTCGAATTAACACTACGCCGACTTTATTGAAAACAGGCTTGGAAATTTAATCTAAAGTAAATTAGGGCAAACCACCTCTGCACAACATTGTCCTGGTGACGGAATGTCACTGCGAAAAGCCGGAATATCCATTTTGGTTCTTTGATATATCAATTTCGGACTTCTACCTGCTTTGGAACCTCTAAATTCACTTCGCTGGTCAACTTTTTGTGTTCATTCATGAAGCGATAGCTACATTAGATGAGGCATTGTAGAATTTCCGATAGAGCCCAATTGAGATACAAAAAAGCCACCGTAACACCGCTAAATGAAATTTATTAATAATTGCGGTGATTATCTTAATACATATAATTGATTTTAAACGAAATATACGTATAGTTACATTTTAAGTACTTATTTTTTATTGAAACTCATCCAAAAGAAAAAATCATATTATTTTAATCAAACTTTAACGAAAAAATTATTATAGATAAATCTATGTGGCACAATGGTAATTTCCAGTTAAACGTTTGATTATCACCTTCTTATTTGGCCAAATTATTGAACTTGTCCGAAGTGGGGTCCAGTTATATTGCAAACAAATCACGAGAAATGTTTGAGTAATACACGAATCACAAATACCATTTTAAAATTTTACGAAACATACAGTTTAAATTGGAAACAAGAACGAATTTGCAGTCACTTTTGAAAACCAGATATGTTTTTGTTATGAACACGTCTTAGTAAAATGTGCAGAATAAGAATGACGTCGGATTTACTCTTAATATATCAGATTGGTACCTGAAAAATAAAAATAAAATATTTAAAGCTACACTGAAATTTTACATTGAGTTTATCAATTAATAAGAATCACTTGGATATAAAACGATTGATACACGAATTGATCCATCGTAGGTGTTAGTCACCCTGGTGAATGAAATGGATCGGTTGAAACATAAAAGATAGACGAAATCTGTTATGATTTGGTAAATGTGTTTCATATTTGAAAATGTTAAGATTTCATTATAACCAATATGTCTCAGAAGGACATTTTATAATCTTGTTTGTAAAACCTTTTTCTTAAATTAATGAACATATTTCGTTGTATAACAATGGATTTGTTAGAGACATCGATAGTCAAAATAAGTAACTTATGTTTATATTATACTTATGTTATAACCAAATTTTTCGACGGTAAATCATGAATTTTATTTTGGATTCACACGATACACAATTACAACTAGGGGAAAGAGTGCATGGTAACGTAAAATGAGTGGAATCAAAAATATGAAAAACAGTGCAAAAGTGTTCTTCACATCCACAATAAAATTTGTCCTTCAAACATCATTTTTATGACATTAAGTAGATTAATAAATAAAGTACAGTCAAATAAGTTCGTAAACAAATTTAATTAGCGGGTAATTAATATAAATACAACGCTTCATCCAATTTGCTGTGCCGTCCGTTGCTCCGGAAAGTGCTCGAGTTGCCATGGAAATACTTACACACACTGTTTCTTAAGGAACACAGGGACTGAAATTCTAAATGTATGTAAGTGAATTGCTACTGAGACCAAAACACACATGCGTAGCAATGTTCAAAATTTTTCTTTTATAAACTTGTTTTTTGTGGGGATATTTTGAAAATGTTACGTACTTTAATATATATATTTGTTTTCTATTAGTACGTAGGGCTGACAAGTGTTATCAATTGCTAGTACTATTTTATAAATTGAATAAAATTGTGGGGAAAAATAATTTTTTACTAAGAGCGTCAAGCGGTTACTTAAAAAATGTCACTTGTCAGCACTTTGAAACTTTTTTCACGTGAACTACTTGAACAGCTAAAAACTAATGCTTGTATTTTAAGGAATTAGCATTTAAATTATGTACAAAAATAATGAAGACAATATCTTCATTATTTTTGTGACGCATAGAAGGTTTTTGCTAGCAGAAAACATGTTGCTGAAAAAAACACATTTTTCCGAAAAAAAGTAATAATTTATTAATTTAAAATCAAACATATTAACTAAAATTATCCTTCTTTTATCAGTTTACTGAATCTATAAGCGTATTTAATACGAAAACATTTTTCAATGTTTGGCCTAAATTTTAGTTCCGCGTTCCTTAAACATTAAAATTAAACAAGGCGATGATGAGCTATTTACTTCAAGAAATAAAAATATTCTAATCTTTCTATATATACTGTTAGTACAATTAAATGTGTAATGAGAAATAAATGTATTTCAAAATGAAAGCTTGTACTGATATTTAGACTGAAATTGGCATTCATTCGCGTGCAAGAGTAACAGTTGGCTGAAAAACCAAAAAGCACCGGATAATTATGTTTCCTCGGATTTTTGGGATGAAAAAATTTCTTATAGAGATTAATGCCATTGAGATATCAAAAAGATATGTATACTTCAATATTGTGGATTACAGCTAACACATTTATAACTTCCATAGAGAATACAAAAAATAAATGGTTACTGAAAAAATTGTAAGATAATTTTATGAAAGTTAAGTTAGATCCCATAAAGAAGCACAGAATGAAACAAGAAATATTACCAACGTGAAACATAGAAAAGTAATACGAGAAAGTATGAATATCACAGAATCTCCGATTCCAACGAAATGTTTATTTTTATATGAAATTTACCATTTTTATTAATCCATCTTCTCCTATCTAATGTATCTCTACGCTATTATAATTAATAATAGTAATTAAACGTTATTATCTTCAATGGACTTTTATTTTAACACTAAATGACTGCCATGGTGAGAAATTAAAAGTAATTAGAAGAAAGTATTTAGAGATATAAATCTCTCCGTTAGTAGAGCTATAATAAAAATATATTGTCATGAACGAAACGAACGGCGGAGACTAGATCCAAGGGCCAGGAAACAGTTGATTGAATTTGTAAATTTAACCATGGACGTCCAAAGATAAACTGGTATTGAAGGATGTGTGTATGGACATGAGGATTGAGATGAAATGTATACGAGTATATGAGGTATTATATATACATATATATATATGGTCGCATAACTAAAAGGTAAATATTTATCAGTGTTATTTTTGCCACTTATCATGTCATTTCATCATCAAAACCATTCTTATACATTCATTAACATTCCGCATGATTACCGTTCCGAAACTTGAAAAGTTGAATTTAATTACATACATTTAACTATCCTAATTTTCAGTTTACATTGCATGGAAATATAGTATTTTATTCAACATCAATTTTAATTTGTATAGAGATAATTTTAGAAAACTGTCGAATATTTCCAACACAAGAAAGGAACGTAAAATAAGCATGAATCCGAAAAAACATACTTTATAAGAGCTGTAAACTTTTTCATAGAGGCTGAGAAGCTAAGTTTCTAACATTTTGAGAGGTGGTAGTACATATCACAACATGAAAATATACCATTACACACAGATCCAGAAACGTAATAGGAAAGGTTCAAACCCACGTCCATTCACTAAACATTTTATAGGAGATGCGGAACGTGTCGTCCGTCCATGTAAATGCATACTACTGCCTTTTGGCGTAAGGAATCACACATTCTTTAAAAAACTCAAGGTTATTAAAAAATAAAAGAATGACCTTTTACAGACTTTATTTATTTATTTAATTAGTGACTACGTTTCGGCATAATTTCATGCCTTCATACTCAATTCAGAAAATAACACGAGTAATTAAGTATTGTATTTATTGTTGGTCTACAATTGGGCGCAAGCCCGGTGGCAGATACAAAACGAAATTACTTAAGGATAAATACTCAATCTAAAAAATAATCATGGTCCTTTTAAATTTCTATGCCCCTGAAAGAAAAAAGAGAAACACTACAAGAATTATATTACCTTAACACTTAAATTCACTTGGACTTTAACATTTTTACTCGAATATGCATTTATATTTTTCAAACCACTTCACACGTTTTTTGAGATTTGTCCTGAATTTATTTTCCTGAAGAGTATTTCCCCCACAACAGTCCAACTGGTAAATTATTCCAGTCGTTGATGAGAATTTGCCAACATCTGTTTTTTGCTTCCAACATTTTACTTTGAATTGATGATCCCATCTACCTATATAACTGGGCTTTTACATTTTGGAGCTCATTCCAATACAATCCATAGTTTTTGCCCCGTATAAGCCTTGAATAGCAAATGCAGACTTGCTTTCTTCCAACCTAGTTGTTCTACTTTTCGTTCCTATGACCCGGCCCTACTCGCACAGTCCTTTTCTGAACTTTCTCTAATGATTCTATTGGAATTTTTCTGTAGTGATCCCAAAAAACACCCTGTATTCCAAAATTGGTCTAACTAAGAATAAATATGCCGACCTACTGTGGTGTAGTGGCTAGCGTTGCTGCCTCACAACCCAGAGGTCCCGGGTTCGAATCCTGGCATGGGCTTGGCTGTTTGTGTTGTCATGGTCGACAAGACCGGGATTAAGACTGTTGGAGGATCGATACGCTAAGTACGTGTCACTCCAAATTCGGAATGTATCATGCAAGAAGACAGTCCGCAGTCGACTCGGTAGGCCCAGGCCCTAAATGGGCTGTAGAGCCATGGAGGAAAAGGAAAAAGGATAAATATGCTATCTCCTTCGATTTTGAACTTCCAATTTTTGAGTTCCTTATTATAAAATGAAAGGAATTCCACGCTTTTCGGGCCGTAATATTCACCAGTTCCACCCAAGTCTGTTGTTGAAATATATCCCCAGATATTTGCAGTTCGTTAACCATGTAATTAGTTCCCCACCTATTCTATATTCTGACTAGTTAACAAAGTTCGTTTTGTAAACGAGATTGAGCTGCTTTTCTTTCCATTAATATTCATTTTATTTTCCTGAGCCCAGCTATTGACTTTATCTAGATCTTCTTGTAATACTATCGCGTCCTGCTTGTTCGCTATCTTTTTGTAGATGATGCAGTCGTCAGCGAAAAGCATGACCCCTGACTTTAAATAATTAGGTAGGTCATTAATAAATATTAAAAACATTAATGGTTCGATTGCAGAGCCTTGAGGAACTCCCGACGTTACAATGCCTGAATCCGAAAATTGTTCTCCGATTTTGACTTTTTGCGATCTGTCGCTTAAACAATTTACTCTTTTATCTACACCTGTTTTATTTCATTTATCCAATAGGATATCATGAGGCATTACATCAAAGCCTTTGGCGAAGTCTATGATAACCCCATTTATTCTATCCCCATTATCTACGTCATCTGCCAACTCCTGAAATCGATTTATTATTTAGCTTTCGCAGGAGAACCTTTCCCGAAAACCATGCTGACGATTAAAAAATCACCCTTTTCTATCAAGTTAAGATCTAACGTAGGCTACTAATAAGTGTTCCATAATCTTATAATACGTAATTTTCTTAATTTTCATTGTTAGTTTAGCTATTTTCATTTACCAACTATTGTTAACTTATATTCAATTTTGAGTTGTTACTTAAATATGTTTTGAAGTAAGACGCTACCCGTTTTACACTGATACTCAAAGGTCACGTGAAGGGAGCTTTGTAAATCCCATATTCCAGTTAAAAAATTCTCTAGCTTACGTACGTTTCTGCTATATGACTATACTACTTGTGAATGAAGTTTAAAGTGCTACGTGTTGCCTCGGACCTCGATTACTATTGTTAGACTTCATACGTTATTATATTGTTATGTTTTGATAATGTTGTACTAAGTTTGATTTGGTTTACGAATAAATTTATATATTTCTGTTTTAATTTTACCTTCCTTGGTTTTAATTTACTGTAAATATTTCCTCTACAGGAAGAAAACCCGAAGAAGGTATGAAAATATGCCGAAACGTTGTTAGTAAGTAAATATAAACAATAATGGTCATTAATTGTTTCATTATATATAACGCAAAGTTTGTTTTAAGCGGAGACTTTCATAGAAGACGTGATCTTTTAGTGACTAGGGTGGCGTAGACTAATGCTTTCAAGTGTCCCCGTAACTGAAAATATAGGGGATTGAATTCTGGGGAAGCAGGAGGCTCAAGTTCTAAGGCCTTCCTAACCAATACATCACTCCTGAAAAAATAGCGTCAAATATTCACGCTCATTGTGCTGGTGCGTCGTCCTTTATTAACCACATCTGTAGTATTAATTGACACGGCACATTTTCTAAAAAATAGGCAACGCGTTAACAATAAATTGGTGATAACGAACCCCGCGTAATCTTTGTGGTATGTTGCATTGCCCAAGTCATTTATCACTACGAACGGCATTTGTTGATGAAGAAACGATGTTGATACCTTCTTTCAGCAACGCCATAGGGATTTCCAACAGCCCACACATGCTTGTTATGTAAGTTCACAAAGACACCTCTTGTGAACTCTCTTGTCGGTAAGTAAAATCATCGACGAAATCATTGATGACTGATCTGCAATCTGCTACGGTGGAATTCTGACCTTAGTACCTAGACCCGCTGAACATAATAAGGATACCGCAATTGAGGCAAGAGTAAGACTCACGCCTTGTGCTGCTGCTAATCGCCACAAACTGATTCCAGATCTCTTTCGTCCAATAAATGTTGCACTTTCTCCTCTATCTGAGGTATGTGGACTGACCAAAGCCTTTCATTTTTCACCTGTTGGGATGCTAGAGAAACTCTGTACTTAAGATTATGAAAAAGTCGGCCGAACATCTTTTCGGATTGCAGGTACTCTTCCCGCGTATATTTTTCCGCATGGAAGGCCGCGTAGAAACTTGCTAACCAGTAGAAAAAATTTATATCCGCTACATCATTTGTGGAGTAGTAGCTAACGTTTGAAAGAACACAAACATCTACCTTAGGGTACTCAATGCTCAAACTCATGTGTACACTAAGCTACTGTAGTCAAGTGCACAGATCTCAAAAAATAAATATTTTCGGACCCTAATTCATTGAATTTTCTCTATCTTTTAATGGTTATTACCACCTCTCAAAACATTCGACACTTATTAACATACTGTTATACAGTATAAAAATTGTCATGAAACCATGTCTCAATAATGATTTCACAAATTTTGAAGAACCTGCTAGTCATCTATTAAAAGCTATAAATCATATTGTATGTTTTAAGTCAATTAAATTAACAGAAAAATAATTTAATACCTGCTTATCTCGGCTGCTGGTACTATATATCGCACTCTAGTTTTGTACCAGTCAGTATCGCCTAAAATATCTTTCTCTTTCCAGACTAAAGGCCAGCCATACATCATTGTATTTGTAACAGGAAGACGGTAAATGGTTTCATTTCCTATGAAATAAATATATCAATATATATAAAATTGAAGTGCGTATCTCTTTTTCTGACTGTCATTTATGTTTGTCTCGAATAAGCTCCGAAACGGATTTCAATGAATAATTGAAGGTTAAAAAAGGAGATTTAATTTAAATATTCGTACATATTTAATTTCGATATATTGCAGAAGATAAGAATATAATATGAATATAAATAAAAATATTAATTCTGCGTTAAGATTTCGTGAAATTGCCGCGCGAAAGTCGGCGTGTAAACCAACTGCGAGTTATAAGACGTACTAAGCGTTCCTATCAACTATATATTGTTGCAGAAGGCTGCGAAAAAATGAACTTCTTTGCTGCTAGTATCTCTGTATACATAAATTGGTTTTATTTATAGCGACATGTAAATTATAAAATTTAGTAATTGCTAATATGAAAATAAAAAGGATACTATCGAGTTTGGTGTCGAAACCGGTGTAATTCAAGTCATCGTGATACATTATGACCTTAAATAAGCGATTTGAGTAAAAATTTAACCATTAAGTGGGAGGAAAATTTTATTGTTCGAATACTGAAAATAAATTTATTCCTGCTATTGTACCGGGAGCTGTTGTGGTATTCAATCCTAAAGACTAGTCCCGATGTAACGCTCTATTAAAACCTAGCTTGCGCAAGCCTTTTCATTTCTTCATAACTAGCACAACCCACATCCTCCCAAATCTAATTTGCGTATTCTATCCTTGACCTCCCTCTTCTGTTCTTACTCCACACGCTTTCCTCTCATGTTAATTTCACAAGAGCCTCGTGTCTTAAAACATGGCCTATTATACTTCTATTAGTCAACGTTCTCCATATTGTTCGCTTTTCTGCTATTCTGTTTAGAACTTCCTTGTTTGTGATTCTATCCACCCATCTGATTTTCAGCATTCTCCTTTAGCACCACATTTTAAAAGCTTCTATTCATTTCATTTCTCCAACTCCTACCGTCCAATTTTCGAACCTATATAACTAACATTTTTCCTAATATTCACACTTATAGTACCCGCAAGTAAATTCTTCTTTTACTCGAAAGCCTTCCTTGCCTGTGCTATCCTACGCTTTATGTCTACTAAGCTTCTACAAACCCTAGTTATTACGGAGAATTCCTTAACTTCCGTTAAAATATCCCTTCCCAATCTAACACCCTTTGTTATTCTGATTCCCCTAATACTACAATACTGTCGGCATAGCGTAAGGTTTTTGTTTCTTCTCCTTGCACTATGATTTCTGATCCACATTCCCGGGCGATACTGGAAGTAAAATTTGAGGTTCATATTGTGCGTTTTCGATGTCGGCTTAATTATGTGTTGACCAAGAATTAAATAATGTACCGGGATAATATAAATATCCGGGCAACGCTGGGTCCCCAGCTAGTATATAATAAAAGTATTGATAATCTGACTTCACATGAGACCGGCTGTATTTGGCTTAGATGTCTAAAGTTTGTGCAGCTCCTGCGATTGTCACCGCGTGCTAATTACTTGCGGATGTGAGTACCAGAATTTAGTTTCAATTTAAAACGTTATAAGTATGAAAGAAGACAAGTTCAAGATCAACTTAATGTTCGGATATTATCGGGTAATTAGTGAAAAAGCACTGGTGATAAATTTGTTAATAATTTTAGACTAGTGAAAACATTTTTATGTATAAGGAATAGTGAGAACTGCATCATCCCATAATAATAAGCATAAGGTGGTTAATATTCTGGAATCAATTATGCAATAAGACTCCCGCGTATAATAAAATATTAACATTTCTGAAAATTTAGGGCAATTATTAATTTTGGTTACCGTAGCTCCTTTGCACTCCCATTTGACGTTGCTTCAGAAGCCTGTCAGCGGAACTATATGAAAAGCCATCAACAAATCCGTGTATGTAATCAATTTTCCTTGGATAATCTCTGACTGGCGTTTTGGGATCTTCAGGCAACAGACTTATCGGATTCTCTGCTCGGGTCGCGGGTTCTCTGTAATGCAATTACAATTTAGTTGGTAACACGCAGGATAATATCCTGAAAAAATTGTGAGGTGTAACCTGAAAAAAGCTACATAAAATTATCGTAATTACATTGTTGTGAATAGCACTGATTTAGAACATTTTCCTTACCCGAAAAACTTTATCAGTATTATGATTAGTTACCATTTCTGTTTTCTAGACACTGTGACGTCTCGTCAGTTCAAAATTTATTCAGATTCTTTCAGTTATATTTGTGGAAGCACTTCTTTGATTCGGCAACGAAAATTAATAGTTAATGGTTGCAAAATTTGTGATCAAGATAAGTCGTGGACACCATTTGTTTTTTGTACCAGTCGCTGCTTATATTTGCGACAGTGGTTTAATGGTAAATTGTTATCTGTGACTTTTTGGGTCCCTATGATATTGCGTGAACAGAGGGACCATTCTACCAACTGTTACTTTTTCCTGAATAACATTTCTGGACTTTCCTCGAAAAACAAGATTGTATCATTTATCCCAATTAATCATCAGCAATGAGGCCTGTACTACATAGAGGAAGAAATACCAATTCCAAAAGTACCAGAAAACAACGTCCAATTAGTTAATGAGCTTATGAATGCCTTACAAAAAGATAGGTTGCAATATACCCTTAAAAATGCATTCACTGAAATCTCGCTTGGACTTCTTTCCACCTAATCTCGGAGCGGTAAGTAATGAACACGGTGAGCACGTTCACTAAGACATTGTGGTTATAGGAAAACGTTACCAGGCAAATGGAATCCCAATATGTTGGCGGACTACTGGGGACTAATTAGAGATGTTCCAGATGTTGAGGCCAAACGAAAATCATAGTCGAGAAAGTTTCAATGACCGTTCTTTATTGCATTTTTTATATTTCTTATACACTGATTTGTAAAAAATTGGAATAAACACGATTTTAGTATCTCAATATACTGTAGCGCTAGAACAAATCTAAAAGCAGATTCTGAATCAACGCAAAAAAAACTACATTAGATCACTTCCGAGTTATAAAAAATGTTGAAATTTGTTGTCCAGTTTAGTATTCTAAACTTAAGATTGTGAATAAAATCTATTTTATTAGTTTAGTAGTATTCAAGAAATTCATTTTTCGTTTATAATAAATTAAAAGTATGATCATTCTACTATAAAAATCTGATTCCTTGCAACAATGGTAAGAGATTTCAGAAATTTGAATTGATAATATGTTTATAACATTTCATCCTTGAATCATGGAACAAATACTTTTATATAAACTCTTCATAATCTAAATTCTTCATATTTCAAAAACGTATATAAATCTTTGAATAACTATTAATAAAACTGTTACTAACTCCAACAGGATGTTTTGACAGTAATAAATATAATATTTTTTTTGGAAATAGAAACAAATATCTGAATAAATAATAAATATATTATGATTGACGCATACCAGACGATAAGCCATAATGAAGGAATTATTCGACTTAAATTAAAATAATTATTGGGATCAATGATAATTAACACTGACAGCGGAGGTACATTATATGGTAATAAAGAAATAATTGAATAACCAAAAATATGAGATTAAGGTTAACATCAAAATGACTTTGGATAATAATAAAGAGAATTTCCTAAGGAAATGAAAATTATTTGAACAAATAATAAAAATGTAACTTAACCGTTCTTGCCTTTATCTGTTCTGATTGAACAAATATATTTAATCAGATATTTTTTGTACGTGTACCGATGTTCTATTCTAATAAAGGTTTAAGCGATATGCACATTAGCACGTTTGACATCATTATGCAGGCGAATGTTGAGGTTATGTTAGCAATTTCAATAGATCATGTTATTTTTAATAAGCTTTCCGAAACTAAAATTTTTAAAACGTAACAGGAGAAAAAGGTTTCTTTGAAAAAGATAGTGTAATTAATTAAAGCAATTTCATATAAACGTACTGCATTCATGACAATTCATATACAATATATCGCTGTGGCTTATCCCCAAATTATGTTTCATAGACACTCACTAAACATTTCATTACTATAAGATGTCGTAGTTATTATTTATTTAGTTCTTGTTCCAGAAATTGTTTACAATAACTGCCGTGAAAGAAGTATTTCAACTTAGGAACTGGTGGAGTGAAAACCCTAATGTATACACCCCTAACTCGTGATTTGTGCACAACTAGATACGTCACAGTCTGTTAACATGTATACAGTGAAGGGCAAATCCTGATGTATACGTTTGGGGGATCATATTCCCCTTTAGCCAAAATTTCTTATAATAATGAATAGAATTTAATTCCATCTTAAACGGTTTCTATTTAACATAGGTTTCTTAATAATATTAAATAATGTCATCGAATACTTAGCCTAATCTAATGTTTAAATTCGTTATTATAGTCGACGATAGCTATATCACGTTCCCATTAGATATATATATATATATATAATAACTATGTTGTCTACTACAATAGCATATCCAAATTTATGTCAAAGAAAAAATATATTATTACAGTGATACAACTGTTATACTTGTTTAATAATATCAAGTAGGAACTCAAATGCATATTCCTTGTTACACGTTTTATAAGAGAAACATAAAATTAATGACTTGAATCGAATTTTGACAAGGAAAATAATATGTTTTTAAGTCAGCACTGAAATTAAATGCATTTATTCAGATGTAGTGCACAAATATTAGTGACGCCATTTTGACGTCACGGCGTTTGTTAACGTCCAGCCATTGCTGATTTACAAGTTCAACTTAATTATCAGACTCATATTTACCTGTAGCCTTCCCGAATATAGAATTTAATTGTATCGGAGGGTCCGTGGCATGTTACCTCAAAGTTATCCATACTTGCCCATCGCTATTTAATCAGACGTTAAGTTAACCTAACAATGATTATTCGTTGCCGTAGGAAAATGTGGCATTACGTTAATCTCTGAATTGTAGCTGAACGCTTCGTTGAGGATCGACACGAAACAGTTGTTGAAACTTGACGAATTCGATCAATACTTCAGTATACATGTTTCTGTTATAATGGTTGTTTATAGAAATATGAGGCAACATTCTATTTAATAATACAGTATATTGTGTTGTGTTCGAAGTCAAAGATAATACTTCCTTTGACTGGACCCAAATAACGTGCGTAATTACTTAATTCATTACTTATATCTAGGCATTTTTATTTTAAAACTTTGTTGTGAAAGATATCAGGTTATGTAGGTCAATCTATTAATATCCTGCCCTGACAGCTCAATTCACAACTAGCTGGGGACCCGGCGTTGCCCGGGTATTTAATCATACTATGCCAGTACATTATTTTATTATTGGTTAACACATAATTAAACCGACATCGAAAACGTCACAATATGAACCTCAAATATGCTCCAAGTATATATCGAGATAGTCCAAAATTACCCTGGTATAATAGCAGGAATAAATATATTTTCATTATTCTAACACATTATTCCACCACTTAATGGTTAAATGTTGACTTAAATCGCATATTTAAGGTCATAATGTACCACGGCGACTCGTATTTCACCGGTTTCAACGGAAAACTCGATAGTTTCCTTTTTATTTTCATATTAGCAATTACTAAATTTTAAAATTTACCTGACACGAGAAATAAAACCAATTTATCAATTTATGTATACATCGTATCGACGATCCAAAGTAGTTCATTTTTTCTCAGCCTGCTGCAACAATAGATATTTGGTAGGAACGCTTAGCAGGTTTTATAACTCGCAGTTCCTTTACACGCCGGCTTTCGCACAGCAAGTCCAAGACATATTCCCGTAGAATTAATATTTTTATTTATATTCATATTATATATATCTAAATTAAATATGTACGAGTATTTAACGTAAATCTAATTTTTTAAACCCCTTAAATTTTCATTGAAATCCGTTGAGCCGTTTCGGAGTCTATTAGAGACAAACATACGGACAGACAGACAGATAGACTCTTCAATTTTATTTATTGGTATAGATTAAGCCGAATATTATACATTAAATGTTTATCATATTTTATGTATTTATTATAGTGTCATTTTTAGAACGTTTTATTCTTTATTAATATATAAGTTCAAATACAATGTGTCCGCAGTCATTTACTGCATTTTGATTCATTAATTTTTATCGTATTGGATCAGTCAACCAACTGCTTACTTCCTATAACTTTTGCAGTCTCGGAGAAAGGAATGCTGAGACCCCACGGCAAATCTATTTCCCGTCATTCGGAAGGGCGTGAGAATACCACCGAATATCGAAACCTACCTTATGCAGGTTTTCTAGGATTTTCCCTGCATTTCTTTTTGTGAAACACCAGATGGGATCCTCAAATTATAGCCCGGGGGCCCTAGTCTATGCTTGGCTACCTTGCACTACCTTTCACATGTAGCCTGTTATCCAAATAAAAACTTAAATCGGCTTGAGATAATATAAAGTTGTTCCACTAAAAAATTCTTTGAATCCCTACGTACGTATACGAATGAACATTAAGTTAATTTTCAAATATGGCACGGCTTCTGAGAATATTAAAAACGATTAACATTTACAATAATAATTACAGTTTTCACTAATCTAACAATTACGTAAATAGCAGCAGTGCTTTTTGTCGCCACTTGGAAAGAGTATCGTCGTTAACGCCCGTTTTATATTAGCAATGGAAAATATTAAATTTGTATAAGATATTATTTCATATTTATAATAAAATCATTAAACTGATTTTAAAACCAGTTTCATTGGAAGGGCTCCACTTAAAGAAGTCAATCTGATCGGGTTATACATAAATACAATAACATAATTAAATCATAAACTTCAATACAGCTTTCAATGTTATGCCTACCTCTAAAGGTTAATTTGACTTTTTTAAATAGATAAATCATTGTTCGTGAAACAATTTTTTAAGGAAAATATTAACACCCAATTATTTATGATGGTTGCATTTTGTTACCCGTAGTTAGCGTAGGTGATCGATCATTAAGCGACCACATTTGTTTTATATTTGTTGCAAAGAGGAGGGGAGCCTGTGGTCACGCCCGTTTTATCAAGTGGAGCATGAAATGCAAATTGAAAACTCCACAAATTACGAGCTTACCGGTGAAGAGTGCGAATCACGTGCTTCGGCCATGAGATGCATATTGATACATCAATTAAAACCAACCTGTGTGACGAAATAATTACCGGCTTATAAATGAACATTGTCTACTTTCATGACTAACTGACGGCTAATTGATTGAGTATTGATTTGAAGTGCCTGATCATTTTCATTTTATGCAGTAGAAGTTAGTGAATCGTTTGAGGCCAGACATTTTCTGTCGTCATAAAAGCTATGGCAAATTGCCAACTTATTAAAAAACTGTTACCTTCAATAAAAGTATTTATTAAATAAAAGTCTAAATTAAAATTTTATGTTTGCATTTAATTTCATTTGTAAATATACAAGTAAGTATCCTGCACGTATAATTAAAGAAAACAATCAGTTAGTTAATTAAAATCAATAGATTAATGTATAAAATAAACAATTTTCTTACAATATCAATTTAAAAATTTTAATTGTCTTACATATTAATATATTATAATTATAATATCTAAATACATAGGCCAGAATAAAAAAATTACTAACGTCACTAGAAATGTCTAAGAACATAACGTCTTGTACTTAAATTATGACTTCTGCTATACATGTTTTCTCTCCCGTGGTGTAGTGGCTAGCGTCGCTACATTACAACCCTGGGGTCTCAGCTTCGAATCCTAGCATGGGCTTGGATGTTTGTGCCGTTTTGGACTGCTGGAGAATCGATACGCTTACCAAATATCTCTCCAAATTCGGAATGTGTCAAGCAAGTTTTAAGTCCGCAGTCGACAGGATAGACCCAAGTCCTGAATGGACTGTAGTGCCAAAGAAAAACACACATGCATTCTATACGTTGCTAAAATCTTACACACTTAAACATCACAAAAAATTGATGTCATATCAATACATTTTAAGTAAAACTGGAAAACATTCAATATACACTGCCTGAAAGACATGAATGGAAAAATGTCAATCGGACCAGGGAATCGAATCCAGGACTTCACGATATACAGCTGTGTGCTTTACCAGCTGTGCTAATCCGAGTCGACGCCCAAGGACCGATTCAACATCTCTCCATTCTATTAATCCTAAGCTAGGCTCACCTACTAAATCACTAATCACAATCTTCACATCATAATGCACTGCCTATTGTGACTGAATGTCACCTGCGACGATCAAAACCTAAATTTGGGACTCCACAGATTTGAAACCTATTATGTAGTATACACAGTTTTTCCGCTAGACGGCGAGATACCTATAAAATAGTAATGGAGGAGAAGTGAATCATCAGATGTGATTAAATTGATTTGAGCACGGGATGACAGTAGGAGCTCGTGAAGTGTTCGACAGCAGCAGACATTAATGTTGACAGAGAGCGGCCTGTCAAGCAAAAACCGGGTCTTAATGTCACACTTATGGTTGTCATAGACACTATGCTTGAGCTGAAAGGAGTCTTGACAGAGTTGTCCAGTGCAACAGAATAGCAACAGTGCGTTAAAAGAACGGAAAATCTTAACCAAGGAATAATTATGAACGTCTCTGAACGAAATCTTCGCCTCACAATAGACCGCATTATCTCCTCTATGGGAGCCGAAGACTTGTTTGTAAATAGAAATCTTCAGTTCACAAAGGTGCACAATGATTGGACAGTAGATGACTGGAAAAGGGCCATGTCGTCTGATGAATCGCTATGTTAAACGCACCATTCAGGCGGGAATATAGCGAAAAGGACAGGAAAGCATGGACCCCAAAAGCGCTGGTACAACACTTCAAGCTGGTGGCAGCCATATTATGGTTTGGAGGATATTTTCTTAACATGGCAGGGGTAGTTTTATTCCTGTGAAACAACGTCTTAATACCCAATGGAATTCAGGTATTATCGCAGATCAAGTACATCCTGTACTCGCAGTGGAAAATCCTTCCTGCTGGAAAATTTTCCTCGTCATAAAGCTGGAATTGTCCACAGATCGTTCGACAAGCATGACGGAGACTTAACCTTGCTTCGTTGGCCTGAAAATTCATCACATATCAATACAATTGAGAATTTGTGGGATGAGATCGATAGGATCATCAGGCAGCTGGATTCAGTGTCATCATATCTTAAGGAATTGGAAAGTGCAATTAATGAGTAATGGACTCAGATGCTTACAACCACCTACCAACATCTCATAGAATTAAGAAGAATTCAAATAGTATTAGGCGAAAAAGTAGACCCAGCATTGTATTGAGGTGGTGGTCATAATAATTTGGCCACTATATATATATTAAAATGCTTTGTAAATGTCATAAACCCGGAAAAAAGTGAATACCCTACAATTGTTTAGGATTTTCTACACTCGTATAGTGTTTTCAAACCGTGTAATTGATTATGAAGTACATTTTTGGTTATATTCAAACATTTAAATTTATAATAGTGCATTTTAAATTCCATTAAATTCTTTCATATTAAATTAACAGTAGACTTTGTCACTCTCAAGTGTAGTAAATCAATAATCAGACGTATAAATACAAAATAGTATAAGTACATATTTAGAGTGCTTCTTGTAATAATGAAATAAGAGATGTAATATGTTCTTTAAACTTTAATTTAACGAGCGCGACAATCGTATATATCGTTGCGCACCAGAGCTAATACATTTTTTATAATTATCGTATCTGCAGGCTGCTCTCACACACGGAATTCCCTCCAGAGCTTAATGTGTTCCTGTACGATCGCAAAGGCCAATATTTCCTTGCAGCTACGCGGTGCCCATGGAAACAAGCTTATTGGTTTACATGGCCAAATGAAACTATTGGCTCAGCTTCCATATTGCTTCATATATTCCGTAATTCTTTTCGCAGCTGGTAAACCGTTTTCAGTGTGGAACACGCTATGCTAAACGGTACTTAAGCACATTTTAATGCGCGGTATTTAAAAATAAAATGACAACAAATACATGAAAACCAGGAATGGGGTGTATAAAGTTTCTGAATCAATAATTACAAACTTTTATTTTAAAACAACAGAGGGCAAGACATTAAATTCAATTAGACTATAGGGGTTATAAGATAATGTGTGTCGTATGACAGATTTGTCGAAGTACTCCATTTTGTTCATTCTTAGTCCAAGCACTGAACAATTCAAGAATTGTAATTATTTGTGATAATGTGTCCCGCAGCTATTTTACCACCCCATGAATGGCAGTAGCACTAATAAACAGTTTTATTCATGTTCATGTCAGATTACTTCTGAGGCCTTATGGTTAACTGTACATTCAATCTTCAAGATTTCATATGATTTGAGTCTCTTATCCCGACATATTCCGTACCCCCTTCATCAAAATGACTATTTCAGAAGACTGGATTCATATTTCAATTTTGGAAACTAGAAACTATTATTTCCTTTTTAATATCACCTTGGTAAATTACATAGTCAAATACAGTAATCGCCGACCTCCTGTGGTATGGTGGCTAGCGTCGCTGCCTCAAAATACAGAGGTTCCGGATTCGAATCCTGGCATGGGCTTGGATGTTTGTGCCGCCAATGTCACGGAGACTGGGATGAAGACTGCTGGAGAATCGATACGCTGACCACGTATCACGCCAAATTCGGAATGTGTCATGTGAGAGGGCAGTCCGCACTCGACCCAGTAGTCCAAGGCCATGAATGGGCTGCAGAGTCAATGGAGAAGAATAAGAATTTAATTAATGTAATAACCTGTTTTGCAAGATTTGGTGTATGTAAATTATTTTGTAAAAATATCTCTTTTATTGTGAATGACAGAATGTCTACTTTTATGACACAAATAATAATTAAGGCTCACTTAAAGTAATTAATTGTTCACATAAATAATAAAAGCGAAAGCAATAATATACTGTAGTATATATAAATTAATTTTTTTGAAATATTTATAACTAAAAATAATTTGTCGGACTTCAAGACCACAAACCTTTTGTATAGAAGAACAGAATAATGGATCTGGAAAATCGAAGCCGGAGCTCCCGCTTACCAGACCGATGCTCTACCACAGCCAGTCCGAGTCGACTCGAGGATCCGATACGATATCCCTCCACTCTTGTATGTGTGAAGTTAAGGATTCGCATAATGGTGCTCTTCACAAGTGAGCTCTAAGAAATTATTGAAAATGGACATCGTGTAAATTGATCAAAGGTGCATGAATCACAATTCAGAGATGGAATAATTTCTTTTAATACATATAGTTAAATTAGTAACCAAGCGTGAGTTTACGGGTTCGTTTGACATTTTACCATTCTGTTCTTCAAAATTTCGTTTCATGACATTTTGGTTGACCTTAACTTTAAATTATTGTAAAAAATACACTTACGTTGAGAAAATGGTTAGGAATCCAAAATTACTCGCCAAGATATCTTAAGGAGTAATAATTTGACGACTATACACCAGAAGCTTCCAAATGACGGATAGAAAATATTCAATTTATGTGCAGCGATTTTGTTCACGGATAATTTTTATTCACTGCGAAATCAAAGACAATATATTTTGAAGCATATGACACTTATTGTAAACGTCACATTCGAAATCCAGGTAAAATATAGGCACCTTATTTCTCATATAGCAACTGGAAAAACACTTTAGAAGGTAAAAGAATAAATCATATAATTAAACGGAATTTCAAAAATATTTTTATTACTTAAATACTTATTTTTATTATTATATTTATTATTTATTTTTATTACCTAAATATGAAGCTCTTTGAAGCATGACACTTATTGTAAACGTCACATTCGAAATCCAGGTAAAATATAGGCACCTTATTTCTCATATACCAACTGGAAAAACACTGTAGAAGGTAACAGAATAAATAATATAATTAAACTGAATTTCAATTTTTTTTATTACTTATGCAAGAAAATGTAATATTTGTAAATTTGTGATGAGTATACGTTTTCTTTCCCAGCCTGGTAGCGAGGAGAAAGAAGTGAAGTTTTACAATACCAAGAATATGGAGGGATACCATTAATTGTATCACTGGATACTATTTTTATGTCGTTAATCAACGTAAGCGTCGGGCTGGCAAAAATGCCAAAAAGATTCTGTATTCAGATCTTCTATCAACGTCCGCTCCAATAGTGAAATATTACTGTCGTAAATAATTTGCTTATATTTTCTACATTACAATCTTTTTCAAAGTGAATTATATTTCATATTTTCATTAAATTGACCCCCTACCCCTCTTGTAATATTGTGTATAGATTTAAAGCTGCAAAATAAATTAACTGTAAAATGAAAAAGTTTATTTCTATCACTGAATCATTACTTAAGAACCACGTTCGTTAATTTACAACTTATTTCGCGCTGAACTGACCAAATACGGTTAAACTGCCCTCTTATTTTGAATAAAATTCAAATTTTATGTCCGAAAAAGCTCAAAACTACTACGTACGTGTGTATGTCCCGCATACAAATCTAAACTCATGAAGCAAGTTCGAACGAACTTCGTACATGCGTAAAAATGACTGTAAGCTTTGATTTTTGAAAGACAGGCTACGTAAAAGTTATCTTTTTTGGTGGCATAGGAAGGGGTGAAAAAGGGGAGATGTACCCAAAAGTTGATTATTGTTCCCGGGCTGTTGTTTAATGATTCTATCCGCTGATTCACCTTAAAGTGATGCGAGAGGAACTCTAGAGAGATCTGCATCAGTTAGGTCGGGTATTTGGTACTACTCCCAAGTTATTCCAATAACAGAAGACAGCATTTATTGTGGGGACGCAACAAACCCGACTCAATGCCGCGAACAGTTTAGGGGGAAAACCGGTCTACTGTTCCAATGCGATTAAAAAACATCTCTTTCCAACGTTTGGGACACAGATGCATGGAGCCATCAAATCTGACCAAAATGTAGTGTCAGATTATGGAGGACTTGATTTAAAATCCTTGGCCTGTGGGTCCCGCTGTAAGCAAACTTTATTCTAGTATTGTTATTCTTGCATTCGTAGAATGTAGAAGTATTATTACTTAAATACGACGTTCTTTAAACTTACAATTTATTTCACGGTAAACAGGCCGAAGGGAAGGTTTAATATGTTTTTCTTTTGAATAAAATTCACATTATGTGTTTAAGAAAACCTCATATCTTCTATCTCCTGCGTATGTTCCGCATATAAATCTAAAAGCGTGGAGTAATTTAGACCAAGATTTGTACATGTGTTCATTGCGACTCGAAAACAAACACTGACAGGGCTAAACATGCCGGTGAAAAAATTAAGAAAATATAAAAATCGGATGATATTTGCGTTAAAAAGAGGTTTTTCTGGTCAAAGTGGTTAATGGTGTCATACAAAGCAGGGGGCTGAGGAGGTTGGATAAGAAGGCACTCAGACGAAATTAACTGAGATTGGTGACTACTCCGAGACTGTGGAAGTCACTGAGTGTCAATACTGTTCCGGGGTAATATAAATAAAATACCATGGAAAAACCGGGCAGCCAGTTAGTATGTAGATGAAATTGTTTTATTACACATTTGGTACTTACAACGTCGCCGGGCTAATACTTACCCATACAATATTATATTAAAAGTTTGTCTTTCATAAATTGATCAATGTATCGAAGCACTATTCTTGCTTCTGGCCAAACACTTGCTGCGAGAGATTAGAGTAGAACCACAGATACTGATACTTCAAGAATGAAAAAGGATACGCCACAGATTTTGTAGGTTGCGGAATTATTTGGCGCCAGGTGAACCCGCCAAACATTTGATTTAGTTCACGATTTCAATGCGTTGTTAGTATTCGGTGTTTATTCATTAATTTATACTAAAATTTATACATTTAAATTGGAGTTTTTCATTTATGAATTACAGAACGTACCATATTAATTTTCCTATAAGTCCATATAAACGATATTTTTATTGAATTAATAAGTTTATGTAAAATTTAACTAAAATATTAAATCCAATTAGTGAACTAATTAATGTTATTATTATTTAATGTACTTAATGTGAGATTCAAACCTCCATACTAAAGAAATTATGTAAACATATATAATTCTTAAATAGACGGTTTTCATTATATGAACGTGTCATTCCTAACCCAAATAAACTAGAGGTTGAATTTAATTGGACAGTTGTGTGATTCGGGTCAAACTGAAGGGCTTCGTGAGCCGGATGTGACACATGGACCGTCAATTGAATAGCTATGTTCTAAGGCCTCTCAAACACTGTGATCTCTATGCACGACTAGATCGACATCATTATCAAAGACCTTTGACTAATTGCAAAAGCAGATACCACAAGCGAGTGCTTGTTATGCAGTAAACAGTTTGGAGATCAGTCTCCAATATCTCACATTGCATAATATGATTAGGAAAGAATAATATGCTGAACTTGCAATTCCTAAATAAAAGTCATACCGGAAATCATGTAAAAAGTAAGATGCCTGTGCTTATTTAAAAATTTTCTATTTAATTGGCTCTTTGTGTGTAATAATATACACGTATCTGACAATCCAACTTAGAAATACAAGACCAAACAAGATTATTTCTGAACGTGAAATGAGCAGGAAACAATGCGCAACATTCTAACGATTGGTAATGTGTTGCGTGGCAGTTAACCGTGTGAATTCAATATCATATACCACAACTGTGTTTATATTCTTCCCTGAAATATAATGCTCTAAGTGGTATGATCCATATGAACTAGTGGAATACCAGGGTTAGACTTATAAAATTTTATAAATAATTTTCTTTTGGTTAACAGGCTACACGAGGGTGATCCTGAAATAGAAAACCTGATGGTAGATGAGTTTTCTGTGGGGTCGGAACATTCCTTTCTCCTTGTCTTCACCAGATACAGAATGCAGTTGGCCGACTGATCCATTAGAATCAGCGGACAACTCTTACTCCAAGGTCTTCGACCGCAGTACTTATAACTCCTACAATAAGTGAAGGTGCCTCGGCATGTGAGACCTTCGTAAAAAAAAAGAGAAAGTATGAGGAATTCGTAACATGGTCAGGTGAGCCCACGGTCAGTCTGGGAAGAAACGCCTGCGAGAGGAAACTCCCACAAGCGTCCCTATGACTCATAAATAAATTTATTTGTTTCTTTAATTTTGAATGTGATCAATTAAAGCCAGCGAAATATTCTTAACAGTCATTTTTAATGTCGTTTGTGTTTGGTACAAATGGAAAAAAAACTATTCAAATGCCCGTAATATATATTCGGTTTTTCTATCATTTCAAAACTTCCAGTTCACTGTAGGCTTACTATACAATGCGGTTAACCTCAGTTCAGAATGCGCACAAACGAACTTAAAATTTAAAATGCTTTAAATATTCCAATCGCGAGGGATTTCAAACACGTCAGTCGTCACCCGTATTTCTCAATTTGTAATACATAATGTTCTTTGCATTCAAAACAAAGTTTGAATTCGTTTACTGTATGATCTTGAAGTATATAATTATTTATTGGATGGTTTGAAAACGAACGATTAAATAATAATAATATTAAATAATATCCGGGCATGAATGCATTTTATTTGCTTTCGTCAACAAATAATTTATGAAATGCACTATCATGCTCACGACGTATACAATACACTTACATATAAAAGAAAACAGTTTCTGTACCTATCATAAAAATCTTAATAATTAAGAGATTGTAGCGCGGTACCACCCTTCGTTAATTTAATTCAAATTATTAGATTCTAAATGACGGAAATACAGAAATAATATTCTAACTCGGCGTCAGGTAGACAAGAAGAGGTTTTTCCCGGTGCCGGGCTGAAAAGTGCGTGTCTGCAGCTTTAGACGATAGAGCTTGTTTTGCGGAAGGAACGTTCAGGCTTCAAAATTTCCCAAGGACAGCGAAAGAAGTTACGGTGCTTTACGGAGGACGTGTGGGGATTGGCGAATACCCACCACGCGGGATATCGCTTTCCCTTGGAGGAGGGGAAAATAAGAGTTTAACTGAGATGGAAGAAAATCAAAAATAGTCAGAATTGATCAGGACGTTGAAAGGAGGAGGAAACTGGATAGTGTGTTGTTCAAGACGTTGAGAGGGCGAGGAGGCAGAGGAAGACAATGAAACGGGAGTTGAAAGGGAGGATGAAGAGAAAGATGTTTTTCGATAGTTGAAAGGGAGTGCTAACAAGGAAGGCTAGAACTTTGGACTTGTATAAACTGTGTTGGTGTGAAGAAGGAGGAAAACTGGAATTTCCTTCAATCACCAGCATTACCATGTCCAATCGTATTTTCCACCGACAGAGGGTAATTTCAAAATTCAACCTGGAGGAAGAAGGAAGGCCGAAGGTGGAGGAAGTGTAATCCAACACGAGAAAGTTCCAGAATTCCTATAACATGAATCGAGAGACAAAGGAAGATAGAACAGATTCCTCAGGAAAAAATGAAAACCTTTGCTGCACGTAGTTACCCCAAGAATTAATTAACCCTTAGGACAGTCTGATATTTAAAAATCGTCCCCTCAATTTATAAAAATTTGATAATTTTTCTGACTATACCTCGCTTTTGCTATGGTATAATTATAAAAGTCGCAGAGCCCATTAATGAAGTTATTCTAATTTATATAAATAAAATAATAATTATTTTTAAAGCATAATAATTTGTTGAAACTTGCGGCGACAAAATGTATGGGAGCCTGGGCAAAATTCAACGAATCACTCCGTCTTGTCTCAGATGAACTCCGCCGTCGATTAATTTATGAGTTGTTGATAAAGTTCCAGGTTATTTTTTTAAATAAAAAATTAACAAAACCAAAGTTTATTAACTACCATAATCAGGTTTACCCAGGGAGTGGTTGAGTACTACTGTCACTATTTGAAAAAATTCTCCATTCCTAATTTTTTCTCCTCCTACATTTTATGATTTGAATTTAATTGTCTTATGTCAACTCGTTGCTGTTGTGGCGTAATTGGTTTGAGAATGTTCTACTTCCTTAAACTTCCTTCGAGCATGGATTCAGACTAATACTTACTGACATTTAGTTTTCCTTATTGTTCGGTTGTGGTGGCATTTTGTCTGAGAAACGAACTTTGGTATGAAACATCTTACGATCGCCGTTTGATGTGAACTAACTAATATCCACTTAACTTACGAGCGTCTAGAGAAAGCTAACGAACGTAATGCTATAAAATTAGTAATGATCTGCGCATGCGCAATGCCACGTTCGACAACCTTTGGCTCCTTCGCTTGGAGACCAACAGCTACACAACGATAAACTTTGCGTAATTATATTCCAACTCTCCATCTATTAAACAATACTTCACTCAGTTCAGAGACGTTTCCAAATAATTTACCTACGAATGGCCATAAGTTTCTACCTAATTAGAAAACAACAATAATTCAAATATTACTGAAATTCCAAAAACATCACTTCACAACAATACCATACACAACCTTTATACAGTCCATTATTGTTTCCTGCGATCGGTTATCTTCGGCGAATTGCCCCTGCATCAGTTTTTTGTGCGTTTACCTATCACATTGTGCTCTGTATTCGTTTATTTTATTTTGTGCGTCTACCTCACTGTGCTCTACATTCTTTTATTTTGGTCATTTACGATCATGGAAGCAAGTCATTACGTGCATTATGCGAAAAGAATTATTCTTGTCCTGAATAGGCACATTAGAGATGTACACAAATAAAGTACTGCGTCCTTAAGCATTTCGAAGACTATTAAATGCCCGTTGTGTGATTTCTCAGTTATCAAAAATGAGCGTGGGCCAAAGCGCATGCGTAAATGATTACAATTTTATAGCATTACGTACGTTGGCTGTCAAGACGCTCGTCACATTAACAATTGACGCCTTATCACTAAGGCGTCCTACCGCTGCTCCAACAATAATACGTCTGAGTCTGTTTGCCTACCTCATACGCTTGTACCCGAATTCATGTTTCAGTTTATATAATAAGTAAATAATCGTTGCGCTGATAGTCCATCACCTTACGCGAGAAGATTCCCTGCGGATAGACACCAGATTTCCTCTTCGAGGAAAGAGGGAAAATCGCACCTACTCCAAGTACAGGCTGAAATTTTACGAACAGAGACGGAGCTTGGGGGAATAAAATTAACATCTTGGTGAGAGGAATTGTTGCTATCGAATATAGATATTTGTCAAAAAGTCAAAAGTAAAAGCTTAAACAGATTTCCAGCCTTTAAGTTAACCGGTGTCAATTAGCGTCCTCGGAGACGGCCTTTTCAGTCAACTGAGTACAGCGAACCAGCGGGCCCACAATCAAGACAGCAGGATGGAAGACCAACTGCGAACCGTGACGTGCAAACGTTCAATGTTTCTCACCTCTGGTCAGTTCATATAGTGTACTTGATGCTCATATTATGTAATTTCCCTCACTAGTAATCCCTGACAGAAAGTGTTCATGCTTCCGACAGAAGCTGGCTGGCATAGGGCAAACTATAATGTGTTTTAATTAATCTAAATAAAATAAAATAATTTTTTATTCCACTTTTACAGAAATGGAATTAGAATATTTTTTATCGTTTGCACAGCGCACTTATTAATTTTTCTCCAATATTAATTGACTTCTAATTAAAATCAAAATCATATAGACGATTCCACAAAATAAATATTTACTATAATGAATCTAGGGGTAATACTAATTCAATAATTAAATAATTGATGAGATTTTATAATACAAACTATAAAATAATTAACTTTGACAAAAATAAACGTGTTCTACAAAAATAATTACAATTTCTTAATGCTTCAATCTTTGCCCCGGCACTTATTTTCCATAAAAACTATTACATACATTGTAATGATGAAAAGGCTTTAAAAATAATAATAAGTTTTAATTTTAATTTAATATCTAATTCAAACGACGGGATTAGTCAAATAAACAAATCCAATTTCCAGACTAAAAAAAAACATTAAAATTTATTAACACATTTCAGACAATTTTACTTTCTGGTTACAGATGTACTCCTTTTCTCAGGGGATTTTGGACCAAGTAGCAGAGAATACTTAATTGATACATTGGGTCCGACAATGCACGGTAAAATTGTTTAACGATGGGTGGATCTCACCAGTGTCGCGATATTTTTTATGTCTCTCGAAGATTCCGCGCGGCCAGCAATGAGAGACGTCGATGTCGGTCACGTGCCAGTGGTGATGATGGCGGGTATCGATGAAGGTCGGCGTCTCTCCACTCACACATATAGGAATCCCAAAACAATTCCAATTCGTCGCCTTTTTGCGACGTCTTACAGGTCAACGTGTCGCCGCCATCTCTCTCCAAGGACTGCCTCAAAATCATCGTGTCCTTGCGTATTTACTTAGGAGTCCCTTTCTTGTGCTGCCTGACCAGGCCGCTTTTGCCACCCCACCTCTCGCATCTGGCCGCTAGTCCCTGACGAAAATAAAGGGTGCGTCGCCCAGCGTACGCTGTCTTGCCAAATATTTAAAAAGATTTTGTAAATGGGATAATGCACACTACAATATATTTACAAAAATTAATTACTTAAATACTAACAATTGTAAGTCATTTCAGGGTCGCACTTTATGGGCCTTCTCATAGAACAGAACCTAATCCGCTTGGACCTGGCAGCCAATAGAAAATTACAAAGTCACAGGAATTATTTACCGTGTAGGCTTTTCACTTCTTCCGGGCTCGTCCTCCCTCCAGATCCAAGCTGCCGATCACCGCTCTCGCACCATATGGCCAATTCTCCTCTCAACGCTCTCGACCACGAATCTTTCACCAATCAGTCACCAATCAATCTGCTACATCTGTCACCACCAATCTCATCTTTCCATTTTCTACCACCAATCTCCTGCCAAAATGTCTCCGTCTGCCTCCTTTAAAACCTCGTCCCCACTTCTGAGACACCTATCACCAAGGTGGCAGGGGTGGATATCTTCCAATCATATCCCTGGTTACACTTGGGGAAAAGCACGCCCCCGGTCGCCAAATTCTCAGACCGATTGGGAAATTCCGAAACCGGTGCCGAGGAGTCTGAGCTTTATGGCCCAAGTGTCAACCGCCGTCTCCTTTATTTAATATTCCACGCCGCCAAAGCCCGAGCAGCTGTATCTGTTCGTTACATTACAGATTAATAAATCACGTTCTGAATAAATTATTTTGAGCTTTAAATTACCCATAATACTTTTGTCAACCAATGACAACAAATTTCTGTAGATTAATTTCAAATATTACGACCCTCTCCCTCGCCATCTGCTTATTTTAGTAAACAATAAGAAATTAGAAGTCTTGCCTGAATATATTAGAAAAAAATTTGTAGTAATGTTAAATGATTAATTCAGGAGTGGAAAAATGTATTCAGTTTCATATCTCTTGATATATTAGCGTTTGTTAACCACTGAATCAAACAGGGTCGCTGAATGTTTACACATTTAATTTACTTTACTTTTATTATTCCTTTGGTATTAGTACATGGCGATGCGTTAAGCCTTTATGAAGAATGGGAAGGGGGAATTATTATCTCAAATTATGTATTAGTAAAAGTTAGTTTAAAAGGGTAGCGAAAACGTTAATTCAAGTAACGGTGTACAAATTGTGATATACGTGCCTCTAGTGTGAATTGAATCTATTGCACGTTATTTAAGGAATTTTGGCATTTGAAGTAAAGGTAGCATGAGACGGGATCTCTTCCTGTTGAACACATGGAAAGATGATAGTCTCATATCCGGAGTACTCTTCAATCTAGAGCAGTAGGTGGGGAGTTGGCGCGAGCACTTCGCCGATGAGATGTTTTGGGGAAGGAGTGATCGAGTGCGGGCGGCTGCGACCATCGTCACTTGCACACGGCAAACTGTAACTGTCTTCTGTTCAAACACATTCATCGTCGGTTGACAAAACTGAATAATTAATCCGTTCATATTTTAACACCAAACATTCCTTTAAAAACATCATAAACGGTGAAATGTAAACAAGTAATGGATTGAAAATATTTTATGGAACCGGAAGATCTACACGATACAGAGTATCTATGGTTTTAAATGCATCACTAAAAAATTTCTGGGGGCCGTATTTAAACTACACGATCTTTCTCACTCTTTCGTACCCTCCCTTTCAAATAACTTCATAATATCGGAGAGTTTGCACCTCATAGATATGTATGTATGTATTTATTAAATCTACAAATGGGCAGATGCACAGTGGCAGATACATAGAACTTAAACAATAATTAATAAACTGGTCGTAAGGACCATATTTAACCTATAGTTGAATGTATAATTATATTCAATATAAATAAATAAGTGTGGAATCATATTATACGAAATGATTTTTTTTTAAAAAAAATAGTATTGTTTTTTCCTGAAAAAAAAAGAAACAAAATAAACTGGAAATATATTTCACTGTAGTATATTTTTGGAGATTTCGCAGCACTGATCACTTCACTACACTGCACTACACTACACTAAACTTAGATTGAGTCGAAATTTTCGTTGTTTACACCATCAAAAATATATTGTTGATACAATCAAACAAACAATAATAATAATAATGAATTTAATTTGAATAGAAATATAACTCAAATTAAGTTATAATGGAAAACATATAAATTTACGATATCAATTTAATCATTAGCTCAGTCGGTAAAAGCAAAAATAATACTCTACGCAGCTTCTTAAATGGCTGCTCCCGGGAACGCGGGTGACGAACGATATAGTTGAAAATTAAATTCGCGAATCAGACGAGAATGGTTTGTGTGGAAAAACCGGGTAAAATGCCGTTACCAGATGACGTCGTTCTTCGTTTTTGTTCGTATGCCGGTTGTTCCTTTGCTGGGTCACGTCTTCTTCATATTAAGATTCTCTAGCGCCTCTCCTTCAGATCAAATGTTGTCTTTTTATTTTCTGTACTCCCACCAAATGAATCTCCTTTCTTAAATGTGCAGAAACTAAATTTTATACATGTAGCCTTGTTCTGCCACTGCTTCGTCTCTCCCTAGCGTCTCTCTCCAGCAGCCTCTCTGCAACAACCGTCTCCTCCAGCCTCCCTGCACCAACTTATAATCTCGTCCAGGCCATCAACAATGTCACAGCCAAAAATGTTGCAGACGGTGACTTTTCCCGCCTACTCGGCCCCACCAAGCCATTCTCGTCTTCCGTCCTGTATACGTAAATAACAAAACTAAATTATTTTTGCTTTACCCGACTGTAAGGGTCATGAATCACCACAAAACACTACTGCAGGCAGATTGTTCCAGTCATTAATTGTCCTATTTAGGAATGAGTATTTTCCAACGTCTGTTTTTTGGTTCCTTGCTTGTAATTTAAACAGGTGATCACCCCTCCCGTGTCCAAATAAATAAGGAAGCTTAGCTATGTTAGTTTCCATTTGCATTTTCTATGGTTTTCATCAATAGACGAATTTTGTTTTCTTAAACACCAATAATAGGCTCCTAAGTGTGAGGGATTCCTTAATCGGATAGAATTCCCACGACGGATAGTTTTCGCGAGGGATGTGACTCGCGATGCAACAATTTTAACGCTTAAAATAATGATTGGTCCAAGTACGTTGCCGATAACGTATGCCATGAGGTGTGCGTTATCGACAGAAGGCTTGTTATTTAAAACCGACTATAACAACCTTTTCCTTACCATGCCCCAACTTAGATTTTCTAAAATTAAGTAATCGAATAAACCCCTCAATCAAGCCTAATTATAAATGTTCAGGACATACATCATGTTTTAGGTATTAATAAATAGGAGATTATTGAGAAAAAAAAATATTTGTTATGGTAGTTAGTCCTATCCTGCGCAAACCTTGTCACTTATACATAGCTACCACATCCTCCCTAATCTGCTTAGCGTATTCCAAACTTCCCTCTCTTTTCTGTTCTTACCCCATATACAGTTCCGTCTAACACTAATTTTACAAGACCCTCATGTCTCAAAACAGGGTCTATTAATCTATTTCTTCTCTTGGTCAAAGTCCATATTGATTTATCGCTCTTCCCCTATTCCTCTTAAAACTTCCTAGTTATTTACCCTATCCACCCATTTGATTTTTATCCTATAGCACCACATTTAGAAAGCTTCAATAATTTTCCTTCCTGAAACTCCTACCGTCAACGTTTCTCGCTCAAATAACGCCACACTCCATACGAAAAGTTTTAGTAATAATATTCTAATATTCATACTTACATTAGTCGTAAGTTGATTCCTATTTTTTGCGAAAGACTTTCTAGCCTGCTGTATCCTACTCTTTACGTCTACTATACTTCTACCATTCCTAGTTATTATGCTTCCTAAGTAGCATTATTCCTTCAAAATATCCACCTTTGTTATTTTACTATTTCTTGTACTTCAGTCCATCACCTTGGTTTTCCCTCATTTATCCTCATATTGTACCTTTCCTGCAAGAATCATGATTAGGCCATTTATTATGGTTTCCAAGTCTTCTTCTAACTCCTCTAATACCACAATATCATCAGAAAACCTTAGGGTTTTTCTTCCCCTTGAATTTTGATTCACTTTTCATATTCAATTTCAGCTTTCTACATCACCCGTACTATTTGTGTAAGTTAAACAGCATGGGCGACAGACTGCATCCTTCTCTTACTTCTTTCTTGATTTCTGCTTTCTTTTCTTGACTTTCAATTCTAATTACCGATGACTGCCAACTGTCAAAATTATAAGAAAAAATAGTAAGTAAATTTTCAAATTTCAGTAAAAGATAATTTATATTTTACTTTAAACTTTTAATTGATAGGAATTGTTTTTACCTTTCTAATTTCAGAATTAATGTGACGTAATTTCAGGATTTTTGAGTTGTAGACCAGTTCATTATTGAAGAATAAACCACAATTTCTTTAATGGAGGTATAAAATCAAAAATTCTAATAAAAAAATTAACATTTGGTTAGCAAATAAATAACGAGTAAAACAGAAATTTCTTTAATAACTTTATCCTGCAATTAAAAGAAATGATTATCCGCAGGTGAGCTCATAAAGGATGATTTAATTTCAAACATTTTAGTTACATAATATCTAGTTCATGAATATGAACTCTAATTTTCTGGTACACAGAAATAATAATCCAGAAATATTGTGCGAAAATGGCATAAAATAAACTGATCTGCATTACACTTATGACATAGTCAATGACATGTTCAACCTTTAATAATATGTTACATTTTCCATTAAGAATAACTTCACTCGTTTTAATTATTTCAAACACTGTTTCTGATAGATGTATTAAATTCCCCTGGTTAACAAATGCTGACCTATTAATTTGTCAAAGGTTCTGAACCTCTCACTTCACAGAAAGTTTATGGACAGCCCATCCACTTGAATAATATAAACCTGCCATTTTGACAGAATTTAAGTTATTACTCAAATTGCAGAGAAATTCCAGATCATACTCGTAAGTTTCAATCACTGTGTTGTACTTTTATAATTTGAATTTAGATTTTTTAAATGCAATTGAAAACCATTAATGCAAAATTATGAAAAGTGGTAGGTATTAACATGCAAAATCAAATTAAAAGTGCAAGAAGGAAATACATATCAACATGTATATGTTGTAATGTTTAATCCCGATACCCCATTAATTTTTTATAATTTGCTATAATTGTAAATTGAATTTATTTATTAGGTTTAAGTGTATTTTCTTCATTTTGTTAAAAGTGAAAGAGACACTGGATTTTCTGAGTAGTAGCGTAAGTGGCTGAAAGGTTGTGCGTGGGCTGTACAGACCCCAGGCGCATTGTTGGTTTGGCTGTTGCATGCGCGCCGACATTATTCGTTGGAACAGAATAACTCATATGGAGCTAGGAGATAATTCCGTATTTGTTTGATAGCGCGGCTGTCTAATTTGAAGCAACTTTTCTAAATGATAAAATTTTACTAACATTCGTAGCAGAGAGTATTGTAATTGACTTAAAATAAGGAAATCTGGGATATTTCACCTGTTAGAGCACGTAAGTTATCAGAAATACGGAAACCATCATCTCAATAACGGTGGAGATTCGCCTGCAACCGGGAGACGGAAGGGCAAACGAACCAGCTGCCTCCTCAAGTGGTTAAGACAACGAAAGAGGAATACTGCGACCCCACAGAAAACTCCTCTCCTTTCATTGACGAGTTTTTATAAGATTTTCCCAGAATCTCTTTCATGTGAATACCAGGTAGGATCCCTAACCTAAAGACCGGGACCCTTGTGAAACGTTTCTTTCCTTCCTCTCCCTTCCGCATCACCCCTTTTAATTTCCTATTCGAATAAAGATGAGCAATCAGTTGTTGTATCACGCTTATGTAGCCTGTACCCTGAAAACAAAAGACCTCGATTTATTCCACGCGAGCAACTACTAGTGAAATCGGACGAGTTTGGGAGTAAATATAGAACACAACTGTCAATTTATCACGTCAACGTACACGCAGACTGTTTCGTAAATTCACATCTTTACATTACGTTGAATAATATGCCCACAATACTTCTGTATAATAAAATATAATTATGAGAGCAAAATATCTCATGCCAGGCAATGCACATTCAGTTTCTGCAGTCCACAAATAGGTTATACGTTGTTCAAACATTTGAATGCGGAAACATTTTTACATGCAGTGTATTTTAAATCTATTATCTATTTAACTTGGATCCATTGATTAAAATAACATTTTCATTACACTACCAGATTTCCTAACAATGTCTTAAAAATTTGTTCATGACCGTAAATCATCGGCGTGAGTGTATTAGTTGAAAGACCTTGTCTTTTGTTAAAGTGTTTTCAAAATAAATTAAATTTATTGTATTAATAACAACATTCTATATTACAGTTATATTGAGACATGCGGATGATGAAAAATTTTATCTTGTGATTATTTCTCTCGTATAATTTCTTTCTATTTCATTTCATGTCACATGAGGAACAACGTCTGGACAAAATTAGATAGTTTAGAGCTAATAGGTGTTGTAAAACTAGTTTGATGGGAAATATGAGTGAATATAACAATTGCACCGTAAAATCTTTAACACGTCCTGCAACCTCACATTTGGCCGTCAAATTTCGAAATATTTTAGTAGAAATTATCAAATGTCATTTAATCAAAATACGAAAATATTTTTGGGTTAAGATCTAATTTTTTATTCATATTTACACTAATCGCCCGAAAATTACGACAGTATAATTTAAAAACGTCAACAGCATAAGATCCGTGGGCTGCCCGGAAGCATCAGAAAAATTACCGTAAACTAGGCACCATATGCAGCTATTGTGAAAATAAAATGCGGCTATTTAAAAAAAATCCGAACCGTTGTAAATTGGGCGTAAATCACGTGGCAGATACACAAATTACATTCCCTTACGTACGTCTTACTTCTCTTCGAAATTGACCATTAACCTCGTAATGTTTGTAGGATCTATTCCTTCAAGAAATACAACTTCATTTCACATGTTTCCTTACACTTAATCTGAATTGTTTTTGATGAGTACTTTCCCCAAAACACTCATACAGACAGTTTATCCTAGTAGTTAATAATCGTAATTAGGACTAAAAATTTACCTAAATCTGTTTTTTGTTTTCTATATTTAACTTTCAATTGATGATCGTATCTACAGGGATAATCGGAAATTTGCAGTTTGGAGTTAATTCCAATCCGTTTTTGCCCCGTATAAGCTTTGAATAGCAAATTGAGCCGTGCTTTCTCCCTCCTTTGTGACAAAAACTCCATCGTAATTGTTCTAACTTTTCGTTCATATGATCTGTCCATACTTGCGCAGATTTAACAGCTCTTTTCAAAACTTTTGCCAATTATTCTATTTGACTTTTTCGATAGGGATCCCAACAAGCCGCCCCGCATAAAAAATTGGACTAAGTTCACCTCATGTGATTTCAACTTTCATTTTATAAGTTAATATAGAAGTTTATATTAAGAAATGTAAGGAATTCCACGCTTATCAGATCTTTAAATTCACCTGATCCTCCCATTTAATTCTATTGTTGAAATACATTCCAAGACAATTACAGCTCATCGCATTTGAATTAGTTCCCCGCCAAATCTATATCTGTCTTATTAATCAGTGCATGTATTGTAAACGAGATTTATTAGCATTATTTTTCATTTTATTGATTTTATCTAGTTTTTTTGTAATGCCAACATATGTTGCTCGTTCATTACCTATCTGTAGATGAAGGAGTTATAAGCGACAAGCTTGACCCCAGACTTTAAATTGTTAGGTAAATCGTTGATAAATACTGCAGACGTAACAATGTCTATATCCGGATGTTTATTTTATTGCGATCGGTCGCTAAAAAATTATTTACCCATAGTACCACTCTTTTATGTATATTTAATTTAATTTATCAAGTATAATATAGCGAGGAACTATATTACGGTTCCAGTGCAGTCTATACCCCATCTATACTATCCCCACTAACTACTTCATCTGGTAACTACCGAGTTGAGCTTGACATTTGAATTTCCCACGAGAAGTTTTCCTGGAAACCGTGTTGACCATAAAAAACTATCCTTTTTTGTCAAGTTTAGCTCAGATGTAGGCTGTTATTAAGTGTTACATAATATGACACACTACTGAAGTAAGAGTAACTTCTGCTCCTTTACCTGATTTGTAAATTGGTACTACAATAGCAGTTTTCCAACCAAGAGCCGAGTTATTACTTGATATGTTCAAAATTGTTATGAAGTACGAAATTATTGCCCCCGTCCAAGTTTTAATATGTATGTAGATATACACTAAGTCGTTCAACAACAAGCCTCGGAGATAGTTCGTGCTTCAGTACAAGTTTGTAAATAAATCTTTGTACAATGTTATATTATACAACTTTTTGATTATTTTTGTAGATTTTTTTCCCACCTGAGGATATTACAAACAATGGAATGAAACGTCATGATACAATTTAATAAATACATAATTTTAATTCTGACTATTTTTGGCTGAAATTTTTCACCTTCATTACACACTAAGTGACCAATTTATTATGGCAATCCCTATAATAATACGTTGGGAAATCTTTTGCTTATAATGTCTTGAATTCTATGAGATGTTGGTAGGTGGTAGGAGAAATATGCTATGAGATCATATCTGATGTACTGCACAGACAATTAAGATTTGATGGTACTGGATACAGCTCGCTGATGGTCCATAAATTCTCAATTGTATTGAGATATGCTGATTGTGCATCACAAAGAGAAAGTTAAAATTTTCGTCATGCTCTTAGAACCATCTGTAGATTATACCAGATTTGACAAGGAACATTGGAAGTTTACTTTCCTAGTAGAGTACACCACTAGCATACTAGGATCTGCGATAGTACTTAAATGTCATTGGGCATTCAAACGTTATTTCACACTAATAAGAGGCCTCAAACCATCTCAGTAAAATGTCCCCGCGCCCAGCTTGAAGTATTGTGGTAATGCAGTTTGGCTCCATGCTTTCCTGTTGTTTTCTCCACTGTCATCTGTATGATGTATTTTAAATCACGATTCATCAGACATGACCATTTTTCAGTCATCTACTGTTTGAAACTTTCTGAACTGAAGACTTCTGCTCTTGTTCAAGGAGGACAGTAGTGACTTCCGCAGCTCATATGGTGTAATATGCGACAAACAGTTATGTCAGAGACGTTCACAGTTAGTTCCTGATTTAGCATCTCCGCTTTCTGACGCACTGTATATCTTCTGTTGCGGTTCTCCTTTTAGCTCGAGCATTGAGTAACACGTGATGACCACGATCCCAACGTTGAGACCATTCTTGCTTGGTAGTCCACTCTCTGTAAACATTAATAACTGCTGGTCACAACACTTCACAAGGTCAGCCGTTTTGCTGATAGTGGTTCCGACGCTTAGAGAACCTACGATCATCCCGGGTTCAAACTCAGTTAAATTATTAAATAATTTTGCCCATATCTTTGCAAACGACACAGTAGAATTGATTATTCACTTTCCTGCATTCCCATTTTATTGTTATCTCACCATCTAACGGCAACACTGTGACGCTTTAAGGTGATCATAATAATTTGGCCACTGTAAAACGGATATCCAAAAAGCATTTGACTCATTTTAACCTACACTAAAATTATTGGATTATAAGTATCATCCGAGAAATATAAAGCTGTAATCTTCTACCAGAAACAAATATTTCTTCTTTCGAAATTATAAAAAGGAAACGCAAGGGCTACATTTAATTGCTACGAGAAAATTATAGGCGTCACATTTGACAGAACCTTATCATTAACCAAGAATGTACAAGAACATACTAATGAAATCAAGCAACGTCTGAATACAATCAGGTTTACAGCTATCAAAAACTGCGGCGTTAACATTAGTATCCTTATACTCACCTATTATTCCAGCACAACATCGAAAACCGACTAAGCCACTAACATTTACGGATCGGAAGAAACCCAAAACCCTGCACCAGCTCGACTCCATACGACATACAGTGGTGAACAAATCCCTGGACGCCACCAAACAACCCCAACGGTCAGCTCATCCGTTGATGTTGACGACTTAGCCTAAAATTTGGAAGGGAAACATCTCTAGTACAATAAAAATAGTGGTCTTCAAATAAAATTATTCAAGCCAAAGCCGTTCCAAACCCATCTCAAACCTAGTCTGGAAAACAAAAGTTCCCATTATCTCAGGATCATAAGTCATGATAGATTCGCCACTTAATGTAACCAACTTCAACATGAACCAATAAACCTTCAAACTGATCTCTCGTTATTCAAGCTTTCAGAAACAAAACCATCCAAAGTCTCTCGCTTTCTTGGTGGGAAATATCATAACTATTAATTCGTGTTCACTGGCTGATAAAAAGAATGAATTTGGAGTCCACATCACCTGTATCTTTAACAACAGCTACTCCAAAATTTCCCTCCTCTCTCACACGTCAATCATTACGGCGGAACTAACTGCCATAAAATTGGCACTCCACGTTTGTGAACAATCAAGAGATAAACACTTAATACTTGCAACGGACTCGCTTTCGGCTATCAAGCAGATCAACAAGTTTAACGAGGATTCGTAACTCATTACATGGATAACAGTTAAGTACTGTGAACTGCAATTAAGAGAGGAAAGCATAATGGTCGTATGGACACCGGGCCATTAAAATAATATAATTCTTTATTTATTAATTAATGCCTATATATATGAATTTAATAATTGTTGAAGGGGAAGATATATTTGGAACAGTTTTTTACATATTCTAGTGGCTGTATTGCAACGAATTTCATATATTCATTGAAATATTGCAGGGAATGATGGTGCTGATTCTTTCTGAAGCAGCAGCAGGAACGCTTTTTCTTCGTTAACAGGCTACCTTATTATATTTTTTCTCATCTCAGAGCCTGCAGCCATAGCTCATAGATTGAGAGCAGCACTGCGGGTTCGAGTCCCACTCAATGCAAGCAATTTTATTTGTTTACTTTATTTACATTTCTTTTCTAGAATTTTCTGTTTCAATAATGTTTTGTTTCTGGAATATTTCACGAATGTATAAATTGTATTGGATCTCGAAGCGGTGACAGAATTCCGCTGTACGAGCTTTTGTATGGCACTTCGTGTTAAATAATCGTCGATAGCCTCAAGCAGTGTGTGTTACGGTATCTCAAGATCCTTCAGAAACCTGACAACAATTAATTTTTATTAACTGCTTGAAATTTAATAACGACATGTTGATTTTTATCTGATTTAAGGACAATACATACACATTTTCCCGTTCAAAGTTCTGATTTACGTTGCTCTCAATCATTCTGAACACTTATAAAGATTAGTAATTTGGAAAGAAACGTTATTTTTATAGAAACATTGCTGAATGATTAATTTATAAATACATTTTTAATATTTGTCATGTTTGTTTCAATATATCTTAACGTAATTGAATAAGGTTAACGTTCTTTTTTGGATCGGAAATAGCGACCCTTAACCTCTGGTGAACTGGTATTTCACGCCGATCATAAACCGTAAAAACCAACCTCAGGATTAAAGCAATTTCTTTTTTTGGTTAACAGGCTACTTGAGGGTGATCCTAAAACAGGCAACTCCCCTTTAATAGCATTTTAACAGGAAATACTTAAAGGTGCACAGGTCACAGCTTGGCTGCGAGGAAATAGTGGAATTCAACAACAAAAATAACAATCTACTAACACGGAATTGAGTATGTAAATATTAATCTGCGCGATAGTTTATTATAAAAGCAACAGTGAAAATGGTGTTACTATTTGTACACTTCAAAATCACTGTCAACACTCGTATCCGGCAGAGGGCGGTATACGCTATGACCACGGCTGACTTTAACAAAAATATTCACAAGTGGTCATTAAAATCAAAGTTCATAAAACGTTCAGGAACGAGTTCACCTGAGTAGCAGTGGTGCTGCCGTTTAAAGCGTGGGCTTAGAAGTCCCAAGAGTTTCGACTGGATTCCGGACATGTTCTGGTTCGCGATGTCACGAACGCTCTAGGTGAATGGGGCGTCACATGCTCAGTGCTAACTTGGCTAGCCTCGAACTAAGTGCAGACTTCGTCCGAGGTCAAGCTCGGCCTAGCAAATTTCAGGAACGCAGCGACTAACGTCTCTCCCCTCCGACGCTTTAATACAAGTGTTGTTTCTCAAAACAGAGAAATGATCTCCTCGGATAAAAAATAGTGGGGAATAAAAAGAAGAGGGGATGACTAATCCTGTAAAAATGCAAATTCTAAAAGAATAGAACGAATTCAAAGAAAGTAAATTAGTTTTCTACGACGATTGGTATAAAAAATATGGTTAGATAATTAAAATAACATCAAAGAAAGAATTAATTGAGGGCGCAGCAATCGAGATCGGGCGGAGCCTATGTTGGAATATTCTGGAAATATCTCAATAATTACAAATTAACTGCGTATAAAACTAATTAAAATCATTCTTGAGGCAGAGAAATCGACAATGTGAAAAAATAAAGATGCCATTGATCAAGTAATCAGTACCTCTGGCCATCTGTTTATCGCGACAATTGAATGTACTGAAAAAGATAATTACAATGAAAAGTAAGAGAAATATATGGGATAAAAATGCGAAACGATTAGAAAAATTGGAAAACATTCTCCGAATTTATCTGTTTTTTAGAAAAGTATTCCGAAAATAAATATTGAAAATAGAGGTTCATTTCAAGAAGGTAGAGATAGAAATTCGATATTAATAAAGAAATTACATTCTTGGGTCAAGAAAGAATAGGAAAAAAATGCCAAAACATGTGACGCAGTGGCGATTACTGGTCCGTCACAATATTAATGCAGTACAGCACGAGGCAATGTAGTATATCCAGTTTAAATAACATGTTTTATGCACAATACTTTCAGATCCAAGCTAGTCAGCAGATTATTATTTAATATACTCTTCTATCCTGACATATTTGAAATTAAAATTTATTTGAACTGAACGTGGTAGTTAATTTGGGCTTCTTGCGTGTTCCGTCTTTGGTAAGAATTTCTTTCATTAAGGAGCTATGTTTCATCAATACCATTTTATATATTTAATTAGCTACTGAAAAAGCAGAATTACTTCCTAAGGTAGAATTCAACGTATATAAAAATAATCAGAGGAGTCCTCATTATTTAAATGTTTAATGAATTTGATCTCTTCAAGCTCAAAGGGTCAAATATTGTCTTTTCATTAGCGACTGTCGTCTCTTGAAGCTTTTGTCTAACGATCAGTTACAGTCGTCCTCTGAAGTTTGCTGTTCGCCCAAGTGCGATATACTTCCATGTCGTTAATAACGTGTAGAGGTGCTGCAGCAGTAAGGGGATGAAACTCAGCTGTAGAGCACTAATGAAGCTTCCTCCCGAGCATAATAAGGTTGCTCTTCTCCTACGACAGATGAAGAGATGATTACTAAATTATATTAACATCACCAATACCGTTACACTTTCAGAAAGGATTAAGAATGTCAAATAAACACTTAAAAATTTGTGATTTAAATAATACAATTTACGCAGTTTCGCCATCTGAAGCAGGACGGCGATAGTTGGGATGTCTTGAACAGTACCTGCATAATAAAAACAGTCTGTTTTTGAAATATATGTATAGACGCTTTATAAATTTCAATACGTTGAACTTCGTACACACGGTCCTTATGGTCCGGAAACAAACACTGTGGGAGTGAGAAACAATAAACGGATTTTAAACTTTTAGAACATTCAAAAACTGCCGATATGTGCAACGATTAATAATTTATGTGGTTAATAATAGTCAGTGTTTCTCCCGATGTTCGTTGTGTACAATTTCAACGCTATTTGACATGAGGGGGTAGAATATTTTCGAAGGGAGTGTTAAATAAATTTAACATGGAAACAACCTGTTCTGTATCCGGGCTTAAGGAAGTTTCTGAGCTTCATTCTGACATTCAACATGCGGTTTAGCCGTAGTTCAGCCCAAAGGAGAGGGGGAAATGAAATAAACTAAGTTACACGTGGAATTGAAGTAATTTCTACCAAACTTTGTGCATATGTTACTTTATATCTAGGAACAAATATTGGAAGGGTTAAAAATTTCCCAGCACTTGCAAGAATGAAAGTCGCGAATATATGTGTCTCTGTTTGACTCTCATTATTATTGAGAAGTATTCCTTTTTTCGCCCTTAAATTTGAATTTCTGCTGACTGCTTGTGTAGAGGTCCTAGATAACACGTCTTTCTCGATATTTTATTTCTGTCTTAAGGAAGGTGGAAAATATTTTACTGTTTTTTGGTACTGCCAGTATTTGTGAACCCCATAACAGTATTTTATTTTATTAGGATACCTGAATTATTTTAGGATTTTGTAAGTTGCAAGACTTACGTTCCACTGTCGTAAGATACTAGTATTATGTATTTTTGGAGACCGCCGTATTTTTATTCAAAGTAACGGGGTGTATTTGACTAACTTCTGCCTTCGGTAGAGGTTATGGATAACTTTTCTTTCTCGATATTTTAATACTATCCTATTCAAATATTTAGTAGATTGTTTCCGTTTACATTATCAAAGAATTTTTCTAAATCTGCAAAGGCCATGAATGTGGGCCTGGTTTTCCTTTCATTTGACGTTGAGTCAATATCGCTTCTCGTCGGAACATTCTTCCCAAAACTAAACTAATTTTCTCCTAACTCGCATTCTATTTGACGTTCCATTTTCCTATATAATATTTTTGTTAAGTGGTGCTGCGGGAGTTTTCTCGCAGGCGCTTCACCCCAGAGTGACTGCGGGGCTCACCTGATTATGTCGGGAATGCCTCGCACTCTCTCTGGTTTTTTTATCAAAATTCTCACATGCCGACACACTTTCACCTATTTTAGGAGGTATATGTACCGGGGTCGAAGACCTTGGGCATATGGCCAACTGCCTCCTGAAACTGGTGCGGACATGGAGAAGGGAATGCTGCGACCCCACAGCAAACTCGTCTGCGTCATTCGGAAGGGCGTGAGAATAGTACCCAATGCCCGACCTACCTGATGCAGGTTTTATAGGGTTTTCCCTGCATCACTTTAGGTGAAACACCGGGTAGGATCCTTAAACCACAGCCCGGGGGCCCTAGTTAACCCTTGGCTACCTTGCTCTACCTTCCGCATCCACCCTTTTCAATTCCCTTCCTATGCTAATAAAGGGGAGTTGCCTCTTTCAGGATCACCCTCATGTAGCCTGTTAACCCCCCAAAAACAGTAATTTGCACTCATGGGATACTAAAGTAATTGTTCCCATATATAAGCCCCAGTCTTCTGTAGTATAGAATCTTCTGATATTCTTCTTGTTTCCCAGAGTTTGCAAACTATCCTGAACAGACGTGATATTGCTTCTACGCCCACTGATCTTATCAACTCCGCTGGAATGTTATCGATTCCTGACGCTTTACCATTGCTCAGATCTGTCAGCGCCCTATCAAACTCCAACCTTAAAATTTTATCCACCAACTCTTCATCATCCACCTCTTCTTCTTCTATTACCGACAGATCTATATATCCACCGTGATACAGCTCTTCCAGGTATTTCTTCTATTTTCCACCTTTTCTTGTTTATCTAGAATTGGCTTACCATCCACTCTCCTGATGTTCTTGTTAATATTTTTTCTCTTGGAATATTTCTTTGATTTTCATATAAGCTGCGTACATTATTACGTAAAATTATAACTTGTTGAAGTAACGTCGCATAACGATTATATTGAATAATTTTCTATTCAAGTATACAAATGACGCGCTCGTACAATGGCGTCGGCACATATTAAGGCTAGTAAGGCCCAAGAGCTAATTCGTTTAGGCAATTAATCCAACAAAGTTTATAAACTTTAGAAATTTTGAGAATGTTCGTAGTTGTGAAATGAAGTTGGCGGCAGTGAGGATTCCCGGGGTTCGCGAAAGCAGGTGCACGAATTTGCCATCTCTCCCACGGGAACTGGTAATCGGAAAGGATCAAGCAGACGAAAACCGCCGGCGCACGCATCCAGCTGCGAACGTTTTAACTCCGTCCGTTAGGAATCCCTGCGCCCCAACTCCAGGGCTTTGACTCGTAATGCACGGTGTAAACTTGTTAACAGGCTCCGCGAAATTATTGCTCGTGGAGTTACTATTCTGAGGGTGTTGAGTATGGAACGCAATTTGCCTGAAATAACGAGTCAGTAATTTCGTTAGAACTCGTTCTGTTGGTTTATGGCATGGTGCCTGTTAACCAAACTATGTACTCATCACTAGCGGACTGAAAGAGCTAAAGATTTACATGGCTCAGATAATTGTCAAATAATTGAACTTTGAACATAAAAATATTAACGTAATGTAGACGATATATCTAGGAATTTTATATACATTCATACCACATTCCAAATACATCGTGAATTTCTCAGTTGTGGTAGACATTTCTCTAATACAATGCTCATTGACAACAGTGTCTTTCTGTAAGAAACATAAATCTAAGTTTTTATGTTCAAACGTCAAAATCTCTTCTATGCTTCCAATTTATGATTCAGATTGTTTATTGTTTAATATCTTTTCAATTTTTCCATAGTAAGGTCATAGTGAAAAGTTTGCATTCCTATCAAAATAAATGACTTGTAAAACCTCGGTTTGACCTAGATAGCCCTTTTTCATACAGATCTATTGCTTTATTAAATATTTTAGGAATAGATTCATTCAAAATTCTTCTAGATGAGAAAAATTAAATAAAATTAAAACTAAAATATTAGATTTTGTAGTCAAAGGCTTCATCGCTGTACAAAATTATTGATTTCAAAATTCGCTATCAGCAGATTTGAAGTAAAACCATTCAGTTTTATTGAAAAGCTCTAAAGGAACTTTAAGATCAATTCAAACAATTTATAAAATAATTTCCTATAGAATATCTTTCTATAATACCTTAAACTTTTTTAAGATATTAATTAATTTAATTGTATCGAAATCCCCCATTAAATTCACGTTTGAATAATTAATGCTACATTGAAATACAATTATTGTTAGACAACAGGAGAATAAAATGAATTAATGAACTTTTACGTGTTTAAATGGCGACTAGAGATAGCACATCTGCTAAGAGCTTTAAACTTAACGTCTTCAACTTATGTTTGTGTCACCACGTTACTACCTCAACAACTAATAGCAATTCCCAATGTGTTTATAATTAATGAACGTGACCTTAAGCAGTCTTAAGGGAATGTTTTTGAACCAGAATTGATGTAAGATTTTCGCATAGCATATTTAACATCGAGCGTCACTATTTTATTTTCTGACTTAAGTTTTTGTTTGGTTAATGTCATTGAAGGTTAGTTCCTATTGCCAACAAACGTCTACGACAATTACTTTATTTCGGATCACACTCAAAAAGAGTAGATTATTTCAACTTTGCATGTTTTTTTTATTTCACTAGTTAACTCCCTCTTTGTAAAGATTACTAATTCATAAATTAAATAATAGCATATTTAGATATGTCAAATGAAAGTATTTCTTTAATATTGAACTCCTTCAAGATTCAAAATTTGCAATCAAAATCACTTTTTTTAATTATATTGGATATTTGAAAATATTTATTATTGTCGTAATTACGGACTAGCGTTTGTCTGACCATTATAAGAGTAAATTAATTCTGCTAATATTTTGTTTAGAGAATACATTTGCTATATTGAAGTAAACATAGGACATTTAAAAAATACTAGCATAATCTTTGTATTAATAACATATTTTGGTATTATCAAGGGCACTTATTAAGAACGACATTACTCCATTAATACTGTATATATATATATGTAATATCCACTGTGAAAGGTGAAACATTTACAACAGTTAATACAATGTATTTGTCTTCAGGCAAAACGGATTGCTATCAGAATTGGGCAGTCTATTCCTGTCACTCGTGAAAGGAATTAAAATCCAGTCCTCTCCAGTGAATGTCAATAGCTGCCGTTGCATCTTTTATTCAATCGTGGACAACGCAACGTCTTTCAATGGAATGAATTATTTACCCGTCATTAGTTCACTGAGAAGAAGCAGGAAAACGCGTATGGAAGAATTAGCTGCTGTATAAAAGTTGTTAGCATTTAACGAAGGATTAGATATTTCATCGTGCGTGAAGAGGATGCCTGAGCAAATGAACATAAGTTTTAATTTTTTTATTCCGTGTTCTTCTAATTTTTCTTATCACGTGACTTATTAGACCGTATTTGCTTTCTATAATTTTCTGAATTTGCATCTATGCTACTCTTCGTCGTACTAATTACAAACTTTGTATCAGGTTCTTCCGTTTGGGATTATCTTTCTTCATTAACGCATAGCTTGGAACTCATTGTTCAAGTATTCGTGCTTCAATATTGCTCCTTCTTGTTAACTACTCTTGCAAACAAAGATTTCTATAACATACCAACGCAAGCTCCTTAAGGTAAGCAAATTTACCTGACTGAAGTTTAAATGGTGGATAAAAATTTGAGCAAGCCGCGGAATTAATTAACAGGCCTTTCAGCCAACTTTCTGTTAAACCAAACAAAATCCTTCGCCGATCTGTCGTAATGAGTTTTTTGGTCGTTATTATTGAGATTTAGCCATATAACGAGACTTATACTATTCCACACCTCTTCTTCTTTTGTACGAGAATATTCCAAATTGATGCGGGTGGACTTTAAGTGATTGGAGCAGCTGGAAGGTTAATGATTCTTCCGGAAGGGACAAGGACACATTTATGACCATAAATTTACTGGGCTACTTCTTGTAGATCACGAATTTCAAATTTTGACCAAAGAAGGGTTCGCGTGATAAGTAAACTTACTTTTTTGTGCGTTATCTGTGAGAAACCAGTTGCCATGAAAGTAGAAATGAGCATCGAGGATACGGACGAGCAGTTGGGCATATTATATTAGTTTTGAGAATAAATGATTGCCGACTCCATGTAAACCTATCTTGCACAAGCCTTTACATTTCCGTATAACTACAACATACCACATTCTCCCTAATATAAGTGACGTTAAGAGGATAAATGGAAAAATTCCCACTTATTTCAAGGAGTCTGTGAACGTCACCCAATTTCCACCATCACTCCATGCCTACTTGCTTCAGAAAGAAGCAATCGCAAAAAACGTTTCCGAAGATCCGTAAGTGATATAATTAATAGCCTTGCACGGAATTGTAATTTAATTTTCCGATTCTGTCCCTTATATAAGTCCTTTAATCACCTTTTGATATAGTATTCTGTCCCTAGACTGGTCTGATGCAACCCTCCATGCAAACCTATCTTGCGCCAGCCTTCACATTTCCGTAAAACAACAACATCCCACATCCTCCCTAACCTAATTAGCGTATTCCACCCTTTTCCTCCCTCTTCTGTTCTTACTCGACACACTTGCCCTAAATGCTAATTTTACATGACCCTCATCTCTCAAAATGTGGCCTATTAATATAACCCTTGTTGTTAAATAAATGTTAATTTTGATTTAAATTAATTTCTTTCCTTGTCATTTAATTTCCATTAGAATTTATATTTCCCCACAATAATTGTTAAATAATGACTATAATAACTAATAATTTAAACACAACATGTAAATATTACAATTACTACGTGTCAACCCCAGCCATAATGAGTTTAAGTTCCTTTCTGAGCAAAACGAATATGTTCGAGATTATATTAGAAGAGGCGAACAGCTTGATTTATGTAATTAATGTTATATATCATGTCGCTGATAATCCTAACGTTTAAGTGACATTAAACCTTATAATAAAAAACATTTAGATTGAATATAACGGATGACATTTTGATATTAATTTTTTTAAAGATAATATTCTAATTTTTAGTCTGCCCTACTATGTGTTAGGAAACGAAATATTACCCTCCTAAAAGGGTTAATACTTAAAGTATGGGTCTATATTCTGCTGAATGTGAGAAATATGTACAGAGAGTAACTTGAAAGGACAAAGGATATGAAATAACTAACACACACATCAAAATTATATAAATTATATGTAATATATAGCTTTTGGAGTTACAAAGTCATAGTACACGTCGAAAGTTATATGATATGAGAAACAATATGGAATTAAATCTTTGTCACAGGAAACTTTTGATGTAAAATGTTAGACATTATTAAATTGAGAACAATTTTCGTAATAAATTAACCAATATTTAATGGTCTCTTCATTCATTATATGCCAAAAGTTAATCATGAACTATTTGTGGAAGTTTTCTATAAGAGTAACATATATGAAATGCTAGTAATATTTTGCTTATCAGGCTATAAACATGCATACTCATTGAGAAAAAATTATGCAATATTTAGAAGTATTTTGTTACTAAATAGTAATTACTTGACATTCATCATTTTAATGTAAAGTTTTCATTAATTTGTCGACAAATATCATGAAATACAAGTAATGTTTTACTCATCAGGCAATAAACATGCACTATATGTGACGTTTTACTCATCAGGCTATAAGATGTCACAGTTTTTGTTATTAAATACTCATCACTTTTCCTATAATAGGTTATGCCTGTTATATAAAATTGTGTATCTAATCGGGCTACAATTGCACAATAAAGTTAATAGCCACAGCAATTGTATTTTGTTGAAATGGCAGATATGTAGGTATTGATTTCTTTCGCCTTAATGTTGATGGAGTCCAGGGATCGATGCTGTGTTAAGACCGGTATCCTTCTCAGCGGCAGATGCAGTGAACGACAAGCAATGCCGGGAACGTACAGCTAGCTCGTCGTGAATTTTGTCTCCTTCGGCCGGCAACTAGAGAATCTCTGGACCAAGGCACATTAGAGAAGTGTGAAGTTTTGACGATGCCCAGCTTTGGTTTGCAACCGGAAGGTGTAATTCAGTCCAACTGCTCCACGGCTCCGACTCCGACCACTGCCAGACTGTCTCTCCACTTTTTACCCTCGTCTGCTACAAAAGCAGACAATTGAGTGTCGCTGAGCGCACTACGAGTAAATATATCGCACCAGAAAAATACAAAATCCAAGGGAACCACGCAAAGTTGGAAATCGGGACTGGTGTTAACTGAACCAGTGTAATTTTGTGTATTTTCCCTATTAATTGCGCTCTTATTGGTGTGCGAAAACTGCAATAAATAATTTTCGATTCATTGAAATTTTGTTGCGTATTGTGATGCAACATCACTGCAAAATTCATATTTTGAGGGTAAATTAGCGGTTGTAGGATCATACCGCAGGTATAAAATGTGCGGGATGTTACAATATAAAGTATTATCGAATTCAGCGTGACGCCTTTATTATATAAGTCATACAAAATTATGATCAATGATCGATAGATGACAGTATTATACATAACGACAGAGCATAGTTTCATAGCAAGTGGTTCCACCGCATCCTTTTGAAAAGAGTATAAAATAATAATAAAGGTTTTAGGCGTCATCGACACAATTACTTTACATAGGAAATCATATGGGAAGAAAATTTATAAGAATATGTTAATAGGTTTAATTAATGTTAATTTGTATCACCTTACCTATTAATTGTGGGCTTAAATTGGCAAATATGTCATTTAAATGAGATGACAATGGTGTGAAACTAAGTTGTTAATCTGTTATGGATAATAATTCTTTGAACCAATTTTGGCCTAAAAAGAAAATTTGTTTTTAGGAAATAGACATGTGAATTACAATATAAATCAGTCTCATTATACATATACTCCTGATTATTTGCCTTAGAACAATTTCTTACATTGTCTTTTTTTAATTAGATTAAAATACTAAATAAAAATATCTATGATAGTATAATTGTGTTTTATGTAAACACGTAATGTTATGTGGTATTGTAGATAATTTGAGAATTTGTTGGTCTTATGAAGTTAATAAATTACTTGTAGAAATATTTTATTTTCATATACATTGTACCGTTATCTTATTTATAATAAAGCTATAATGACTATTAAACTTTTTATTTTACAATTCGTCCAATAACACTTATTAATATAATTGTATGCCATACTACATCCATGAAGCTTTTTTGTGTACGTTAATCAGCCGTTGAAAGCTAAAGAACCACGCTTGAACCAATTCAATTGATTCAGTTCTTAAACTCATAAAAATAATCGCAACCACTATTTAACAAATTTTATTTGTCCACTGATGTGCAGAAACTAATTTCTATCCAGTGAATGTCTTGATTATAAATATAATTTCTCTTACATACAGTTTTACTTCCATGCGTAAAGGGCTAAATGTCATCAGGTCAGGATTCAGGGATTATAAATTTTTGAAGGTCTTGACCGACAAAGGTCATCTCATACCCGGTTGTTGAATTCACGTCCGTGTTGGGCCAAACTACAGTGACCATCGCTAATCTATAATTAAAAGACTCACTAAAATAGAGGAATGATCTAATGAAGTGTGTGTACCAGAGAAGCATCTAATATTCACATTTTTTTCAATTAAATATGGATAATGTCAACGCAAGGCACAATGCATTTTAAAAATGAAAATTAGATAGCACCGCCACATCACTATTAATCTATTCTCTTTCTTAGTCATACAAATCATTTCCTTAAAGTTTAGCGTAGCATACCGCTAATTTTGACCATATAGCTACGTCGACTCCCGTTATACCAGTTTATTTTTCTAAGTTTAATTTGAAATTTAAATGTCTTCGTTAGTGATACACATTGTCTTTTTCCACATTCTGTAAAATTATTAGTATGGACTGTTCCGGTAATATGATTTCTTTAACAAACATTTGACGAAATTTAAACATTGGTAGTCATTTTGTAAATTACCAGTCATGTTCATACCGTGTATAATTTTATACAGATACATTTTATATAGGAGAAATATGAAGAGTACGGTAACATTGTTCTAGTTCTAAAAGTTCCGCGAAATTGTCAGGCGTGTTACGGTATAGTTTAATTACATAAAACGTTTCTAGGGTTGACCTTCATCTCTTTCCAGTGAATGCCGTGTAGGATCCATAAACTATAGCCCGGGGGGCTGAGTTGATTTTTGGCTGTCTCCCCCTGCCTTTTCCTACCATCATCTCAAATTTCGTTCCTACAGTAACGTGTCACCTTCATGTAGCCTAAAAATAATTTCTCTGCATTACTTACATAAACGAAGTGATTAACGAATTAATATTAATGAACGGGAAATGATGGAAAATAATCCATTTTAACACAAAGTAGTTATGAAGTACTGACAAATTAAAGGACTGTTAATTAATGGATTGAAAATAAGTACACATATTAAAATTAAGTATGAGTGAAAATCAATCTTCAGTTTAATTTTAGCAACAGGTGTTTCTGAGCATAAGTAATGGACTACGACATTCGCAGGTGACGTCAAGGAAGCGTAATGAAAAGGCTCAGGTATCGATTTTTAAGCTGTTACCTAATTTATTAAGTTCTCAACTCTCATACACAACTACTATGCCTCACTGATCGATATTTAAACTGTTACCTACGTTGTTACGTTCTGAACTTTCAGATACAACTATTGTGCTTAAATAAAACTTATATTCTGTTACAGGTTGTGTCACCTTCCAATAACTGGAAGCACAACTCTTGGTTGTGGAAGCGTCCCGCAGGTTTACTTCACTTACACATCTTCCTTTACATGTTAATTTTTGAAACTGGTCGCAAAACATTGCTGTCAAGCCACCAACGTGTCAAGCAATATGACTAACATATGTATACATATCGTGTGTATGCAGTAAAATTGTGAAACCTATTCTGTTTCTTTACTGCAATTTACTCAAGTATTTGAGCCAATTAAAATTCTGAAAAAGTTATACCTTAATTCTTTTTTCAAAAAACGAGGAGCATATGAAGTAAGGTTCTGCATTTTCCTAAGAAACTATAAATTTAAACAACTCATGTGTTCAAGTATGTACAAGGTTGTAGGTACAAGCCCTACAAAGTTCAAATAATTACGTCAAGTACTTAAGGAAAAAGGCACACCTTACGTCTAAATTTTAGCAAAAGTGAGCCGGAATGTTTTTCACCCCCTTAACTTACTGGTTTTTTAACTCCTGTAACGTAAAAGGACAACCTTTTGTTTCTATAATGTACCGTGTGTATTTTGTAACCTTTTTAGAGTACTTTCAGAATGTTAATTAAAGCGCAGGGCATATTTTTCACTTTCTTAGAACACTGGGAATTTTTCGACGCTCTTAGGTTCAGTGTACATTTAATGTAGCAGAAAAATTCTCGACTCTATTAAGGTAGCGTGGGTTATTACTCTGATTAATTTGAAGATAGTACCCAATAGCCATAGGACCCTGAGTGCCCTTCAAAGGTTTATGCCAGTGAAATCGAGCATTAATAAAAAGATTTGTGGAGTGAGTTTGCACCTACATCTAAAACTAAAATTTCTTCTAATTATAACGTGTATTGTGTTTTATGTGTATAATATATGTGTATATATCGCATTATAAATTTTAATAAACCCTGTGTTCAGGTATGTAAAAGTTTCTAATGTACAAATTATATTAATTATAAGCAGTGGGCTAGGTTTCTTACCAAGCCAACGACAAAGCAATAATGAACGCGATTGGTTAACTTTAACATTTAATTGAGATGATACGTATAGCCGGACGAGAGCCGGAAAGCATGTAACCATTTCTACTACTGGCTCAAATAGTTTGAGAAGCAGATATACAGGGCAGCTTTGGGACAAGGTTCGCTGTCTGCCTGAGGTTGACACTTATGCAAATCAAGAGAAACATGCACGGGTTCACTCTACGTGCCACCCTTTTCACAGCCGAAGATTCCGGGACACTTTCCCAGCCTGGACAGCTGACCTATATCACCGCGTAATGGGTTTAATAGCAAGGTCACCAAGAAAAATGCAAGTATGGCTACCTCACTTCGCTGGCAAGGACACAACTTCAACCCCGAAGGTGGAGGAAAGTGGGTAAATACCAAACTGCCAAGAGGAAGATATTGTCGTGACATTTGGAGAGTCACACAATTTAGGGCATTCATAATTTTTAGGACATACATTAATTTCGTTGAGTATCAAATCTGCAGCATAACTAGTCCATTAAAAGTTCGTCAAGACTTTCTGTATTGAAATTGGAGCCATCCTTGTTGATCATCCGCCAATTATTTGTAGGATTTGCTTCATCCACAAATGGCTGATTGTGGGCGTTCGAGACGACAGCGAGTAGCTGTTTCCGACGGCCGATCCACTAGCTGGGCCGACATCCCGAGCATCTTGATCTGCAATCTTGATGAGCGGAGGTGTACAATAATTCAAGTCTCTCGCCCTTAGTTTATGCGTGTTAGTCAAAATTCGATGCCATCTTTTGATGTATGCCTACTAGATCCATAGAAAAGAATTATTACTATCAATTCAGTTGAGAAGTAGCCACTCCATTTTTCATAAAGTAATAGTTTTTTATTTATTTACTTTTGTAACCTACAGTTATTAAATTTAATTGAATGAAATTGTATTATTTTAATTTAAATTTTTTTAAACAATTAATTACTACACTACAGATTAGTGTCTAATTATAACATTTTCCGGGTCTATGTAAGTGAATACTTACTGGCACTGCCAGCATGTAGCTAGTATAAAAATAATACAAGTAAGCGTACAATAGAATTTTAACCATTTAATTAATTGAACAAAATAAACGTTAGACTAAATGAAAATAAATTAAAGAGTTCCATTAAGCAGTTACGTAATAACATTTAGTTTGTATGTCTATTTAAAATCAGGTAGGCTTACATATTTACTCCGGCGTTAATTCTTGCAAATTGGATTCCGCTGAGCGATATACGGCGGGTTAGTCTACGAGCCGGGTCTTCTTGGTAAGGTAGATGTTCCTAAAGGTTGCGCTGGCCTGGCCTCAGTCAAAAGTCTTTTTGGTTCGGCGACTTAAGCAAACATTTTATGCCCCTCTTCGATTCTTTCAAAATTCTGACAAATTCTATCATTTCGTACTGGTCTCTCAACTTTCAGTATGCTCCACTACGGAGATTTAGATCTTTAAATAGGACTAAATATTCGTATGTGTCACGTCCTTAAATTTTATATTCAAGCAGAGTTTTTTCACTAATTCCTGAAAAAAATTCCATATGCAATCGTGTATTTTTTGAGCATCCTTTCTCTTTCTCCTGAGGTATATGTCATGAACATACATATCCGTATATATTTTAAGGAAATATATAAAACACCATAATTAATTAATTTACCTGTTTAAACTTAGTTATTCTCGTTAAACTAATTAAAAGAATCTATATTAAGTTCTTGCAATTCCTGTTGAAAATATTAATGAAACAGTCCATTCTACATATGAAAACATGTCTGCAACCAATTAAATATTTGTTAAATAATCCTCAAAATGGACTTTTACAGATTTTATTTTTCATACTTATGAGAAACAAAATGAATGTTGACAATTATATTTGACGAGTCAATAAAACTGTCAGTTTGTAATTTTGAAACATATTTGCACCGCTAAAATTTGTGGCATAAGCAATGTGATGAGATTTATATAAAAATATATCATTTTAACCGTCCAAAGAAATTTATTATTGAAAATATATCAGGACTATATTATGAATTTATAACTATTTTTTCCGCATTTATATAGGCGTGTAATGCGGAACAAAGTAAAAGTTATTAAGTAAATGTCATACAATAATTACACCCATTAGTAGTTATTAACTTGCCTTTTACATTTTTAGTAACACTGAGAGTTCAATAATTCTGAATGTTTTCTCAATTGAGCTATAGATTTTTCAAAATTTATTTTATACTAGCTGGGGATCCGGCGTTGCCCGGTGCATTATTTAATTCTTGGTCAATACATGCCTAACCGACATTAAAAACGTCACAATATCACAATATGAACCTCAAATATACCCCCAGTATCTCAAGAGGGTCCAAATTACTCCCCGATAAAATAGTAGCAATAAATATATTTAGAGTATTCTAATTGAATAAAAATTTTCCTCCATTTAATGTTTAAATTTTCACTTAAATCGTATAATACATAATACATCGACTCGCATTATACCGGTTTCGACACCAAACTCGATAGTTTCCTTTTTATTTTTATATTAGAAATTTTAAAATTTACCTTACGCGAGAAATAAAACCAATTTATGTACACATCATATCGACGATAGAAAAGAAGTTGATTTTGTCTCAGCCTGCTGCGACAATAGATAGTAAGTGGGATGAATCAGATAGGAACACGTAATAAGACTTAAAACTCGCAGTTGGTTTATATGCCGACTTTCGCGCTACGAGTCCAAGATATCTACCCATAGAATTAATGTTTGCATTTATATTCATATTATATTAATATCTAAGACTCAATATCGACAGACGGACAGACACTTCAATTTTATTTATTGGTATAGACATGCTTGGATATTTGTGTTCTGCGTGTAGCTAGTTTAGAAAGATATTGAAACTATTTGAATATATTTTACGCTTCTTGAATCCCGAGATCAAGGATTGTTAAGTTACATTGAGCACTGTGATAAGTTCATGAACACGACGTCCTGAAACCCAAAATAATTCGATGAGCAAAGATTAACGTTACCTGAACAACAAAAAAGATTGAAGATCGTAGGTTTTCCCGGTGATTTTGTTGAATATAAAATTCTTGGGTTTCAACCCGAGTCGTATTAGAATTTAAAATCAACGTTTCGATGAATAACTTATTCATCTTTGTCGAGTAAAAACAATGTTTCTAATCAACGTAATTCGAACACTAGTAATCAAATTTACCGTTAAGATACGGAAACATGGAAATTGATGAGAGAAATATTGAACCAAATAACTCTATGACCCGTAGAAACGCTTTTACAGCCTGGCAAAAAACATAAAAATTTTAACATTCCTTTAGAGAAAAATAAAGCAGTTTATCTACTAATCTTAAGCACTTATAAGCGAGAGTGAATTTATTAATAATTCAAGAGACTGCGTCAGTTCTGAAGGAAAATAGCGATTAAGCTGATAATAAGCATTCAGGAATTTATATTATTCATACGTCAAGTACTTATCGGGTTTGTAAGACTATGATGTTGAAAATATGTTTAATTTGAAGCTAAAAGAAAATTTTTAATTTAATTTTCATTATAACTGAGTCTTAGCTGTGGCTGAATATAAACCAAGAATCATTTTATGTAAAGATTTTTTATAAGAGTTCTGCATAATGGACTCTCCTTTACATGCGTTACAAATTCTGAAGACGCAAACGAGTAATCACAGCTGTCTCGGGGAATAGAGATAATATTGTTTAAGATTTACTGTACTACGGAAGAATAGCAAGCACACTTATTCTAGTGTGCGAAAGTTCTGATGGTCGATCTAATAACGTAAGAAATGTTGTCGTGTTGTCTGAGATATGACGTATCTCGCAAAGTCAAGCTGAACTTCGCTTCTAATTGTGCCGTAACTTTATCTTCCACTGAAACTCCGTGTTCTCATAAGACCTGTACAGAGACAACAGTTTCAAATTACTTTGTATGAAAAAATATGGAAAAATACTTTTCAACAATACATTAAATTACCTTGCCTTTTAATTTAATGAAGTTATATATTTTAAAACATTTATTTTTCACTGACTAGATCGAGATTGTAAAATCGTTTCTAAAGTATTCAAATGTATACTTTGAATCAGTTAAGTTCAACTTATGGTGTTAAACATTTAGAAACTTTTATGTCTCCTAAAGCATCAGGTAAATTCAGAAAATATTATACTTTCACCAGTTATTTTTCTTGTTTTTGAAAATAACACATAAAAATTTATTAACAATTAACCATTATCGCAGAGAAAACAAATACATCCACGCAGAAAGCTGTCCAGTGAATAAGTCCTTCAGTCCAGACCATCCATTTGATGATTTGAATTTAAGTACTATCTTGGTAGACTTACTTTTTAATAATTTTATACAATAAACCTTGCATTCAGTTTATTTTAGTTTACATTTTATTAGAATTTGTGTTTGCCGAAAGAACGAAAATAAAGCTTCATCACAAAGCCAATTGTGTTAATTCCGTTTCCTTCCTTCGTCTTACTGGATTATTAAAATTGCCTGAAATCATTATAAACTTCATTAATTAATAATTGACATTTAATGTAACAATATATTATGAAAGACAAATAGAGGTCCTTCTATATCACCATTCTCAGCGTTGTTCTTTTTAAATAAAATTTTACCTCAGTATTTCGTATTTTTAATGAGCGGTGAATTCATATCTTATTCGAAGCAACAATTAATCAGTCGATAGAATTATGCCGATATGTTGAGACGAAGGGGAAAACTTTCAACGGCGATAAAACTCATGATCCTTAGACTACTTATAGGGAGGTTAACGTACACTATCTAGAAAATTAAAAAGTAAAAACAAGAGAACATTAAGCAGCATTATCTGAATAATTAAAGTAACAGTTGGATAAGAGATACTTTTTCTCCGTCACGTAAATTTACTCGCTTACATGTCTTTAGTAGGTGGTAATAAACTACACGAATTGCGCTTTGAATTGATTCTTCATGCTCCTTATTCACCAGATTTATCTCCAAGAGATTATTTTCCAATCCCTAATTTCAGTAAATGGCTTTCTGGGCGAAGACTTACTTGAAATGAGTTGAGACAAACGTGTATCTTACAGAGGTTGAAAAATCGTTTTATATATAAGACATAAGGAATGTGGAAAAGCGAAGTAGTGAAAGTATGTATTTTAAAACAGACTGCGTTGGAAAATAACAAAAGAGTTCAGTTTTCGATACGAAACTGGCATCTTGAGAATAACTAAGAAATGACCAGCAATGTAAATCAGACATTCCGAAGTACTGTTGTAATATGGATACAAGTCCGGCGCGCACTAATAAGTTGCTTTATTTATTAAAGTTGTATCGCTAATTTGCATTTACTACTGGAGGCACAGGAAAGACACTTTGACGATAACTAAGTTTTAGTTACCGGAATGCATTTACACGGGCAGAGCGTGTAACGTAATATCTGCAGAGAGCGCGTGGCCTTCCCTAATGGTTTTAACTCGCGCTTCGGCCTGCTAGGCGACGCTAACTCTGTTAGAGCACAGGCTCGAATAAATTGCGCCAACCCCTGAGTGGACAAAATGAGGGACCGAAAAAGGAAAAGAGCACTCGCAGCGTGAGTCTGAATTCTAACTGTTCCCAAATGTAAAACATCTGTTGCGGCGGACGTTGAAATCGAAAATCACCCAATATTCCTGCTCTGCTATTACTGTTGTGAATGCTGTACTTACCTGCCAATCGTCAGTTTCTCTCATTTCTCTAAACTATTAGAGTATGATATTGAAGACTACAAAACACAATGTTTAACTAATACAAAATAAAACAATAAAAACTAAAATATTCTACTTTAGCTTTGAAATAATAATTTTGTCTATAACTGAAAATAGAAATAAAACTAAGTTAACACGATTAGAATAACACTGTTTCTGTAAGAGCATAAGAATTATTAGTCTCATTGTTCACTTTATAAGTAAACAACACTATATATTTTAAAATCATTATTACGATTTTACATAGTTGTCTCGTGCTGTGGTTAGCCAATATCTAAAATAAAATTATATAACCTATTATATATATATATATACATATATTAATAGAGTTTATTTAAAGTCACATCAACAGCAACAGTTTATTAGCGATTGTATATTAGAGTTTTTTTTACATGAAATGACATTATATAGATCGACCATCAGAACTTTCGCACACTAGAAAATGTATGTTTGCTATTCGTCCAAAGTACAGTATATCGTAAACAATATTATCTCTGTTTCCCAAGGAAGCTGTGATTACTCGTTTGCGTAGCAACTAAAGCGTCTTCAGAATTTGCAACGTATGTACACGAGAGTCCATTATGCAGAACTCTTATGAAACAAAATCCTTACATAAAATGACTCTTGGTTTATATTGAGCCACAGCTAAAACTCTGCTGCACGTGGTGACCCCAATAAGAAATTAACCCTGATATTTAAAAAACGTACCCTTGAATTAATTTATTTGTTTTTAATAGACTGCAGGATCCCTTTAAAAATTGTTTTTTTGTATAAATAAAATTATTATATTAAAGTGATTTCATTAAATAATTTAAATAAAAACCACCATATTTACAATGCATTGGGCATATTTATTATGTACCAATAAATAAATACAACAATACTAGCGATAACTTGTTTGAGAATATATGTGAAAGTAAAATATAGAACAGTTTGATATAATAGGAACTTCTTTTAAGTATCTTATTTATACAACGTATAATTTGATGAACGATTAATTAAATTGTAATTATAAATCAATGTTTGAATGGTAAGCATTTTCTTTTGGTGGATAGTGGGAGAATATAGGATACCGTTGGAGTACCACGTAATATAAACGGAGCAGAATGAATCCAAGCGACCGAGGAACGATGTTTATTTAAATCTCCTTCCATCTCAGTTCCAGCGTACAGAACTGCCGTCTATACTCAATTACAGAAATTCTGTCTCTTTCTTCCCAAGATGCCATTAAGCATATCCATTCGCATCTCATGTTGGAAATATTGCTTTGCAGTAGTAAGTCGCGCAATATTTATTATAAACGACTTAGAACATCGTAATGCTAATATGAATACAGATATTTAAACATGAGTGGACTGCTAAAATTAGCGTATAAAAACGACAACGATCGGAACCCCTTTCCAATTTCCTTCCTATGCTGTAAAGGATCATACTCATGAAGCCTGTTCCCCACGAAAGGGATATATTAGATTTTTATTCATAAAATACTCATTTAGGAAATGTGAATTTCATTAAATACAAAATAAATTAATCACATCTTACGTCAATAATGGTCACTATAAAAAAACTCATTACACGGTAGAGTTTATTTGTGCCATCTAAATGTAATATGCGATACAATAGTGTGGCAAATAATGCTGTGAACAAGACAATACGCAATTTTAATATACATGTGAAGCTTTGTGTCGTTGAATCGGGTAGTGGCTACCAAAATGCAATTACGATTTAGGACAGAATTTTATAAGAGAAAATTGCAAACTACTAATTTAAAGTAATTCAAATGTAATGACAATTAGGGGTTGAAACGTGTAAGAGAAAATTACAAACTAATAGCTCAGAAGTCACCCAAATTAATTTCCTGGCAAACAAACGACTTCAATTTTTGATCACACACAGAAGTTATGAGCTTTTATTCTCATAACCAACAGATAATGCCAATTTAATTCTATAATTATGCATGACGGTTATGATAGTCTTTCTAAAAGAGAATTAAGAAATGTGAACAATGTCTTCATGATAAAGGAAACAATATTTTCCGGAGCTGTGGAAACCGAGGTAATCTGTACGGTTATTATTATTATGGAAAAAGAAAATATGAAATGTAGAAAGAAAAATTCTAACATGGAGATTAGTTTTAACTATCAGAGATATTTAAAAAGTGAGGGACGGGCTAGAACACTCCAACCGTCTATCTACTCAGAAATAAGTGAAATGGAAATATTCTCTGATGTATACAGTTCGCAATAAGGTACTGGAATCGAGGAGCCGATTTTTAGCGCAATAATGACGTTCGACGATTCTTTACATGTAAGACAACAAAGAGAGATTATTTTATATTGGTTTATTGTGAATATTGGCTGACGAACAGATTTAATTGTTTTAATCCTCGTGATATATTTCTCCTAAGTACTTATCCCATAATTCGGTTTGGACCGAAAATGGCTGTTGTTTAAGCTATAAAATAATGAATTTTAATTAGTTTGAACATGCTATTCGGGAAATATATTCGCGATCCGTTTCAGAAAGTCTGGTTGCGACGAGGCAAACTTTCGTCACATCGACAGAGGCAGAAAAGAGGATCACGTCCGGGGTCTTGGAACTATTTGGAACACGGCCTAGGTCAAATCAAGAGGAATATGAACGGGCCAAATAACCGGAAAGGCTTTCAATGGAGACAAGCGATAAGCAGTCATTAAATTAAGTCTAACATTCGTTATTCTTGAAGAATAGTATGATGGAATATGAAAGTCGCGAGGAATATTAGGTCATAAGTACCAATGCGGTAAGAATACCGTAAGTGCAGATCTAAACGTAACGGAAGCGGGTAATAGAAAAGCTTTGATGTAGTATTCCCAGAAATGAAACAATATCTGGGAAGTTGAAAGAAATAGTAGAAAATAGTCAGAGTGAGGAGGAGAACCCATAAGGGCGAGCGAGTCCGCGCCGGGTCGTAAAGAAATTCAATACTGGAGCGGATACCCGTCCCAGAAGAATATGTTCAACAGCAGAACCGTGAGTGCAAATCGCCAAGCGAGACCAACTAATGGGTACATGAAAACAAAACTTTAAGTTTGTACTTCGACTGTATAGGGACGCTTTACTGTAGTATGGTGTATTATATTTTATTCAATAATAATTATGGTAGTAAGACATAGACCAACACATAGCCAAGGGCTGGAACCTTGGAACAAAAGAATGAAGTTGCGAAACCCCAAAGGGCTATTTTTGGCTCGTGCTGCTGGGTCCAGCCACATGCACGAAGCTGACCAAGGAAAGTTTTAAAGAGAAGAGAGGAAGGGGTAAAATAGCCTATAGGAAAATTGGAGAAAATATCGTCCTGAGATTTTCTGAGGCCGAAGGCACTTGTGGCTAAGACGGCGAAGGCTTGGACCAGCACCCCACGACGAGCAAGATTCAGGGTTCCTGATCGTTCCGGCTTTTTGGTAAGTGTTGGCCTTGCATTATCGCGTGCGCGTGTTTTTGTAACCAAAATCACCACGGTTTATTCGGAGAGAAAGAGCTCTCATTCGTTAAGCCCGCGCAATTGATAAATTTGGTTCATTCAGTCCAATAGAATCAACGTTTCAATTGTAATATGTTTAACGTTTTTTATACATAATAAACCCACGTTTTTATTTACGTGACTTATTTTATTTTACTTCATTCCTGCGGAAGGAACTATCGCGGGTGGCGTCCAAAATACTAACTACGTGTCCTTAGCTTAACCACGTGGTACATCAACGAATCATTACCATAGTACAGCCCAATTTTTTATGATGAACTTAAATATATTTGTAAACAAATATAGTGATTTATTTTATAATTTATATTGTTATTTAAGAACTCCACCCCTATAGCCGGTTAAAGGTATAGTTTGGCTGCCTATTAGAGACTTTTGTTATATTACGTTATTGAGTCTCTAATTGCTTGCTAATGAGACTAAATAACATTAAGATACTGTTTACATTTGCCACTATTAACAGCTTCACGTATTTAGCAAACAATAATGTTAAAAGAAATTCAAGCAAGAATTTCGCACATATTTTCCAAATATCAGTTTTTTGTTATAATATCATTTATGAACTAGATTAAAGAGCTAACACACCATAAGGTTATTTCTGGTGAAATCATTCTAGTAAATGTTTTGTTTTTATTCGCTCCTTCCGACGGGTATACGGTAATTAATTTTCCGTGATTGTAACATCGCATGTAGCACACCTGTTTCACGAGTTCCTAGTGCATCCGCTTCCCTTCGCGAGGCCGGAAAGGTTGTAAGATGTACGAGCTGGGAACGCTATCATGAGACGAGTTTAGGAAGGTTGGCTGCCTTGTTGCTGCCCCTATCTCAAGCTACGCCAGTAATTCCTCGTCCTCGCTGCAGTCGTGAGCCTGAGCGTCACGTACAACTGCAGCTGTCGCGACCGGCGCGCCGAGGCGAGGCACTCCCACGAGAAACAAAACTCTAATTCCTTTCCTATTGCCTTTTAGTATGTCGTTCACACAACAAAACTTCTACTTCGCACTACATATATAATCATCTGGAAAACTTCAGCAATGCTTCTTTACGGCTCAAAGAACCAAGAATATTTTTGTAGCGGATTTATTCGATGGAGCAGATTGCTTGACTTGTCAGGAACAATTACCATCAAATAAACTACGGCAAATTTTCATATGCTAGCTTCCATTGGATGTTTTTATTCACTAGTTTAAAACATTATTCGGTCTCCTTCATAGTTGTCCTTTAATTCGTTGTCCTAAGATAAAATTTTCCATCGGACGTTTCAACTAAGCTCGAATCGTAAGTCGGGATGAAAACATAATGAGACCACATACAAAACATAATACTAGAATAACCTCATTATGAACTAACTTATTTCTTACATTGCCTTAGTGTTATCATATAAGAAAAAAATTACTTTTTATATTTATTTTTGGTAACAACGGTACGAATGAAAATAATCAGGAAACCTCTGTGCATTAAGCTGTAACGGTCAACACATCTGCTTGGACTTTTGGCGGTATAGAGTCAAAAGAAATGAGACAGCATTTGAACCAGGGGCAATAAAACACAACTCAGACTTCACGTCGCTCCTGGGGTGCTTCCCAATTTTGGTGTGAGTTGGCGGCATCGGGTGATGTATTTCCCCAAGTGTAACCATAAATGTTATAGGTGAATATCCATCCCTGCCACCTTGAGGATATAAACTAAAGAAGTGGGGAGGAGATTTTAAAAAGGCGTACAGAGAGATTTTCGAGAAGAGATTTGGACGGATTTTTCGAGAGCGGTGAGAAGGGGGGAAATGGCAAGACAGATTTGGTGAGAGATTCTGAGGGAGGTTGCTGGACCGGTGGTTGGAATTGTGGCTAGGGATATTTAGAAATTTTTCCTGAAACAGGAAGAATAACAACGGCGGCGGCTGTGATCTGGAGAGAGGATGACCCAATTAGGAGGAAGGAGCTGGAATATTCACTAATCCGACACGGTGTGACTCTTTTCTGATTTTCTGTACTGCCAGGTGTAAAATATTTTGTTCTATCAGGAGGCCCTTAATATACGACCCTGAGGTTAGAGATAGAATTGTTTAGTTTTAAGGAATTTATTTGTGTGTGTGTGTAGTTTTAATTAAGAAAGAATAGCCAGCATAAAGATCGAAATATCAAAATTGTAATTTTTAATGTAAATATGTTTTTGGATCAAATAAATTGTCTTTCTTTTAAATTATAAAACTCATTATTAATGTATCAATATTCTACTTAAAATAATTAATATTCCCCCTAATCATTTAAACGCATATACATGAATACCGAGCAGTTAATAAATAAATTGTACACGCTATAATATGTCAACACATATAGACATCAACAGTTATTAGTTTAGGGTGAAACAGGCAACTCTCCTGTCATACCATAGGAAGGACATTGAAAAGGCGGAACGTGGAAGGTACAGCAAGGTAGCCAAGAGTTGACTACGGCCCCGGATTATAGTTTAAGGATCCTACCAGGTGTTTCACCTAAACGAATTTCAGGGAAAACCCTCTAAAACCTTGCATTAGGCAGGTCGTACTTTTGGGTAATATTCCCCCACCCTTCCAAATGATGGGAGATGAGTCTGTTGTGTGGTCGCAGCATTCACTGCTCCGTGTCTCTACCAGTTTCAACAGGCAGCTGGTCGACTGATCCAATGGGACAGCGGGTAACTCTTACCTTCTGGCCCCAGACTTCTCAATTTGATGCCCTCAGGCTCTCGGCTGACCGTCAGAAAGAACCGACCTGTGCTCGGAATACACAAGGAACATTGCTATCAAAAACAGAAAATAAAATTTCAAGTTAAGAAAATAGTTAGAAATTATTTCACTTGGATGTGAATGCAGATTCCAAGAAAGTGAATTGGACAGAAAATTATAGAATAGTTTTCTAAATCGATTGGTATAAAAATAGTTAGATAATTATAATAATTTTGGAAAAATGTAATTTAAGAGCGCTGCGGTGGAAATGGGCGAAAGTCATTGACTGAAAAATCGAAAATGTGAAAATGATATACATGTTTATAGCGACAATTAGATGTACTGAAAAGGGTAATTACAGTAGGAGTAATATTCATTATAAAAATTCTATAAATATAAAAAATGGAAACAAATATTAGGAGAAGAAATTCGGAAAATAAATATTGAAACAGAGGGTAAATACTGAACTTTAGAGCAAGAAAATCAATCATTAAAGAAGAAATTTCTGTTATTCCAAGATAAATTTTAGAAAAAATTGGCCAACAAACGTGACGCAGTGGCGATTTCTGGCCCGCCACAATATATATATATATATATATATATATATATATATGTATGTATATATGTGTGTGTTGTAGAGGAAATTTGAACGTTATATGTATTGTTTGAAGCATTTAAGAGTTAAGGTACTACACGTCTGAAGGGAATTTAATTATTTCAATTTTTTAGTTCGTACGTGATGAAAGCAGAATGTTTTACGAACGCAATAGCATCCTGCATCGGAAAAAGAATTTAAGCTTTTCACATACATTTAGACAGTACACAATTCTTATAAATGTCGAACATAAACGTTAAACCGGAAATAGTAAACGGGCTACATACATGTGAAGAATTTATTTAATTTGGAGTAATTACGCTCTCAGAGAGCGCAAAAAGAGCTTTTGAAATTTGTGCAACACCTGTAAACGCACCTTCCTCATTTAAAATTTTAGCATGGCACTCATCATGTTTATGTTACTTAAAAAGTTAAGTTTCATAAAATAGAACAAAAAATTAAACCAGATGTTCTTTTAACATTTCAAAATTGCGGAAATTATGTTTTGTATCCGAAACTCCTGCTTAAGCTCCTACTAAATATTTAAGCTTAATTAGTTGAAGGTTACCATTTTTTCGTCATCCTGTATTTTTGCTATTGAATTCAGATTACGTTTGTGTACAAATAATCTTTTTATTTAAAAATGTGATTTTAAAAACACTTTCTAATTTCACTCAGAGTTTTCCGTTAAAGGGAGGTATTATATGCAATATTCCTTCTACGTAAAAACAATTGTATAGTACCCGTACCCTTAGCTTCAAATACTCACTGCGCTTGATATATATATATATATATATATATATATATATATATATATATAAGGGAACTGAAATTCTGCGCTGCGTTACAGGATTTGCATCTCTACTGCTCTCCTAAATTACTGGCGGTGCAATGAATTCAACTCCCTAGACTGCGGTTGGCCGTCGGTTGCGAACTCGCGTATCACCTCTACACCGACGCAAATCACTGAAGTTAATTATATAAAATTTTACGTTGCTCTCGGTATTGAGGAAAATTATTCTCACTATTTTCCTGCTAAACTTTTATTGCTATCGAATCTTTTGCCGTTTCGCGAGAGCTGATGTCTATTTTTCTTCTAAAAAAATGACTGAATGCAGTACTAAATTCAAAATGTAATTAATAATATTTGTAAGGAGCAACCAAAATTTTACATACAGTTAAATTCCGAATAAACATACAATAACTTCATTATCATTAACGTAGGACGAGAGTCTGGACCAAAATACAGGAGGCTATTGGTCAGCTGACGAGACAATGGCGACACTCGTCTTGATTGAAGGTAAGAGGCTTGAACGGATAGAAGAGGACGGGCACTTGTAGCTGAGACCTAAAAGCGTGAACATAGAAAATAATTCTTTTCATCCTAAAGTTTTTTAAGTTTTACAGCAATAAAGAGTGAAGTAGACTTTTTTCCAAAATCCGCTCCTAGAAGCCACTGTAACGAGAGGAGCCGTCAGCATCTGCGTGACGAACTGACCCCTACATATAAAAAAAATTATATTCCCTGTACTTCTCCGTTAACATTTTCTTTTGTGTTGTATTCTGTTATTCCTGGAGTAACCAGGCCCTGCTACAAAACAATCCAAATTATAATTAAAGCTTATTATTTCAATAATAAAGCCGTTACAACATAGTTTACAATAAATAAAAAGACGGCCAATAAGTCAGCATATAAATTGATCATTTATTCAAAGACGACGTTTCGTCTCCCTTTTGAGACATCCTCAAGCGTGCTACAAACATAATGTTACACTTTAAAGATAAGTAAGGACAGTTGTTCAATTCAAGAATAAAGAACCAAAAATGTCCTGCCAATTCTGTATAATTTATTCATTATACTACGTCACATCAATTAAATCTTTCGGCCACTGGGCCATAGTAATCTGTAATATATGAAAACGATATATAACAACAAGTCCACAACATAAAATTACTACGTACATTTCTACCTTGTTTCCAATGCCCACCTGTTTTTGGAATGTAACACTGGCACTGTTCTGCTAGAGTTTATATACTCACCAAGCGGCCAATGCTAGTCAATCTAGTACCTTACAATTTCATTACCATCTTAAAGTTATAGACAAAACAATGAAAATTAGATTGTATCGTAGTAGTTATTTTGATCCTACGGTAAAACGGGTTGGTGAAGATGCATACACAGGGTAACCTAATAAGAATTATTGTTGATGCAATTAATTCTCCTACCTATGGGCTGAATAAATTATACAGAATTGGCAGGACATTTTTGGTTTTTTATTCTGTACATAATATTACAAGAAATTAAATATGGGTTTAGTGTTTTATATATAAAATAACATGATTCAAAAGTTAAAAATTTAGTAATTCATCATATTTACTCCTTGACGCCCTCAGCCCAAGAGATTATTGAATGTACATGTGAAGAATTACACGAAATACATGTGAATAATTTAATGTCGCGGACCATCTCCGGCGACGGTTACGGGTGAAATGAAGTAGTAACAATGAGTGCTTCTGGTTGTTAAATTATAACGATGGGGATAATATTAACAAGTTAAACTACTACAAGTAAAGAGTATCGCAAATTTTGTTCAAATTATTCGTGTCATTTTTAACATTGATTGCATGAGGGTTGTTCCTGGTGTACAACATTTCACTCAGAATAGAAATGTGATTATTAATATGTATGTGTACTTTTTAATGTCTAATTTGATGTTGTTTTTATGCTCTTTAATGCGAGTTTTTAATGCACTTTTATTTGGTCTGATATATAATAGATTACAATTATAACCGTTAATTTTGTAGATAACAATTTGCCTTTCCAGAAAGTTAATTTTGTCTTTACTATTTTGAAAGAAATTCAAATTATTTATTGATTTAAAAGCAACATCTACACCGTAATTATGAAACAAGTCAATTAGTTTATATTGTATGTTACCTATATAAGGTAAAATTATGAAATTCGTTTCTCTGTTATTAATCTTTTTTAACACATTAAAAATATATACATATTAGCAATCACAATTTCGATTGGCAAAACGTGGAAATTTTAGACGGAGAAAATAATTACTTCTCGAGAATTAAGAGTGAAATGTTGTGTATCAGGTGCAGTGTTAAAACTGACATGAATAATTTGAACAAAATTTAAGATACTCTTTTGTTGTAGTAGTTTAACTTTTTTATATTTTTCTCCATTGTTAAAATTTAACTGACGAAAACACTCATTGTTACTACATCATTTCACCCGTAATCGTCGCTGGAGATGGTCCGCGACACTAAGTTCTTCACTTGTACATTCAATAATCATTTCAGCTGAGGAAATCAAGGACTAAATACGATGAATTGCTAAATTTGTGTTTTTTGAACCAAGTTTTATATATAAATTTAAAAATTGTAACATAAAACCCATATTCAATTTCTTGTAATAATTTGTTTGTAGTACACCTAAGAAAGTCTAAAAATGGAGACGAACGCATTTTTTGAATAAATAGTGATACATTTATATGCTGACATTTTATTTATTGTAAACAAAGACGTTATTTAAAGAGATAATAGTTATATATTAGTAACAATTTCATAGTATTATTTTTACTTCTCAGTTTTTATCGCCCCAACTACAATTTTAGACAGTAGATAGAATTTACTTTGCGACAGTGCGGCGAACAGAGAATTCCCAAGGGTAGTGACGGCGAAATCCGCAGGTGGTAAAATTTGGCGCCACGCTGGCGGACCAAAGGCTAAGGCGTGACTAGTGTAGAGATAAGGCGATTAAAATTTGAGACTCTACGGCGCCCTGAGAAAAATAAAAGTTCGCCGACCTCGGACAATGAACGCCGACTTGTGAAGATATATGACGACGATTCGTCAGAAACGTTTTGGGAAAGGAAACTTTAGAGAATATTTTGATTGGTGGAGGAGAGGAGGAGAAATAGGAACATACTGATACTACGAAGCTTTAACAGAGCTGTAGAGGAGATTTCGGAAGATTTCTTAATGAGATAGCTTTAAGGATAATTGATGAAATAACTTTTGGAGAAGAAATTTAGAATTATATCTATGAAATTATATTTATAAATTATAAAAATTGTTAATGAGATGTAACGGTTTTTACGGAATAATAAAATGAGTATGAATAAGTTTGAAAACATTTGGTAAGAACAGATTATATACAGCATTCAGAAGTTGTTCGGAGAGAGTATTTGATGGAGTTGGTGTTCAGCTATTGGGAAGGAAAAGCCGAAATCCACCCCCGATGTAAGTCCTCAACTTATAGAATGTTCTCTTAGAAAAATGACCATCCGGGGGACTACGGACATATCATCATGCAGCAGTCAAAACTAGAATTAAAATAATTTGTATAAATAATTTGTATAAATTTTAAATGTTTATTTATCTATAACGTTATTCAACTACGTAAAATGTCAGACATACATGATACTTCAAATGATTTTGAAGTGAAAGTTTTTGTTTCTTTAGATCCTACGAGAGTGACTACATACACGCAAAGACGTAAGATAATATTTTACCAGATGAAATGTTTATTTAGGACAGCGTGCTACAGCTTCATTGTCACTTAAATTTAATCATAAATAAAACTCAAAGACTAGCCAAAATCATAAATGGAAGCAATTTCAAGAGGACTAATTTAAGTAAAATTTACTAAGAAACTTTTGGAGAAGGAATTTTGGATTACACCTTAAAAATAATATTTATAAATTTTATCACGTTTTTAATAATAAATAAACCAAACAAATTGTAAAAAAGAGTAAAATATTTATTTAGTAAAGCTTTTAGAAATGAATTACATACAACAACTGCAAACCAATCATTCTTACCACCGTAACAGATTTCTTTGTTTTCTTTTGCACTTCTCCGATTTTTTTATGCTGAAAGCACAATAAATTGAGGTTCTGAATGTTAAAATTAAACGGACTACTTGCATCGCTTACAATTATCAGAATACTCTGAAAAAATTTATGGTACTACCAAGACATTAAAAAATATTTCATGAACCTGATGCCACAACAAGTACGCAATAATAATAATTAACTGAATTAAGAGCAGAGGAAAAGAACTACAGAAATAAAATAGGAAGAAATATTACATAATGTCAATTGAACTTCTAACGATTCATTAGAAGACAGTTATTTAACCATTACTCAAATCTAACGTTAATAGGGTTCACAAAATTAGTTGGTAAACTTTACGTGAGTTTGAAAATGCAAGCTCGTAATGGAAAGTGTTGAATAGACTTGTAAATGGATATGCTATACGTTCATAAGAAGTGGAAGGTGAGTTAAAGTAGGATTACAGTATTACAGGAAAAACGATGGAAGTTAAAATAATTACCGACTGAAAAAGTGAGTTCCGATCTGAAATCATGATGATTTGAGGTATCAATAAAACAGAAATATGAGATAATTAAATGAATGTATACAGTCCAGAGTAGAGAAGAAAAAAATTGCTACAATCAAGTAGAAGAGTAAGTGATACCTATACTTGAAAATATAGGTTATATAGATTAGGCTAATTTATTTGGAATTAAACAAGGTGATCAATTATTTTTTTGTTATAACGTAAAGTTATGCTACACATATTATCAGAAAGTTCCAAAATAGGAGCCATTAAATCTTAACCTTATTTTTGTCTTTCATTTTACTTTAAACTTCTTTCGTGCTGAAATAGTACTTTTTATTTTGCCCTAAAAACGAAATAAAGGTACTGAATTTTGATAAAGTTGAATTCATTGAATATATAAAAAGTACGGTATCATCTACTAATGATCGCTTCAAGGCAAACCTTATAACTCGCAGTTGGTTTTCAACAGGTCCCGCAATCAAACGTTTCGGAACCGATGCAGTTTTTCTAGGGTTTACCCTGCACCTCTTTAGGTGAAACACCGGGAAGGATCCTTAAAATATAGCCTGGGGGCCCTGTTAAACCCTTGCTTACCTTGACCCTCAATCCGCATCCCCCCTTTTTAATTCCCTCCTATGCTATTAAAGGAGTGTTTTCTATTTCAGGATAACCCTCATGTAGCCTGTTATCCCAAAATTAAATAAAAATAAGCAGTTACTGAACATTAAAATATACATGACGTGTCAAAGAACACCAATTTAAGTATACAACGTGTTGACGATCCAAAGAAGTTTATTATTTCTAGCTCTATGAAAAAAATAGGTTAATAACGGCGCGAATCCGCTGCATAAACAGGTAAACAGTATAAGCACCCGCTTTCAATTTCGATGTATATTTTCATTCATATCTCCTGCAATATATTGAAATGAAATATGCACGAATATTTAAGTTAAATCTCCTGTTTTTAAATCCTAAAACTTTTATTGAAATCCGTTGAGCCCTTTCGCAGCCTATTCGAGACAAACATGTACAGACAGACAAACACTTCAATTTTGTTTATTGGTATAAATTAATATTTATCTTTACATTTCAGTACAGTACTTAAATCATAAAAATGTGTTTGTAATTATATATACATGAAATGCCAAATGACCATTAGGTGAAAGTTCATAATTCTTCACATCTCGTGAGGTGACTACGTAACCACAAAGATGAAAGGCAACATTTTATCTGATGAAATAAAACAATGGTTGTCCTACATCTTTGCAACGATGTAGGTATATATTTATACTAGAAAGTGAAACGTTGAATGGTAAGCAGCGGCAATGTCGTTAGGTATAAATTGTGGAAAGGCGTAGCGTAATGAGGGGCACGTCGTTGAAATGTGTCAGCATCCAGTGTCGTCGTGAAATACGAGACTATTTAGTTAACGAGTCTCGTTACAGATGAAGGTCTTGTACGCACAGTAACGCTTTTTGGAAGACGTTTCTTTCGTACTCTGCTAATTTCTTCCCTTTAAGGAAATAGCAAAACAAATACGAAAGAGAAGTAAGGTATTCATTAAATGAACTGCTGTGAAAAACAACTGTCTATTTCACTAACTTTCCCTTTATCGAGGAAACTCATAAAAAATGACCATTTTTTTAAATTTTATACTACATTAGTGAATATGAACTTTTTTAGTAATTTATTGGTAGTCTAAAATCTGGGATTCCAACTATCGGAATCGGATCGCTGTAAAGTTTCAGAAAATTTTGCAACAGCAAATCAAATAGAATTGAAATTAAGATTAGTGCAGCTCTGCATATGAAATATACGTCCTTGCAATATTTATTAACTTAACGATTTTGTGATTAAATGACAGAGAAATAGAACTCTTTTTAAATTTTTTGATCGATAGTACGGAAGGCATTATTATTGGGTAATGCATTGAATATACAATTGGCCAATATCATGGTTGTTTTGTTTTTTATTGTTTGACAATTACGACAAAATGTTTTATACAAATTTAAGACACAACTGATTTTTAACCAGTGCCAATTTTAAAACAATAAAGTGCTGTGAATTTTTATTTTATCTGACATAACGACACAAGTTCCAAATGTTATCATTATTCAGCGAAATACGCAGACATATGTAATCAAAATTTTATTATCTTTATATATGAAATTCCGGTCTGCATATGTTCATAACTCTCCTCCTCCTAAACGGCTTCACCTTTTATAATGAAATTTTATTTATGGAAATAAGGAGTTTCATGGATGGTTGGCACCCGTAGGTGGTGTTGATATTTTTCTAATTTTCCGACACAGATATATATATATATATATTTAAAATTTTGTTCAAAGTCACACCAACAGCTACGGTCATTAGCAACTGTACACAATTACGTGGAAACGTTATATCTAAGTAGGAGAATTAATGTTGGTAACTCAAACAACAAAACATTCAAGTCCATGCCAGGATTCGACCTCTGTGGTGTGAGGCTGTGATGCTAACAATTATACCACTGGAGGTCGGAAAAAAAATTCGTTAATTTTCTGAATTTCTTACATAAAAAAACATGTAATCTCAATTAAGTTAGTGGGAATGCTCAATTTAAGCCAATTAAAGGATATAGTTATTTTTTAGAAGAAAGACGAGAATGGAAAGATGTCAACCAGACCAGGGAATCGAACCCAGGACCTTGCGATATCCAGCCGCATGCTCTACCAACTGAGCTAATCTGAGTCGACGTCCCAGGACCGACTTAACACTTCTCCATTCCGTAAACCTAAGCTAGGCTCACCTACCAATTCACTAATCACAATCCTCACGTCCTAATTCTAGAAGATACGTGAAGACGGACATTGCGTAAATTGATCACAGGTGCATTCAATTCTAAATATGAGTGCTTACATAATCAGTGGAAAATCTTATCTTTGACACACGCGTCAATACATGTGCAAGTTCATTGTGTCCTAGCTTGGCATTGTTTTGACATTTTGATTTCGGAATTTTGAGTTCTGATATATTCCCTGTATTATATTTGCGTGCACACTGAGTGAATTATTTATCGATTAATTGTACATTGAACACGGTATATGTATTTGAAGCAAATGTGAAAGCGTCATTAGTTGAGTTACGATTTATATGCATGATCATTCAGCCGGATTCCATCTAACCGCCTAAATAAAAATTTTCATTTTAAGCGTTCATTTGTGAGGTGTCGATAGTAGGTGGCGTAAAAGAGTAATTTTTCAATGATGTGACAAGATATCTGATAGTTTAATCACGTGTTGGCAAAGAGATTACAGACGAAATAAAAACTGCAGCGGGCTAATACAAATTAATTACGGGGCAACGCCAGGGACCAATATTTTATTATATATGTGTATAGCATTAGTATAATTTAGATTATGCCTGCTCATCAGCTGTACACTCTTTTTGGCTGCATTTCATTGTTGGAAATGTCAGTTACAAGGGATTTCAGAGGGTGTCAAAGAAGGTTCGGGTACTCACAAGATACTCTTTCTCTCTGGTTTTTTATGTTCACACACGCTGAGGAAGCTTGAGGAGTGTACGATCTGTGATCGTAGACATATGAGAATGCTGCATCCCCATAACAAACTCCTCTACTGTCATTCTGAAACTATTGGTCTGACCTACCTATTCAGGATTGTAGAGTTTTTCTCGCAATTTTTTCAGGCGAAGAGTAGGTAGAATCCTTAAATTATTACCCGAAGTCTCCAGTTAACTCTTGACTTCCTTCTCCTCTTGCAAATTCCTTTCCAGTGCTATTAAAGGTTACCAATCATGAATCAGTCACATGTAGTCTGTCACTTTAAAAAAACGAGAACTCATAAATGTAATTGCAATAACAAACGTAACACAGATTTTAATTATATAACAGTGAATATATTATGGCGCCAGCAGATTTAATCTACTAATTCTTACATTAAGACGCGATTTCTACCAGCGCTGATGTAAGACGAAGTTATGAGGTATACCTTCTCTGAAGGGTGTTGTGGTGTGGACTACTTTAATTTATAATGCACTAAAAGTACGCGAGTAAAGTCTCTAGGTCTACGACTTTTTATTTGTGCGTGCGTGGTACCCTTGTGACCGACTGCGCTTACACCCTCCTTCGGACAATGGAAACGGACCTATTTTGAGATTTATAGACGAGGGTTTTTTACACGGACAGGTGTCATTCGTCCTTAATTCAAGAAATATTTGCTCCCGTCCTGTCGGATAATTCTTAGATAATTAGAAATATCTACTGCGTGTCACTTAAGCAAAACATGTGCGATAGTAGTAGTTTACAACTGCAACTATAATTTTCTTATTGTCTGCAATTGTGTAAATACCAATGGAAGCCATTTAAAATTGCAGCTGATTGGGTACTGGAAAGGGAGGAGGAAAATTCTAGCCATCTACGATAAGAAATGAAAATAGGTTTTGGAGCACAGAATTCATTATAATGTGGACCACTGGCGAGAGATGAGTGAAGGTCGGAAAATATACGTTTTTGGTAGACGTTTCCATTATTATGGATCAATGCGTCGTCCATACAGCCAGATCATCGTCAATTAAGTCAACGAGAGATGCCTTCAAATCGTCAACCAGAAGCAGAGCGAAGTAAAACGCTGCTAGACGATACAGCTACAGTCTTCTACGGTATCGGCGATATTGAATTTAATGAGTTCTCATTGCTAGACTTATTTGTCATAGAAGACTTTGCTTTTTTCGTTTCATCCCATAGGTTATCTGATAATTAAAGAGACTCCATAAAAATATCATTAATTTTACCGTTTTCTTTTGCATATCATTCTCTTGTCTGCATATTGAGTCTTAATTTTTATTGTTATTATATTTAAAATAATAAATTAATGTTTTTTTTCGAACTCTTTATAAATTTATCCTTTTGCACCAATACGTTAAACGCTATTATTGCAATCGTCGGCCAACTTTGGAGCTGTATATATAACAAGTAAAACTAAATTAAACCCCATTACTTCTTTAAATTTTACACCTTTTTTCATAACTGGAGATTTTTGAATTCACGCCACATAAATTAGCTAAATAAAACTATTAGACATTATCAAAAATTAATTTAAACGACGCCAAACAATACTTAAATGTATATACATATTGTGACGGTCCAGTTTCAAATGCTTTACATGTTCTTTGGCAATATTTCATAACCTAAGACTAGAAATATCATCTCTAATAATTAAATTTCTATATCTGATTTTCAGTAGTCAGTCTCTATTTTCGATTTTTATTTTCCGAATTCCTTTCTATTATTCTGTTTATAACATTTTTTCAATTACTTTTCTACGCAGTTGATCTTAAATTATTAAGATCTCTACATATCTACCCATTTTTTTTACTACAGCGCTATAAGATTAATTTTTTTCAAAACTATTTCAATTATCTAACTACTTTTATATACCAATCGATGTATAAAACTGTTCTTTACCTTACTGTCTAGTTCATTTTTAACGAATTATTTCTATTTTCTTGTAATTTACGTTTTTAATCGATAATTATCAATTATGAACTCCGTCTACTTTTCATCACCCACACATTTCCATCCGTGGAGCTCATTACTCCGATCGAAAAATAAAACTTCACTCTGTCGAACGGACTACACGTACGTTTTTGCGCTCCAGGAGTCTGCTCTGAGATTGTTCAAGTTCCAGGCTTAGAAATGTTTCGGCTAGTTATCACTTATCGTGCTTAAAATACTGACAGCTCAGCTCATCCAACCGAGTGGGACGCTGATCAAATGCCGTCTATCCACAGGGTATTCGTAATTAGGGACGCGATAACGCCGTCACCCAGAATACAGGGTCACGCCCTCCTACATGGTGAACTTCAAGGGTTGGTTGCAACATCACCGCCGTCTCTGGAATCCCGGCTGCGAGATTACGTCGTCCGGGCTTAAGACGACTCAAGCGATTCCTGATTATTTACTTGACTTGAAATTTTAATATCACTTGGACATTGTTTCTGTTGAAGTTTGCAGTGATCCTTGCGAATTCCGGGTCATCAGCCGGTTATGATTTTTGCAGCTATCAGCTGCTTATTATTGATTTGTATAAATATTCTTTGCTTTATTATAAATTATTTGTGTGCGCTGTCGTAGATAAGATCACACTTCGCGATAGGTATTTCAAGTTCGAGGGAAATGGCAAATGGAATAATATTACGTAAAATCTTTCGTTCTCGCTAGACTTTAAATTTATGTATATTATTTAATTTTAATCGTTCTTAATTGACAAAAGAGTAAATTTAAAATCACTGCTTCAAAGAGTTTTATTTTCTTAGTTTTGAGATATGTAAAATCTTACGTGTGGACGAAGTCCTACGTTTCATCATTGTGTAATTTCTGTCAATTAATTGTCAATAAACCTGTTATTCTTTTTTCAACATTCCACTATTTTATCGTGATAAGCTGCGATATTGGTACCTATAACTCTTTTCCCGTCCATTTTCTTAAGTACACAAGCAGCCGACAAATATATCTTTGCGTATTTGTAAATAAATATTGTGCGAATCTCCCTACTGGAGAGTCTCTGAAGCCCTAAACCCTCAAATCCCGGTCCCTCGTACTGATTCCGGATTGCCGAGGTTCTACGATCAGCCTATAATACTCACCATCCACGGTTCGTGCTTTTTGTGGGCCAGTCGAGCGCTTGAAGGTAAGATAACGAATACGTTAAAGGCTGACATCAAATAATAACGTTAAAATACATTGTAACATGTAAGTTATAGCTCCGTCCAAGGAAGCGGAAAATCGGCCTTCCAAACAACCAGACGTTATTGTCGGAGTGTTAAGAAGCCGTCGGATAAATGCATTGTTAAACGCGCGTCGCTAATTTCGTGCTAGCGCAAGCGCAAGACTTTTTCTTCATCATAGTAGTAACGTGATTTTTTATTAAAGGAACTTAGAAAACTAAGCGGAGGAATGCTATTGGTTAAAAGAGTCATGTGAACTATTCCTTGTAATATATGGCGTAAGGAGTCGGCGGTGGAACGCGAGGTGGAGCGGAAGTGTTCGCCGATTCGTGAGGGCTGCGAGCGCGCAAAATATTTCGTCGAGCGAAAAAAAAACACGTACTTAAGTGTGTTAGTCAAATGTAAGGTCGAAAGTTTAGCGAATGAACCATTATAATTACAGCGACGAACATTGATTTCCGGTGTTTTCTGCGAATTGACCGAAGAGTGTTAAATTTATGTTTGATTATGTTATGACCACGCCATGCTGTAGATTACTTTTTCTCATGGCTCTGATTAATTAATAGTGTGTTATTTCTTCTTAAACCTTTTTGTTTTTTCCTTATGGCAAAATTTGAATTACGTATCAACGGTACGCGAGTAGCAGCTAGAATGAATGACGTATATATACTGTATGTTTGTGTACTAAAGAAGAAACTACAGAAAATATAATGATATGGTTATAATTTTCAGTTAATACTAAGTGTTTTTAAAAGGGGAAAATTTGAATTTACTTAAAGAAATAGAGCAGAGTAAATTAAATAAGTTTGTTGAAACTTTATAATATATATTCCATAACAACAAAGGAAAGTGTTATCTTTCTGCATTGCGGAAAAATATAAGATTACACATATATATTAAATTACAATTTATAAAATGAAAAGCAAATTGATTCTTTTTCATGGGTAACAGTGGACTCAAATACCTTTTAATATTTACAGGCACTAATTGTTGGTAATGATCATTGCAGCATTTAATTAGAGGCTCTGATTGATTTGTAATCTTATGGGTACTTTTTCACCGGCATCAGGCATCTTTGGAATCATAGACGCAGAATAGGCGATGAAATAACCGGAATTACCGCCTTTGATATCTGTCATTGCACGACTCGCCGATAACTGCCTGTTTGCAATTTACGATACCAGTTTTCTCCCATAAATGCGCTGTCTGAAACCTCGTCCATAACTAAATTTCTCATCGTTTTTCATTCATCTCTAAAACTCCGTTGAGATCTTAAACTGTCGAACGACAAGCCATCTTTCACCCCCGCAAGTTACCACACGGGGGAACAAGTCTCTTTCCAAAACCGTGAAACCTGAGGTACCCGGATATTCCCACTTCCTGCTGGAAATGTTTGCGCCTGTTTGTATTTGGACATCCTAGCTAATCCCCCAAAGGATTTACAATCCTGGCTATTCAGGGGTGGTGTTCTTAAATCCCTCACAGGAGGCCGTTAGTTGGATATTTGTTCTGCCAAAACCTTCGGTACCTAAAGTGCCATGTTCCTACGGGTTCCGGAGCGCGAAAATTTAACTTCTCAAAATTATTTAAATGAAATGATGCAACTGCTTGACGCTAATTACCAAGCTACAGGGAATCAATAAAAGTAATTCTAGGAAGCACTAATATTTTTTCTGTGCATTGCCTTTTGATTGATGTTCAAAATTGAAATTTAAAGGAAGATTTTAGTTTTAAAATTCAGCAGCTATTTAAAATTTAAATAAAAAATATTGTTTGTGTTTTACATTCTCTCATTTTAAGAGGCGACGAATATAATTTTATGGGCGGGAAAAAAATAAAAAAACTAATTATTTAAATGAAGGTCTCATACATTCTCAAACAACGCTTTCATGCTCGCTTTGTTTAAGAAAGATTGGTCACCTTTTCATGTAAAAGGAATTCCAACATGCATGGCGATACGGACGGCCGCCGCAAACGACTTGGGCGTCACTGTCGCACGCTTTGAAGACACTGCGTAATGAGGCGAGTCCCGCCTTTGCTTACGTCTACGTCCACGAGGGGCGGGGGAAAGGGGCGGTCGGGAGGAGGGGCGCAGAAAGCAAGCGGACGCGGCTATTCACGCCGAATTGCTCGCACAAGGAACAGCAATTTTGTCAAAGCTTTAAGCAAAGTTCAAAATTCCGAGTTACAAACTTGGTCTTATTTCATTAATTTGGTTGTGCCTCTGTGATGAAATGCTCGTCTAATCATGAGATAATTCTGTTAAGTTACGTCTCTAGAATATTTAATTTCTGGAATTGACGAGAGCAAAGTGGAATGATGGCAGTGTATTGGAGGAGAATGGACAGCATAATCTTGCACGAAGAGCAAAGAGTAAACAAATTAACGTTGATGAATATTAAATATTTTCTCAACTACATTTAACACTGAAAACAACTATAAGAATTATTTTATCAAAGACGGTGCATATTACAACAGAATAATCATTTTTCAAGACAGTTTACGTGTATATATGTCTGTGTTTGTTTGTACGTTGTTATAAGCGGGTTAAAAAGAAAATAATTTATTTTGGAAAGTCGTTGTCATTCGAAGTTATGCCAAATATTTACAGCTGTGTACAATTGTTGTGGCACATGGGACATGAAAGAAAGTGGTTCCGTACTGAAATTTTTATTTAAATCAATTAATTTATCTTCAATGAGCACAATACAAAATATGAAACACTTGTAGCGCTCAGTATCGCCTACACAATTTGTTGTCCTTGTAAAGACAGAACATGTAAATGCTGCAATATTAAAATGCCTGTAGCAAATTAAAGTCAGCTCGCACAAATAAGGAAGGTCTTCCTACTTAAGCATGCAATTAATGTATTAATAATAAATCTGGCAGAAGCACCTCCGCATGTGGATATCAATCTCCCCAGAGATACAGTTCCTTTACACGGAATTTGTTAAGTAAAGAAAATATTATATTACCTGATATAGTCCACGACACAACCACTAAACATCCTTCTTGGGGGCTGAAGGGTCTGCTCATTTATAGTGGGTTTCTTAATCTCAAAAAGAACTCCCGCAAACAGATTGACTGGAACAATAAAGTTAACGAGCTAGCTCAGAGTTTTGGGCACCCAAAAATGATTATAGTCGACGCATCTTAGAAACCGGAGGGGTCGCCCAGCGGGCAGAGAAACTGTCAAGAGTTGGAACCCTAATACCAGTGTCAGTACTGCTGAACTGTTCGCCATACTAAACTGTGTATGAAATCACCCCTCTCAGATTCAATAAAGACCATCAAGATGCTCACAAATGAGGTCTCACTTTACAGTATCACCTACCAAACCAGAGATAACGTCTTGAGCTTTATGGGAAACAATTATAGAATCACTTATGCACGGATTCCTGCTCATGCGGGAATCATCGGACACGACAGGGTTCACCAGTTTGTAAGGGTGGAGACTATGGTTAAGAACCATCAATCAGCTTGTTTTCAACTGGAGGCAGGCCAAAAATCCAGGTAGCTGTGAATTGTCACCCATGGACAACCGGATTTTCGACGTTTCCCATCCCAAAGGTTTATCTAGAAGACAGCAGAATATTATCTCCACAACTTACGCTCTCCACTGGAATCTCACCCACTACCTTTTATTTTATAGATCCCCAGACAGTGTGTGAGTCGTGTGAGACGATTTGATTTTCTCGCGTACTCTTCAATCGTCCCATACTCTCGGAAGAACCGTTCACTAAAAAGGATTTCTACAAATTAAAAACTGCCGTGTTCAGTCCATTATCCCTCGACATGAAGACGAACGTCTACGAATAAAATTTAAGAAGTGTAGCGCAGTAGGACCTCTACCTAATTTTGTTCAAACTTTTAGAATTTTAAAGTATATAAAAATTCAGCAAGAACATTCTAACTGGTGACAGGTGGGTTGAGGTGGAATTTCCCGGCGCCAAGCTGCCGGTCTGGTGACTTGCCTGGTGCGGATGTATAATACTAAGCTTGTTTTGCCGAAGGAACATTTACCCTTCAAAATTTCAGAAGGATAGTTCCCTGCGTCATGGACGCTTGAAGAAGGACTCATGAGGATTGCCGGAACAAACATCACGATGAGTAGCGTTTTCCCTTGGAGATCGGATATGCGAGTTTAGCTGGGAGGTGAGAAGCCGAAAAATATGCGGTATGGTTCTAAACGTTTAGAGGGCGATGATGTAGAGATGGAGAGTTGTTAAAGACGTTGAGAAGGAACGGATGTTGAAAGGGAGGAGAGTTAACCAGGACATGGAAGTTAGAGAAAGCTGGCGAGTTCAACAAGAGTTGAAAGTGAGGTGTGAATTGTTGCTCTTTAGTGAGAAGGTATTGAGAACAAGAAGGCCTGAGGGAAGAAGTAGGAAAACTGTATTTTCCTCAATCACCAGGTTCAGCCCACCAACGGAGGGAAAATATAAAATTCAACTGGAATGAAATTCCGGTAGCCTAATAACTGCGACGAGAGATGAATAAAGATAAAAAAGGTTCGACTGCTGCACGTGGTTACCCCAATAAGTAATTAACCTTGACATTTAAAAATACCCCTGCAATTAATTAATTTGTTTGTAATGGCGCTCAGGACTCCTTTAAGTGACTTTTTAATAAATAAATTATTATATTATATCCTAAAGCATAAGTAATGTCATTAAATATTTTAAAGAATAAAACCTATAATCAATTACAGAAGAGAAAATATTTGATTTTTGTACAAATAATTTTTGCTGTAGATTGTCGCTTCTAACCCTAAAGTTGAAGCGAGTCAAAATCTTTATAAACAATGCCTGTAGAAATGGTAAACTTTGAATTCAATAGTAATTTTTTTTTGCTGCATAAATTGTCTCTTGTGAGCTTTAATTGCAACGGACAATCAAAATGTTAATTTATGAAGAACGGTATTTATATGAATTTACTTGATAAGTGCTTCAAAATTTTGTGAGTATACTTCCAAATTTACAGTTTGTGTTCCGAACTCTGCTGATTTCCGGATGAAGGTCTGGTTCCATCCGTTTACAAGTCGAAGGGTAATCTTCGCTATAGCAATGGAAATTTATTTGCTCCGGGATTTTATATTTACAAATGAAACGTTTCGGATTCCTAATTTTAGCTCAAAAGAAAATTACTTTGGTGGTGCAGTTCAAGTAATAGTTAGCATGGAAAGTTTGAAATAAAGTTTAGAATATTTAGTTTATCCAAAACTCAGCGATCTGCGTCATTTGTAATCCAACAAACGAGTTTCTCCTTCAACATTCCATAACATTCTGTTCTTTCCACGAAGTGGATGCATCGCCCATCTTGGCATTTTCAGAAATACTCTCTAATTACAGACCTCCTTGCAATTACGGCTAAGAAGAAATCGCCCAATTAGAATAGATTTTCAATAAAGTACGTCAAAATTGGCGGTCTTGCCTCCCAGAAGTTCCGCTTTATAACCCGGCTTTAATAAAACCTAAAGTATAATTAGCTATCCCTTTATTTCCACTAAACTATAATTACTTTGAGGTATTAAAAAGAAAATCAACTCTGCATATATATGTACAACCCATTACTTTACAGTGGGCATAATTTGATTCAAATAAACCACCGATAAAAATTCAACAATTCATTCTCTAAATTTTCTTACCATATTCTGAAGATGTCTACTTGATTTATTTGTGCGTTAAACTTTATAATCAGGACTTACCTGTTATCAAACAACGTTGAAACCAATGTTCCTGTTTCGTAATAGGTTTGAGTTTATTTAACCCATTTCCAGAAATTATACATTTGTTTTAAAAATCTCGTTTATTACTCCTTCCAGTCCAGTTTAGTCCTTTTGTCGCAGCTCTCTGCCCCATTACCGAGCCTCTCGTTGTTTCGGATTCCGTCGTGCCAACACAGGCGTTGGTACGTAGGAATCCAATCTCTAAACTACCTGAGACACAGTCAATGCCCTCGTTCACTTTTAGTAAGCATGCTACGGACCACTTTGTGTTCGTGATTATAATCGGATACCCTAACGACATTTGTGTCCACGTGTATTTGCACGGCATTCGCAAATCCCTCTGATGCGATTCAGGAATGGAGAACATTTGATCACGATACCATTGGATCTAATTTGAAACATACATAATCCAGCGATAAGCCTTTAACGATTAATCATTCTTAAACATTTATACCATACAGCAACACAATTTCTGATTTGAAAAATTTTGCGTTCAAAACATTATAAACCTTCTTATTAATACAAGAATAATTTCATGGGTTTGATGTCTCGAAGTAATAGTGACAAAGAAACCATTATTCTTAATGCAAACATCATTTCTCTGTAATTTCGTCGTTTCTAAATTGTTGACTAGCCTAAATACATAAGAAAAAGAACTGCAATAACTTTCCATTATGAGTAATCTATACGTTTAATATTATACGTTATGGGAGAAGAATTAAAAATAAAAAAATTGTTCCAACCTGATAAAATGAGTGAAACGACACATTCTTTGTTGTTTGAAAGTTTGTGGCGTGAAATTATTTGTTGCAAGGCGGTGAAGTGAAAAGAAAGCTAGCAAGCAATAATCCAAGGTGTTCGCGTCTAAATACTTTACTGATACGTGTGCCATTACTGTATTATTTTCCGTACCTAGTCCAATGTATTTATTTTAGCAAGTAAAGATATTCACATGAAGAAAATATGTTAATTATCAGTAATGAGTGCGTACTTAATTAAATCGTCTTGCTGCTTCAGCAAAGAATAATTACAGCTATTTTGTGACAACGCGAATTATTTTGATTTTGGTTGGATAAGAATGAAATTGACTTTCCCAAGAGGACGCATTAATGTTAGATGAAGAGAGATAAAGAGAAAAAATTAATGTTTGCCTACAAAGTACCAAGAATCATCAGCCGCTTTATCGATTATGAATTGTGTAACGTACATCCTAGTAAGAGCGAAATAAACTAGAAATTGTGAACTTTACTCTCAATATACCATTTAAACAAGCTATCAAAATGAAATCTGCGGAAATATGAATATTGTTTAAAGTTTTACTTTTTCTTTCCGTTTCATTCATTAAAAATACCTCCTAAGAAATAATTTTGTTTGGTTTAAACGTACGGCTGTAGAAATATCGATACACGCATTTTCTTTCTTATATACAGACGTTGGAATGTTCTTAGAAATATCAAACTGACATCTGCAACCCGTATGTAATATGATGGATGTTTCCAAAATAATAATTTCACTATGAAGTTTGTTAAGCCTATTTAAAATAAACTTTTTTCGTATTATATAGCTCCATCTGAACGTTATTAGCCATAGAAAACACATGATTAATACAATAAAAATATAAGTTTGTGAAAGGCAAACCAGGTAAAGTTTTTGGTATGCCCCTTATATTTTCAAAAGAACGGATGGTAAATTAGTACCCTTAGAAACGATCATAAGAATTTAACTAATCCTTGTGTAAAGTTCACAAATTTAGCGTGGCAAACGGAAACTCGATTCCGGATCCCTGATACTTGAAACGATTTAAACCGGTTGGTTCCATTAAATACACAGACAAATTTTACGTAAATGATGGAAGTAATCTGTAATTTTTACGATACTCACAAGAACACAGTCGGACCGATTCCGATTAATTCATATGTCTTTGTTACATAGATGCTAACTAATAACCGCCATATTGAAAATAAATTTAGGTCAATTCAAAATTTGAATTTCATTACATGAACAATTTCGATCACATTATAGGAAATCAGTTAAAAGGGTTTTCTCTGAAGCTAGAAGTATTATTGAAAATAGATACTTCCAATTCCTATCTGTAACCTAAATTTAGATATACCCTATTTACTACCTTCAAGGGTCACGCTAGGATTACGTTAACAAACTGTTTGCTGTGCAGAGTATACGAGAAAATAACGGTATAAATATAAAATATAAAAATAATAAAACGATTGATAGATCCGTAACATTTATTTAGCCTTCAATTATGACAAAATTACGCACAGATTTTCAGGATATAGTCAAATTCATCTGAAAATATGTTACCCAATGGAACCCACATCCATAACACACTGTACAGTAAAAATTCAACACGAGAAAAACATGGTATATCTTAATTTATACAAAAATTTACATTTGTGTAGCTTCTCCAGCAAATGGTAGACGGTCACGACAGTCTGAGGATAAAAATTGCAGGCGAACCGGTTATAACTCGGTTATAATTAGAATCATAAAAATTTTATATAACAATTGAAATAATTGTTTAGCATATATATTGGCCGAAATATAACGCGGGAGAAGCCCGGTTATAACACGTAATCATCACGAACTTCGGAAACTTCCTTGTACTTCGCGGTTTATCTTGACTGATTCTGGCGATTTGAGACTGTACATTCTGATGAATAAAAGGTTTTGTACACCCGGAAAAAGTTTTCCTACAAGAAATTTTACGACGTCGATTTTTATCCTGTCATTTAAAATACTGTAAAAGCAAAACTTTCTTCTTTTCATATTTTTTGGACATTTGTGAAGAAAGAGCAAGTGGTTTATATCAGTGAGAAAAGTTAAATTCATAAGAGAAATACAGTACGTCGTTAAAAATGTTGAAGGTCAAAAAATTTTATTAACATCTTAAACAGTCTCATCGATCTCAATAAAAAGCTTCTCTACATTTCGTCCATTGATGAAAGAAAATTTGAAGTTGTCAACTGACCAATTTATACAGTCTTAATTGAGGGTTTAAATTACAACGTAGTTTCGTTCTGGCCCCCGTGGCCCTTCAGAGTCAACTGGTAAACGTTTGGAGTCCAAATTCGAGACAACCTGTTCCGTTGACAATCAGTTAACTCTCATAAGTACGTCAAAGGAATGCCAGATTTGCTGAGAGCAACGCCGCGGCGGACTTTTCTTGAAAATGACATTGGTGAGGTCAGCACTGTCAACGGCGAGAGTAACAGAACGATTTATTTTGGTTCCAATTTAATGATATTTACTTATATGACATGTAGTTCTAGCGGGAAGATGGTCAGTTTGATGGTATGGTTATCTCTAGCAGAAGTGACGTGAATTGGCCTCCACGATCATGCGATTTGACCCAACCAGACTGTTTATGAACCGAATACAGGCGCTGCGGGAGTTTTCGTACAGGCGCTTCACCCCAGAGTGACTACGGGGCTCACCTGATTATGTCGGGAATGCCTCGCACTCTCTCTGGAATTCTTTTTCAAAGTTCTCACATGCCGAGACACCTTCACCTATTTTAGGAGATATAGGTACTGGGGTTGAAGACCTTGGGCATATGGCATATGGATCAGTCGGGCAACTGCCTCCTGAAACTGGTGAAGACATGGAGAAGGGAATGCTGCGACCCCACAGCAGACTCGTCTCCCGTCATTCGGAAGGGCGTGAGAATAGTACCCAATGCCCGACCTACCTGATGCACGTTTTTCAGGGTTTTCCCTGCATCTGTTTAGGTAAAACACCGGGTAGGATCCTTAAACCATAGCCCGGGTGCCATAGGTAACCCTTGGCTACCTTGCTGTACCTTCCGCATCCCCCCTTTTCAATTCTCTTCCTATGCTATTAAAGGGGAGTGACCTGTTTCAGGATCACCCTCATGTAGCCTGTTAAACCCCCTCCCCCCCAAAAAAACAGACTGTTTCTTCCCGCATGTCAATAAACCGCAATCGTCATAACCCATTGGACCTCTCGGATCCGTGCCACCGTGAGATGCCATAGAGGACATTTGAACAATGTTATATTCCATTCGTAATGGCGAACATGGGCTTTTTAAATAAAAATAATAAAATCTTAATACCTGGCACACAGGCCGTAGACAAATATTTGAAGCTCGTCTTAGTGCTATGAACCGTACAGAATGTTACCATCAGCCTATGAAGTACAGATAACCAACTAGTACCATAGTATAAAACTTCAATAGAAATTGTCACATCATTAGCGGATATTATATAGACAATTAAAAACGTTTTAAAATATAATAAACTTCCTGACAAGAATCTACTGAATTGTCTCTAGATCTAGTTGCATTCTGCAAAATTGTATATGAAGAAGAGTGTTTCGCGTGTATTTAATTATATATGCCAATATTTCAAACCGATTTATTTTGCAAAGTGAGACAAATGTTCACATTTCGTTAATATTTCTCTCTCTACTAAGTGCATAAACTTATTTGGAATTTTACTTGCACACTTGAGGGAACTCATTATACTTAAACGGCATCTATTCTTAAATTCAAGTGATTACTCTAAGGACTCTCGGCAGAGATTTATTCGGTTAGTCGCTGTTTAAATTCTCGGAACGTCGGACCTCGACCTGAGGTCGGGCGTCCCTCATGGGAGCGGAAGAGTGAAGTGCATGTCTCCTCACGCACGGGGAATACGAGAACGGAGACATTAGCATGGCAAGGCGCAGACCTAGCCATTTGCATCCTCCACATTGCGTTGTCCGCTCTAAACAACGCTGCTCGAGGAACGAAGCAGCGGCCAATTTGCAAGTTTCCTTCTTAACTTACAGAAGAAATCTATGATGTTGGTCTAAAAAAATAAAAAATCGAGTAAAAAGCCCTGAATATCGTCTAGGATATCAGTTGAGACATCCAGACTAATTGGGGTTATAATAACTCCATTATACGAGCCATGACTTTAGTTTTCTTCTAACAAAGATAAATGGTTTTATACAGAAAATTTATTTTCTTAATCTAGCAATCAGTGAATAGTTCTTGGAAAAGCAATCCGAATCCACATCTATATGAATCGTGCCAAATACGAATCCCATGATGTACCAAGGTGTTTCCTCTTCGGATAATAATAGTATTAATTAATTGAAATTGCAACTAAATTTGATGAAACATTGTTTGATGGAAACCAACTATATTGTTATTAAAGAGTGGTGATTCATGCTAGGTAATCCTTACTGGCTTTTAATATCGTAAAATATGAATAAAATACTCCTTACTGATGTTTTTGAAACTGTGGTTATACGTTTGATTGAATACGTAAATTAAAATGTGTTAGTGGCGTTTCTATCTGCGTACAAAAGTATAGTATGACAAAGAAAGAGAAAGGAAGAGGAGGTTATCTTAGGTGAAAGGAGAATATTACGATTGCGGGTCGATTCATTTGGGGGAGAAATTTTTTTTTTTTGAAATTGAGATATAATGATCTAATTTGAAATAATATTTGTAAATGTTTCAGCAACTAATCTGTATTGATGTAATAATAAAAGAAGTTTTCTTCACATCAAAATGAAGTTCACTTCAACTTTAGCTTATACCATTATACTTGGTCGAAGGTATTCGTTACAATTGGTAAACTGGAAAATCAAAACAATAGCTAAGAAAAGGATTTTATAAAATTATATTTTGTTTATAAAATAAATTTCACTCGTTTCTAAAACTCATTTACAATTTTACATCTGGAACCATTGTACATGAAATGTATCACAATTTCGAAATTTAAGGCTCTTCGGATATACAGTATTAATGGTGCCTACTGCGTGAAATTAAAACCACTATTTTTTATCCGACACTTCTTGTTCTATCGATAGCTGACACATAAATTTTAATACAAAGGAATATTTTATTATAGAAGCTTATGATATAACTGGCAATTAAGTGCTGATTAAAAGTAGAATTAATTATTTGTTTATAAAAACTAAATTCACGTTTATTGGTTGCCTGACATCCCAGGAAGAAAACATCCTTACGACCAAGGAATTAGGCTAGTTAGCTTTTCAGTTTTTGTTCTGTTTAAGGTTCCGATAGACAACTCCAGCCCATACCATTGGAATCTTGAAATAGAAAAAGTAGGACTATTGCTGTATCATTTATTGCGTACTCTTCATTTCCTTAAAAGACGCATCTTTTCAACTTTCTTTTTACATCAAATTAGGAATTTTAACGGTTTAATAGTATGCGTTCGTGGCACTTATTTAATTTGGTTGATTTTTGACAGTATAGGCCTACTCTGCGTGTCAGGGATCTCCTAATGATCCACGAAGCGTTGCAATCACAGTTTCTTCAATCGATTTTCCAGCAGTAACTTGACAAGGTTTTATATCTGAATTTCTTATACATATCTTTGAAAGTTTGAAGATGTGTCACTATAAGTCTTTCCTTCATTATAGTGCACTAAATGCAGACTGCATTAATAAAATTTTTCGTGTCTTAGTAACACAGTTTAGTGTGACAGAAGAGCTATAATATGTTTTTCAATAATATACTTGAATCCACTGTAATTATATTATAAGTTTTAGTTTATAGCTCTTTACATGGACATCCAGATCATTAATAGCAAGTTGGATAATTAGACTCGTAGCCAGTACACGTTAATTATCATTTTTATTTCCGTTCAAAATGAGTAAATTAATAAAATTTTAATTAAAACTTCTTTCCATGTTTCAACATTTTTGGAAACAATTTAACGCTTTGTACGAGCATAATTACGAAGTTATATTTGAAATTAAAATTTGTCGCAGTTTCATTTACATTTGTCGCAATAAAGAAAACAACCTGCCCTAACAATTATTCCAATGGCCAAGTGCTTCTGATTGGCAACAGCTCCCGAAATCATTTGCGAACTGTAACGAGATGAACCCGATTCCATTCCACCTCAATCCTCTGTCCAACATGTTACATGTTACAGCCCATCGATCGATAGGCTACGTGTCGCAATTTACGCGCATGATAAACTTTTATCGCCAAACTGATTGTGCTTCTGCAGCATTCTGGGAATATTGATTTTCAGGTAATTATTTTGTGCGTTGTGTTGCTTGTATACCGTGACAGCAGGTTGAAATTATTGTCCTTGTTCCAGTCGCGTTATAACCGCCCACTCGTTGCTGCGTGTACTTGATTATTGCACTGTTACAAAACAGAATTAATACAGCCTAATTCAGGAACTGTTCTACATGTGTCAAATTTACAGACGAGTTTATAGCTTTCCCCTACAATAAAGGATATTGATTTAAATTCTTACACACAAGTCAAGAGATTAATGGTAAAGTTGTCCGTCCGAATACTGTCACTGGAATAAACTAATGTTATTTGTTGCAAAATGGATCTTCAACAATACCTTGTTACGGTCTAGTATCTTATTTACAGTTTCACCGACATTTAGCGTTTTAAACACTGTGGCTTATATTAGTAGCACTGTATCCAACGTAAAGTGGCACCGTGCAATTTACTGTACTCAGAGAAACTACGAGACAAAAGTTGGTCCAATAGCTCTTTCGAGGAAAGTTGTGGCAACGAGGAAAAGGGACTTTCGGACTGGAGGAACAACGACGCTGATGCCGCATTTTCCTGAAGGCACCCGTCGACCAGAAAGTGTTCAATGCATACATTATAAAATCAAACCTTAAGATTTTTCTTTTTATTTCACCTTTTATAAAATAAATTTCTTTCACCAGAAGGTATAAGAGGACAAGATTAAGAAAGACAGAAAGAAAAAAAAATTTATTGGTGTGTAGTTGTTTCTAATACCGGGAAATATTCCCTGAGACAAAGTTAAATAAGTTATTTTGCATTTAGAACTACGGCTCATGAAGAAAACTACATGAATTGAAAGGCAAGTTAATCATTTGTAGTTAAATACTGTAATTATAATGAATTAAAATTAGTAAATTTTTTAACTTAAAGAATATGTTTCTTATTTAAATGAATTAATTAATTCACGTTTAAGAAAAATGATATGGCATGTAGAAAGCCATACTTAGGGAAAAACCCAAGCTGTACGCCTGCCAAAGTCCAGGAAATGTGAAAAAGAATCATATAGATTACATCATCCTAAAGAACCTTTCCGTGACAGTTTACAGAATGTAATTATATAAAAAAAAATAATGTCAACAAAGCTGTCCACACTTATCTGTAGCAGATATAAATACAAAAAAAAAGAGAATAATGGAGAGGTGTATAAAAAACTACGAAATAATACGGATGTAATTTCGTGAGAATCAAACCAAACCAAACGGTCCAGCACTGGTTGCCACACCATCTCAGAAAAAATTAATATTTTTTCCGTGCATTTCCTCATGTTTTGGCAGTTCAAACCTAATTTCGATGAAAGTCGATGCTGATCAAATTATCGTACCAATATTACCATATAATTTTGACATAAAAATTAATTAATTAGATTACCTTAAGAATGTCAAGTAAGAAACAATGAATGAACATTTAGAACCTCCGCCAACTCTTGTAACTTTCGTTAATCCAGGATAATAATTTAGAGAATACTGTCTCTTTTGGCAAGTACACAACTCCTCCATCAAATCTTATATTCGATTGATGACGTATTCGCTCTTAATAAGTTCCCACGTAAGGAAAATATTTAATTAATTATTCTTTCTGTTAAAATATCGGTTTGCGACACTATCAATTATCCTTAGCGTCTCAGAAATAAACGATGGTTCTTAAATTTTCTTTACACAGTCACCTGAAACCGCTCAAAATCGATTTTCATGTTTCATTATCTGAGTACCACTCATTTCAAATCAGATTCGTGAAATTATTGACAGCAACTTATGTAGTGTTCAGTACTCCCTTTATATTTAATTAATCAAACTATTTCGTGTTAATTATTCAAAATGATACCAATGTTGTAGATAATACAACGAGTGATCCTTGGATATGTGGACGATTGTCTTATTGGTAAAGTTACACACATAATAATTATATTGAAATAAAAGAATGGCCACTCATAACTTCGTTCTCTTGTTGGGGAAAGAAGAATTATTTTATGCAGTTAAAATTCTAATTTTAGTTGTTGTTGTGGTAGTCACTTCTAAGACTGGTCTGATGCAACCCTCCATGCTAACCTATCTTGCGCAAGACATTTCATTTCCTCATAACTAGCACACCCTACATCATCCCTATTCTGCTTAGCGTCATCCTTCCTCAACCTCCCTTTTCTGTTCTTACCCCCACACTTCCCTTTAATGCTAATGTCTCAAAACGTGGCCTATTAATCTATCCCTTCTCTTGGTCAACGTTCTCCATATTGTTCGCTTTTCGTCTATTCCTGTTTATAACTTCCTCGTTAGTGATTCTATCCACCCATATGATTTTTAGCATTCACCTATAGCACCACATTTCAAAGACTTCTATTCGTTTCTTTTTCCGCAACTCCTATCGTCCACGTTTCGCACCCATACAACGCCACGCACCATAATAACATTTTTAGCAATGATGTCCTAACATTCACACTTGTATTACCTGAAAGTAAATAACTCTTTTTCACGAAAACCTTCTTTGCCTATGCTATCCTACTCTTTATATCTTCCATACTTCTACCATTCCTAATTATTACGCTTCCCAAGTAGCAGAATTACTTACCTTCCTTCAAAATACCCTTCACAATCTAACACCCCTTGTTATTACACTGTTTCCCATACTACACTCTATTAATCTTCATATTGAACTCTTTCTCCAGAACCACGTTCATGCCATTTATTATGGGTTCTAAGTCTTCTTCTGACACCCCTAATACTGCAATATTGTCGTCAAACCGTACGGTTTTTATTTCATCTCCGTCCAGCATTATTCCTTTTCTATATTCCGTTTTAACTTTCTATCCAAACTTATTTTAGTAATAATAAAAGACGATTAAGTCATATTAAAGGCGTTCAAGCAGATGAAAGGCCTTTTAATTACAGATGAGACTTTATAAGATTGGAGTTACTCGACTTCAAACGAAACTTTTATAGAGTTTCCAATATATTGTAGATTAATCAGTCTATTTTAAAAGAAAAATATTTTTCAGTTTCTATTGCAAAGTTTGTTTTTATAATAAAAATTTTTGAAAAATTTATTCAGTCTACAATTCCGTATCTTTAATCAGAATTCAATTATAACACGCAAGAATCATAGCTTGGCAGATATCAGAAAATGTTTCGAGGAACATTGCATTCGGTGTCTCAAGTCCGCCGCACTATTGTACCAACACAGCGAGCGCTGCATTTGTGACGAGTTGACGCTCTCGAAACTTTTACGTGATAATAATTACTTAACGCTCAGTAGCTGCCCTGGTGGCGGAAACTGCAGACACAGCAGCGACCCCTACCAACCCGGGATCGTTAATTGCTTTACCGTCATTAACGTGCATCCGTAATGACATTTCTGTTTCAAATCCCATTAACAGCGCGCGGTTTTGTTAACTAACTAGCCGAAGCTGCCGCCGTCATGCGCCATGTTTTGTGCTAGAATACGGCGGAAAGCACCTCCCCACTCCCCTGTTTATTCCGAATTTCCATTATCGCGTTGCCGGCTACAGATATGGTTTTGGCTTGCCAAATATTCCGCCGCCTATCGGAAGAGTGCAGTTGGCACACATCGACAACTCTGTTACTTATCAAGCAACTCGTTTGTTAAATTACTGGACCCGTACTCCGCACAAATGTGACAAAAAGCATCGCTAAATGACACTACGCTCAAAAGAGCATATCGCCGCGCCTGCAAATCCAGAATTGTGAAGCGCGTACTGTTTGTACGTTATACAGCGGTAATGACCCTCTAATGGAAACTGGTCGTTATATGATTTGAAGAGCTTCCAAAATTCCATATTTGCATCAGCATTTTTTCATCTCTAGATCAAACTAAACCTAAGTAGTTAACTAAGCGCACCTAAGTTTCTCTGTGTGTACAGTTCAGTATTGTTTCGCAAAATGGGGCAAGACACAAATATACAGTACTAAATAATGGAAAAACACTTATTGGGTCGTTTGCTTTGGACCACTTTAAATGTGAATGTGCTGGGCTGATTGCGATTATTCCCGGTTATACGAACAAAAAAGATGATAGAACATAAAATGAGACGTGTATATATACCTAATAAGACAGATTTAAATTTAGTTGTATCGGGTGCATATTTTATGTAGAGAACTTTAATGAGCTTGTTTTTTTCTAGGCTCTAATGTTTTCTTCTGACCTACCTGACATGGTGATCGTAGAGGTATGAAATATGCTGTAAGCGTTTTAAAATTGAACAGGCGAGGGGACGGGGGGTTGAAACCTGTAGCAAGTTGACCAAGGATTGACTAGGATGATTCACCTAAAAGAGATGTATGTAGAGATAATTGAGTAAACCTGCTACAGGTATGTTGAACTATTTATATCATTATACCCTCTGTCATACTGACGGGAGATGAGTTTGTTGTGGGTTTTGCTTTACATACGAGGTGTTGTTCGAGCACATAGTGACTCATTATGTGTTCCTATACCATTCATTGGATTAATACGAAATTTTGGCGGTCAGCGGAGATTACTCAAGAGAGGTTTCTATCGGTCTTTCAAATATTTAGGAGCCCTCCGTCTCCTCTTTCAGTCCATAAAAGGTCTAACGTCAAATATTTGCAGTGTAACTTCTAATGTGCGTCCCTTATGCGCCCGTATACATATCATGCGTATAAATGTCGATTCACACATATTATTATATATAATTAAATTCTGTGATGTGACGGGTTCCTGATTACACCACCATCAGTTATCACACTGGACAGTGTTGGATCCGGATTTTGTCAGTGCATTTCAGAAACTGATATTGCGTTGCTCTAAGATGATGAACTCTTGATGATTAAAAAGGTTTTGGAAGTAGAAGAAGAGGAATGGGCGGGTAAAAACTAATAGTGGCCAACTTTTGCATATTAAGCGCAAATGTTTTGACTGGCGAGTACAGATGCGCCATAAGACTCGAGCACATTTTATAGCGTCAAAGTTCATGCTTAGGGATTGGTAAGTAAATATGGGGTTAGAATTTGCTTCGCTTAATGGACGAAAAAGAAATTAATTAATTTACGTCAGTTTATTGAAGAACCAATTTACTAACCTGAAGTATGAAGTAGGAGATGGTTATAGCTTCATGGTGCTCGTTTGGTTAACGTAACTCTCGACTGCAGTTGTTGGCACTGGCTTGGAAGTTGGAATTGTCTGTTCTCGTTGTTTGCCAGAAGAACTGTTATTAAATTCTTCTATTTGACTTTTGGCCATTAATTTTATTTGTTTATAATATATGTCTAACTGTACAATACTTTATAACAATGTAAAGGGACTTCTCGTCCAAAATACGTACAGGATCAAGGATGCAATGCGCCACGGTTTGGCCAGTTCAGGTAAAAACGGACATGGGTACATCAGGCATGGAAAAGCAGAACAACCGAAGGAGAATATGTCACGTTTCATAAACAATTAATTGACGATGGAGTGAAGTCCTACAGGTAGTTAAGCGTATCATTCAATTCACTGTTAAACTAATTAAAAGTTTGTCTAAGAAAGCAACATACAAATATTTATAACTACTTTCACTAGGTGAATTGTAAGAGTTCGAATCAACCTCTGAGAAATTTACAACTTTACAGAGGAAACAGAACAACAGATTCATTTTCTGTTGAAGAAAAATTCTATACATACTACACTTCTGATACTGCATCACACCCTTCGTTTATTAGTTGCTTAATGAATACGTTGTTATAATGAAATATATATATATATATAAATGTCTGTTACCAGTTGTTTATATTTCCTGTTCAGCCAACAAGAAAAGGTTTCCGTCGACGTTCGCAGATTTATGTTATTTCTTTCGACCTAACATAAAAACAAATAGAACTTGCAATATGATAGTAATTCTTTCACGTAGCCTGTCAGGCAAAATTATTATGTATCTTAAATATAACTAACATATGAAGCAATGATATATTAGTTTCCCGCCGACATCGTCATCTCCACCTCACGCAAGCTTGCGGCGACATATGTATCTGCTCATTCAAGGTACTAAAAGATTTCTTGAATCGATTAAGGTAATGAGTCATCGCCGTGGTTACGATGAAATTGAGTTCTAATAAGAAAGGGGATGTGAAAGGTAATTTTCAAAAATGTGAAGCTCTGGGTGATGTCGCGTGTCGACAAAGAGACTACTGGCTAATTAATTACTGAAGCGAGCTAATATAAATTAATTCCCGGCCAACGCCGGGGACCTAGCTAGTGTAAAATATTACTCCCAGAAACTTATTTTCGATGAGTGATATATTCATCACGAGTCCTATCTCAAGGGTCATTCCCTCACTCAATTCTAAGGATGAATCCCGTACTTGTTGATTAGATCTTACGTTTTTTCAGCGACCCACAAACAAATGTGCAATATTTTGGACGTTTCAGCATAGTCACACTGCTGTGGATTCGTAGATATTAATCCGGTGATTTGGCAACATTCTCTTGTTGTGAGGCGCAGGCAGTAAACAGGGTGCAGTAATAACCAATTAGGGAAAGGTACCCCTGGCATGAACTCACGTACCCAGATTTCACCCACAGGAACAGAAACTGGATTGTTCACTCGCAGTGCAAACGTTTGTAGCAGTACCAAGATATATGACTCAAGAAACATTTTGAACTAATGAAAACTGCACAGGATTAACACAAAATTAAACTGGAAGAGTATTTTCTGACCCGTTTCAACAGAGGACCTTCCGCAATTGAGCCCTAAGATGAAGAGTTCTCATGTGAGAACACCAGTCACAACCATTCTCACTTTCGAGCCACTACAAGTTTTTTTTTTGCGTGGGCAGGTGAAAATCTATCTGAGGGTCCGCACTGGATAGTAGTGTGGGATTCTACCCACTAAAAACACCTCCCTTTCCAACGATGACTGTATCTTCCTGTGTCGTTAGACATTACTTCACAGGAAGCAGTCGTAGCGTCAAGATTTCCCTGTCTCCTTTAAACATTATTATTTCTCTCTTTTTCGTAATTTCTTAATCTTTGAATTACTGTAGAGGCATATGCGCATACTTTATTCCAGGTATTAGGTGAAAGCAGCATATTGGGTACCAAATTATTTGGTGTTATTGAAGTTCCAATACTGCTTTCTAATGCTCGTCTCCCATATGAAAATCTCGAGCAACTGAAAAACACGTGTTCTGGTGTCTCATTAGCTATAAGTTAGAATGTAAGGAATGATGCGATGGAATAATTAAATTATGATTATAGCCGGATCAATATATATAAGAATTAATTATGCTTGTCCGTATGTTTGTAATTCCTTACACAAATTTAAACACGTAAATAGATTGCAACAAAAGTTGGTATACGTGTTCTTAAAAACACAAGGAATAGCAGTGGAAGGGAAAAGGGGGGGTAATAAAAATTTAGATTTATTGTTGTTTCCATTAGTCCTCGATTGAGGAAATAGAATACGTCATACATTAAAAATAACAAATAATTTTAAAACAAAATAAAAAACATAATTAAAAACAAATAATTTTAAATAAATTAATAAAATAAAAAGTAAGTAGTCTAAAGTCATTAAAAACACTACACGCACACGAGAGAGCACAAACAAACTCACGCGTAAACAGTGGAGTTTTCACTTCTTGCAGCTGCGCGACCAGGAATTAGGCCTTCCGAAGTAGCTCCAGGCAATACACGAAACAATCAAACAAAAGAGCAGAAAAAATAACTTTACAGAAAGTTTAAAGCTATGTGGTGTATTATTTTACAAGGCAACATATTCAACACTTCTTCAGGAACCTTAATTTTATATATTAGAGGGACGATTAAGCAAATCCTGTAAAGAGTAAAACGCGCCATTTAATAGAATAGTTTTACTCTGCTTCGCGAAACTTTTGCAGTTATTGTTTTATCCTCTGGAGGAAGAATGTTGTATAAAATTATCGCGGTATCGTGAATACTTTTCTGGAGGAGAGCAAGGCGGTGCTTGTCCTACCTTAGAACTGAACGATTTCTGGTCATGTATTCATGAAATTCGCCATTCGTTTAAAACAAATTAATGTTCCGCTTTACAAACTTTAAGATTTCATGAATATTTACGCTTGGGAAAGTAAGTATTTGCAAACTTTTGAAGAAAGGTTTACAACTCGATCTATAGTTCGTATTAGAAAATATTCTAATGGCACGCTTTTGTAACTTGAATATTTTATTGCTCCTGGAGCAGTTTCCACAATTAGAGATTCCATAGCACATATTTGAATGAAGTAAACCATTATGACATACTTTTGTCAACTTTTTGCATTAGTGTTTTGAGATAATAACGAGCTGAACTTAGTTTCCCAGCAAGCAGATCTATATGATCATTCCGCTTTAATTTGTCATCAATCCAAAGGCCCAGGAAAGGCGCATTGTCTGAAAATTTGTCTACGGATTTATTACTAGCATCAGCACTAAACTGAACTAACTTAATCTTATCCAGGTTGAGGGATAATTTTTTTTAAGTTGAATCAAACATTTAAACAATTCAGAGTGGTCTACTTTCTTAATCAGATTATCCTAGTTTTTATGAGCAATAACTATGTTTGTGTCATTCGCGAAGAGAATCGATTTTAGTGGATGTACATATCCTGGAAGAACATTTATGTACAGAATAAAAAGTAAAGGCCCAAGAATTGATCCTTGAGGAACTCCACATGTTATAAATTCCCAATCGGATAAGTGAAGTTGGCCATCTTTGGTTTCAATTACTACTTGTTGTTTACGGTTTGTAATTTTCGATCTTAGTAGAAGTGACGCATTTCCCCGCATTGCATAATATTCCAACTTTTTATGACATACGTGTTAGGAATTATAGTTAAAAAATATAGAAATGTAGTCTGTGACGTCATCATGCAATATGAAAGACAATACAAGGAATTTCCCTATATGTATTGCACACGACATGGCGCCAATGTTTTTTACTTAATTCCTGCGCTCAGATTTAATCTTTTAACTTCTGCAAAATGCACACGGCAGGCCGATATTGAAAAATACGAAAGATTTTCTTAAATAGGTATAAATGCATACTTCAATTTTGTTTAGAATCGTGTTTTAAATTCAAGTATTTCACAAAATCACGGTATTTCAAACTCCAATTCATATTTAAGCATGATTCTGGAACATTAGTTCTGAAAACTCCTAACATGTGACGATTTTTTCATTGTAATAAGTGGCTGTAATATAGGGGTTTAATGTCAAGTTAATTTTACTGAAAAATGTAATTAAACATCAACATAAAATTGGCACACTTTTTAAAACCAATTTTTGAAATTAGAGGTTAGGATATCTGTGTAATTGACTTGAGTGCGCTCGTATAACCGCGGAAAAAAATAATTTTTGTTCATTTACAGATTATAAAAATTGAAGGATACGAAAACAATACGAAATAATTTTAAATACTCCAGTTTTTAAGTTAATAATGTTTCAAAACAATTCAGTGGAATCCAATAGCTCAATTACTGCGCGGTCGTACGAGGTTCAGTGGCAAGCCAATATTACTACAACACAGTTTTACCACATCAAAATAAAGTTACGAAGTTATTTAAAACAAACTTCTGAGGCTAAAGTTCAATATAATTATATTAAATACCGATTTATTATTTTATAAGAAACAAGCTTATTCAAAGCGTTTGCAGTTCATTTTACAATAAAAATTAATTTAATGCTCATGTCAAATTATTTATATTCCAAATTTGGTAACAATTTTAATTCAGTTTTGAGTTTTATTTTACACAATTGGATTGGATTTATTGTTTGGGAAGAGATTTTAATTTTCAAAGAATTTCAAATAAAGTAATATAAGTATTTCGTTTCGTTAGCCAAATTTAAGAATAATATAACGGAATCAATTGCAAATAACAGGATAAATATATTTATAGCGAAAATATTTTAATATTTGTAAACAATGTAAATTTTCAGGGACCTCTGCGTTATAGAACCAACAAAATTATAATGTACGACCCACACAAATTTAACGTTTTGTGTTATACAATTAAAGGAAACTTACATTTTATACATTATTAACTTCATTGAAATTAACAGAAATATTCCCTTATTGTTCCATGAGTATATTCACATCCTTAGCTGCCTTACGATAAAACACTCCATTGTACTTATTTTTCAATCTGTTAACCACTGAAAATTTTAGAATCTCTTATGGTATTGTGGTTATTTGATTCTCTAAAAGATCTCTTGCTATAGTAACGTCCGTCATCATCTCCATTAATTTTAAGCTCCCCCCCTCCACCCTATCCTCCACACCAAATCAGCATAAGATGTTGTGTGTGCCCATTACCGCGATAATGGTTCAAAAAGTGTGGATTTCAAGGCCGGTTTAATCACGCGTTGATCAATAAATTTGTTCAATGAATTAATTGCACTTCCCGGATAACATAAAGATAGCCTATACCCGAGCAACGTTGGGTATTCAGCAAGTAATAAATAATCGTTATGGCAGATGTTTCAGGCCGGCATCAAACACTAATATCTACTTGCTGTTAAAACTGATAATATCATAAAGCAATTACTTTGTATAAACAAATACCAATTAAATGTGCCATTAATTTATAATCAACAAGTCAGAAAAATATCCCGAATCTGTAAAGCGTATTAGAAAAATTAGGATTTATAAACTTCTAACTTGGCGAGGTAAAATATTTCCTTTTATGTGTTTTCTCTCCCCAATCGGTGAATCTTTGCTGAAGCCGCTTCACAATTTCGGCACAAACTGATTTCAAACTATATGGTATACCATAGCCCAGTCTTCAAGAAAAAGTATTCCAATAATCATTTAATGCCAACTATTTTATAATTTTGTTCACCTTGTTTGAAATGAAACCATGGGACGTTATATGGATGCGAAACGTGGGCGATAAGAGTTGAGGAAAGGAAGATAATAGAAGCATTTGAAATGTGGTGTTATAGGAGAATGCTGAAAATCAGATGGGCGAATAGAATCACTAACGAGGAAGTTCTAAACAGAATAGGGTAAGAGCGAACAATATGGAGGACGTTGACCAAGAGAACGATAGATTAATAGGTAACGTTTTAAGACATGAGGGTCATGTAAAATTAGAATTAGAGGGAAATTTGTGGAGTAAGAACTGGAGAGGGAGGCAAGGATGGCATGCGCTAAGGAGATTGTGAGAATGTGGGTTGTCCTAGTTACGAGGAAATGAAAAGGATTGCTGAAGATAGGTTAGCATGGCGGGTTGTATCACACCACTCTTACGTCTGAATACCACAACAATAGCAACACTAAACGAAAATAATACATACAACGAAAATAAATAATTCAATGCTTATCTCAGTAAATTCTATTAATTCATTTCTTGAAAATTAAACAATGGCGAATGAATAATTTACGACCTGTAAAATAGACTTTAACGCAAAAGTGTGAAGAATAAACTAGACGTTTCGACCATCGATTGTGGTCCTAGTCAATAAACAAAACCAACTGAGGATATAAAGTCAAAGAACATTTTATTAGAAAACAGTCAAAAGATAAAATAGCAAATACAATTTATTAAACCACCATAATAAATAAACCATTGTTAATGCTTCATTAAATTATTCACAGACTTTAATCGTTCTTATAATATGTCATTAAAATACACTAACATTCTATAAATCAAACAAAATGTTCGATTAACCGTAATATTATTCACTTGGAATAATGTGTATGAATAAATTTTAGCACAGTGAAAGAAATATTTAGTATGAAATACTTTCATTTTTGAAACTACGTAAGGACAGCAATTTTGTTCCTTTGAATTCACAAACATTGAATGTATTAGAGCAATTAATTATTCAATTTTTCTCACCTATTAATATTGAATAACGGATTTAGTTACTCGTCTTTGAACTGCAGGTTTTACAGAACTCAATTAATTTCAACGTCACAGCCATCGACAAAACTATTGTGTGAGACTCTTTCCGCGGTGTTTGATTTAAATTGTTTAATTAATTCGTGTAATTCGTTTGTTTGAGCCAGTGAGTTGTTATAATTGACTTGTTTCGATCAAATCGTCTTTTCCAATTACCAAGGCTGACGAGAATCCATGTAGTAAGGTTGGAATGTTCCTAAATAATACGTTAATCGACATGCCTCTGCAAATATAATTTATAGATAATAGTTTTCTAGCCGACGTTGATAAGAGTAGAGTTGAAAACGCATTCGTGTGTTTGCGGCAATATGTTTGTCGTTTACTTGGAGAAGGGTAACATTTGATAGTCTGCAAGTGGCTCGGTGCTGCGGACTCTGGACCGTGGCGTCCCTGAGGTCTCATTGCCCTGGTCCTATACCACTCCCGCAGTTTTATAAACCCGGACGCCCCCTAGAGAAATTACGTCCTGCTGCGACAACTGTGGTCGGGAGACGGATAAAGCCTATTGTCGGTTCTTCAGATAGAAGAAGGTCTGCAAATTATTAGTCCCTTGGACGCGCCCGTGCATACTAGAAAAAAACTTTAGCACGGAATCGATCGCTGAGATTCAAGGAAAAAATTTCGTTCCATCTATACCACAATTTATTTTTTGTTTCTAAAATTCACGCGATAGCAACCCAAAAAACTGAATTTAAAATTAAAATTTAACAGCCGGGGTATGTAAATCTATATTATTATACATTACATGAGTCACCTTTAAATGAAGATTTACGTTCATCAGTTTACATATTTCATTTGTACAAAATAACAACATGAAGTTAGTACAGAGAGCACTTCTCATATATCATAAATATCCATGGTACACTTCTTCTTTCCCTTATTACGTAAAATTATAACGTGCGTATTTTTTTATATTTAATTAATTTAGGATTAAATTAAAAATATTTATTTATTCGTGTATACGTCTAAAATGCGAATAATTAGAAACACGAAGAAGGTTAGAAAAATAAGAGATTGGAGCAGAGTAGCTGAGAAAGAAATTAGTATTGAAAACACTACGCAAAGAAGACAGCCTGAATTGTGAATGACCAATTAAAATGTTCAAAAGAAGAATTTTGTTTTTACAAAGTGAAAGTAGAGTTATCTGAAAGGCCCGGAGGTAGTCTAAGTAATGTATGGTTGAATCCCTGAGCACCGACCTCCACATCCCAGATAGACATCAAGTCGATACACTATTCCACTTACACAAGTTGCTAATCCGAATCCCTTTCTGTACAGCGACCAATGTAATGTATTCCAAAGTTTAAATTCTACCACACGGAAGGTTTTGTTCTAAGCTCAATATTACTAAGACAGGACATTATCAACGAATATTATTTGCAAATGATTAAAAACAATTTTAATAACAGTGTTCAAGTTGTAAATAACCGATACTTGATTTTACTGATTGTATTCGTAGTTATACAATGTGTAGAAAGTTTGTTTTGCACACTCGGGAAAATATCGATACATCATTGATTCATTCATTAGCACTCGCAGTCACAAAACGGAACAACCGTGTGAGAAGGTTAATTTATCTACCTACCTGATTGATAGGAACAGGTGCCTGTGGGAGTTTCTCTCGCACGTATTTCCCCCCAGAGTGACTGTGGGACTCACCTGATTATGTTGGGAATGCCTCGGACTCTCTATTTTTTTAAATCAAAGTTCTCACATGCCGAGACACCTTCACCTATTTTGGGAGGTATATGTACTGGGAACGAAGACCTTGGACGTATGGCAAGAGTTGTCCGCTGATCCCATTGGATCAGTCGGAAAAATGCGTCCTAAAACTGGTGGAGATACGGAGAACGGAATGCTGCGATCCCACAGAAAAATCGTCTCCCGTAATTCTGAATGGCATCCCCACTTTTCAATTCCCTTCCTATGCTATTAAAGGGGTATTGCCTATTTCAGATTCACCCTGATGAACCTGTAACTCCACAAAAAAACCCCTACCTGATGCAGGTTTTCTAGGGTTTTCCCTGCATCTCTTTAGGTCGAAACACCGGGTAGGATCCTTAAACTATAGCCAGGGGGCCCTAGTTAACCCTTGCCTACCTTGCTATACATTTCACATCACCCCTTTTAAGTCCCTTCCTACGCAATTAAAGGGGAGTTGCCTGTTTCATGACCACCAAAAAATCCCTTATTGAGGCAGGGCTACCCGGTGCTTTCTCTCGCAGGTATTTCAACCCAGATTGATTGCTGGGCTCACCTTTTGGGGATGCTTCGTACTGCCTGATTTTTCTAGGTTCTCACGCGCCGAGACACCTTGATCTATTTTTGGAGGTAAATGAATCTGGGGCATACGGTAAGAGGTGGCGGATGATTCTATTTGAAGGGAATGCTGCGACCCCACAGTAAACTCATTACCCGTCATTCGGAAGGGCGTGAGAACAGTACCCAATACCTGATGCAGGTTTTCTAGGGGTTTCCTTGCTTCTCTTTAATTGTAACACGGGACAGAACCCTAATCAACCCTTGGCTACCTACCTCTACGTCCCACAACCCTCCTTTTCAATTCCCTTTCAATGCTACTAAAAAGGAGTTACCTGTTTCAGGATAACCCTCATGTAGCCATCATATATATGATCTTCCTTCCTGATCATCTATCCGACTACTCCACAGGAGACCTCAGGGTGCCGGGTCCTTTGCCACCAGCCAACGTCTTGTTAATGATCAAACTCCTTCGGATGAAATCTTCACGGTTAACCAACCGGGTCAGGTATTTTAAAAGAACGCAACGTTTCTGCGGCCATCTTCTGCCGCCGTCTTCAACCGGGAAAGTCTACGTTCATTAATCAAATTCCTTGCCTCACCAAAATGAGTAGGGATTAGGAGGGGCAGGGCGCAAGCGATTGAATACCACTTTTTAAGATTCGAACACTTATAATAACTTGCTAATTTATTTTTACATTTCACAAAATTAACAAATGGGGAAAAAACACATAAAGAAAAAACTTTAAAGTTAATATTAAGGTGGAGAAAAACAATGAATTGAGTAAATGGATACAATCATAAGTTGGGTCAGATTACTGATTTTTTTTAAAAAAAACACAAATATCATTGCTGTTGGGCATCATGTCAGGAATGTCTCTGGTTGTAATTGGTAACCGGCGGGAACCGTCTTCTGGCCGCTTAGCAGGGTGAAGGAACCAGTGGCCGCTGGGCTAGCGCGCGCTGCACCTGGCTACGACACCGTCTCGTAGATAAATTGGACGAACGTGTCCTTATTTTGTCCTTAAAACTCTCGTGGCAAGAGACTCCCAAATTTCACCTGCCCTCCCGCGAATGTGACGCAATACAGATTCCAGTCTCCCTATCTCCCCCGTCTCCGGGCTCATTGTTAGACCGTCTAATTGGACCCAAGGAACAACTATCTGGCGCATTTACTCCTTGGAAGAAAATTATTTTTAAATAAATGTCAAACAATCATTAAATCCACTTACTGGCCAAATGAAGAACCGAATTAGGTAACAAAAAATGTCGTTCCTGCCAACTCGTCCTCGATATTATAAGTTAACAATTTTTTAGGGCGCCAGGTATTTTTCCAATAAAAACATCAAAAGATGATTTCAAGAGTTTATTTTATGATCAGAGCATGAAATATATACATCAACAGGGCGTGGTCATTCACTCATTCATAGCGGTAACACAACCCGCTTCTACAATGACCCACAGACGACTGCCCTCCGAGTTCGCGGACAACAGAATGTCTCGCCAGACTACATTGTTGTCTCGGATGACGCCACTCGCCCAACATGTGGCAACTCGAAAACTGGCCTGCATTGTTTTTTGTAACTTTACATGTTACATTGTATATTGTGATGAAAAAACGCGGATTTTTGTGATATTGTGGCGTTATGAGGCACAGTTCGGACAACAACAATGTCAAGTCGGCTGAAAGCGGGTGAACCCCCGATGGAGATCCCCCGCGGAAAACCCCCTCGGGGCGTGTGTAGAAAAACGATGGGGATCCCAGCGGGAAACTCCCGCCGAGCGTGTGTAAAAAATGAGGGCGGGGAACCCCGGAATTTTGTAAAAGACCTAAGGCGGGGAACCCCGGAGTTTTATGAAATAGACCTATGGCGGGAAATTCCCGTCGGAGAATTTAAAAGGGGAGCCGATGGGTGGCTCATGATCAAAAGTCAGACGAGTTGAGGAGAGGACGGAAGAGATAAGATGGAAGAAGATGCTGTGAGAGGTGGTCAGAGGACGGACAACGGATCTGTCAGAGGGCAGATGAGTTGAGATCAGATGGAAGGAGATGCTGTGAGAGGTGGTCAGAGGATGGACGACGGATCTGTAAGAGGGCAGATGAGTTGCGGTCAGATGGAGTGAGAGTTGGGACGTGACCAGAAGTCAGAGGAGATGCAGTCAGAGTTTTGCAGAGGGTAGATGGTGTCAGAGGATATGCAGACGAGTTGAGCAGATGGAATGAGAGCTGATACGTGGTCAGACGTCGCCAGATGCTGTCAGAGGTTTGCAGAGATCAGATGTTTCGAGGAAGCATATGAGTTGCGGATCTGGTTCATAATACCTAAACGATAAAAATCCTGCAAGACGCCAGAGAGGCGCGGAAACATTCGTTAGGTGGATGTTTGTAGGCCCAGTAATTGTGGGTAAGCTATTAAAAAGCTGTGAAACTTGCTCATTGTGCTGGTTGAATAATATTTAATGATTTTTTTCTATTTTCAGTAACTGCATACTCCATCTCTCGAGAGACCCAAAATCCCCTGAGATTAAGCCCATGTAATCACTTTTAATTAATAAATGTAAAATTTTCAAATTGATTATAATTTTTTGAATTGATTAATTAATGTTTTATACCCTGAAAAGGATATCACAATATATTTAAATATAATTATATATTTATATATACATATATGGAGGGATAATTAAAATAATAAATCAAATTTTATTCACATTTTTAAAAACTATATTGAATTAACCGCAAGAAAATAATAAAATACAAATATCTCTGTCTCAGGACGTTATTTAGGGCCTCACACGAGTGAAGTTGCAGTATGAACAAAATAAACGAAACAAAACACATTAACTGAATCCCTCTTGAATTTATATTTAAAAAATTGGCAAGCTTTACACTTTTACTCACTCAAGATCTGGTTTGGCTTCTTATATCTGCACTTCACACTACCATGAGCCCTCACTACATACAGGTTCCAAACACGTGGTACGAACTCCTCGTTGCTTTCTCCGTCTACATTCCACAGCCACGCGATGAAGATGTACGTTTTACGTACCCTGACCTCCACCATCACTCTCTGAAACACAAGAAATTGGCGGGCATCTACCAGCCACATCTCTGAAAATGTACACCTCGTGCTCGTTCCAGTCCTCAAAAACCCAACACTCGACTTTCAATTTACTTATTAAAACTCTTTTTATACGCTCGTACGAATTTCTTCTTAATTGTTCGTGCTCTCTCCACACTGTCTCAAAAAAATTACTTCCGCGTATTTCCACTGACTGAGACTCTCAGAAACACAACTTCGCTGTAAACTACAACTTCGTTGTAAAATCACGTCACGACAGAAATACGTCTTCACCCTTCCGCGTCTTCCCGAAGGCTCTGACAAAAATACAAGCTCTCACTTCGGCTTCTCTCCGCCGTCTGCTCATAAAAACACGTCTTTACGTGTGTAAACTAGTGTCCATCGCCCTTCTCCGTAACACGGAGTGTTCACGTCTAAACCATTCGACGTTCCCCACCCGATTCAAAAATTACGTCCAATAATTCCGGGTCCTCCTTAAATCTTCGTTCCGGCCATCTTGCCAGAACTGGGTCAGGTGACCTGATTAGCCCAGCACGCTAGCACACTCACGCGTTAATATGTCAAAATTCCTTCTGGAACATTCCAGAATCTTTTTCACGCAACACAGGAATCACGTTCTCAACTCGTGATTTATCCACGCAATAATGATACCTAATACGGAGACTACAACCCGCGCAAACGTCAAATTGAAGCCCCTCTCCACTCATTCTAGCAACATAACAATATATAACAAACCATTTGAGCAACAATATAGCAGCCTTATTTGAATATTTACAAGAACATAATAAAAACAAAAGGTATCCTAGTTTTTATACCACAAAAAATATATAAATTTTAGAGACAGAATCAAATTTTAGAAATGATTTTAAGAATTAGTTATTCATGTGAATACAAATCTCACGTCTTCATCATATGCTATTTTATACACGGTAATGGGACTGATATAATTTAATTTGTATCTATATTTGGTTTCATTCATTGAATTTCGCACTCATCAACGCAGGTATCGTATTGAATGAATTATCAAAGTTTATTACTTCTATAACTTACTATCTTAGTTCAATTCATTTAACATTATTTTACATTTATTGGTGGGTAAGTTACAATTTATTGACAATAACCACAGAAAATAGGCTTCGTTATAGTTAAATAGTTGTTAGATCGCATGTTATGTGGCACACTCGCCGTCGGGCAGTTTACCTGGGTTCGTGCGTTATGCATGATTTAAACAGCGGAAGGCAGCGAAGCACGCAACATGCCCCCGGGAACCCTCTCCGATGACGTCCCGATGAAATTCACCAGGCTTCACAAGTCCCTCGCATTAACCTCTTCCGTTGTAAGCACAAACCAGGAGCAGTTGACTGAATATTTTACTTTGCTTATTACACATAGTGCTTATATACGTAGTGCAGCACAAGTTTACATGTGGTCTATTTAATTCATTGTTAGTATTTATATCTCTGGGAACAAATTGTCTGGCTACATCTCAAAACCCCTGCCATAATGTATACGTTTTAAGGCGATACTAAATTAATTAAGCTACGTATTCTGAATTAGGATAAATTATTCTAAGCACTTGTGTTGGCTTTAAGGATTTGAGCGAATTGGTACTTTAATATTTATTTAAAATAATTAAAGAGAATATTTCATAAATAAATTTTTATTTTATAGAACACTATCTCCACTGGGGGTTTGTGGAATCAATTAAATGTGGTTGCGGTTAATACATTTCTGCACTTGTGAAAGTGATACAACTTGTAGCACAGCAGGACCCCTCCCTAATTTTAATCACTTGTCTTTTATTTTAAACGATCGAAATTCAGCAAGAATATTTAAACTCGGAGTCAGGCAGGCAAGAGGTTGGTATTCCCTGGCACCAGGGTCCCTGGTTGAAAATATGTCTGACTGTTGCTTCAAAAGATTAGGCTTATTTTGTTGAAGTAACATTCACCCTACAAAATTTCCCAAGGCACTATTCTCTTCGTCAGCGAAAAAATTTCCACGCTTGATGGAAGACGAATAAAGTTTGGAGAACTCACGTTACGTGGGGTAGCGCTTTCCTTGGAGAATGGAAAAATAAGAAATTAGCTGGGAGGTGAGAAGACGAAAATTGAGTAACGTTGATCAAAACGTTGAAAGGGCGAGGAAACAGAGAGGCAGTCAATGTTGTTCGGGGGTTGAAGGGAACAGGAAGTAGGAGAGAAGATGGAAATGAACAATTAATAAGACAGTGTTGATCTTGAATTAGTCGGAAGAGCGAGCAAGGAAGGCCAAAACTTCGGACTTGCTTGTAAGTTGAAAGGAAGTGGTAGTAACTGTGTGTTTTAGTTTATAGCGACGACAACCGGGTTTTCCTCAATCACCGATCGAGAGTCTTCTTTTGTCAACAGAGGGTAAATCCACAACCCGACCTGGAAGCGTGAGAGTGGAAGTAGGAAAACTACTACGCAGAACTTCTGGAATTGGTGAGAAGAAACGGGCTAGTCACGAACGTGAAATCTCTGCTGCACGATTATACCCCAAGAATTAACCCTGAGAATCCCTTTGATATAACAAATAGGTACAAGTGTAATAGTGCGCTTTAATATAAATGTAATTCATTAATATAAATAAAATTATTATTTAAAAGCACAAATAATTTATCAAATGAGAATTACCCGATTTTTGAAAACTTTAGTGTGTGAAGAACATGAAGTAGTACCAATCTGTTCCTTTATGGTTTTCCATGTATTATATTTAGGTGAATCACCTTACTCTACCTTACATATCCTTCCTTAGGAATCCTCACATGGCCTGGTTTTATATATACAGACTCTTGCAGTCAATTTTATTTTAGATTATATTGCTGATTTTCATTCTAACATTCGTCGTGCATGTTAAGACTCAGAATTGTAGCGGAAGCTGGTGAAAGGCAATAACGTTGAATAACCCAAGATTTGTGTTAATTTTGGAATTATGGAAGCCACTAAGTTCACTTATGACATTCAACATGCTGTTTAGGTTGTAGTTTAGTCCCTAGGTATACCGGTAAGAGAAGAAGGGGTAGTGACATTAACGTTCAGTTGGGAAGATGTCACCTCATTCAGTAATATATTTGTCTAATAAGTTAACATTTAACTATTAATTTATTCAAAAAGAATAGAAACTGTAATTTTATGTATACGTCACACTTTCCATAAACCCGCGTTTTCATTAACATTTACCCACTGCGAAAGAATAAACTCTTATTTATCTATTAGCTAACTAGGAATGTCTTTAATTAGAGATGAAATCTCACATTTATTACATATTATTGCAAATTTAGACAAAATATTTGCATATTCTCATTAATTTCAGATAAGTAAATTATTGTTATTTATAGATTAACGATTAATCTCGTTCAATTTATTTTGTGAAGAATTATCTAATGTGACTACTTTTCGAAAAAGAAAATAATGAACAAGAGAAGAACAGCAGATGATAAGGGGCACTACTGAAGTAGTGAAACCTTAATCACCAACGTTGAAATTTGATAGGTGAAGGGAATTCTAAAATCAGATGAGTACAGTTCAAGTTTTTACAGACTCAAAAAGAAAGAAATTGGAGTACTAAACATTTAATGTACTCAGAACAATTTTGAAAGTACTGAAGATTCAATTTACTGGCGTTATAAGCACCTTAGCATAAAGTCGCGCCAGTTAACTGAAAGGCAGTGATTCAAGTATAGACATGAGATAGTTAGAAAGGTTTATGTTGAAAATCTGGTGAATAGTGTAAAAAGGTGAGCCACGTCATACCATACTGTGGAAAAGAGAATTTTTCATCGATGTTTCAAGCATCACTGTAATTACTAGCGCTTCACATGACGTTCCCCTTTCACATAGAAATAAAAGTTATGTTTACGTAAGTTTTCTTTGACAATTAAACCCCTTACAGAGATACTAGATAATAAAATGAAATCCTGTACTTACTGCTCTTTCCTTATTTCAAAGCCTACCTGTCCAGACACAAACTCATCACTATTCTGAAGAAAGTCAGGACGAGATATAATGTAGCCCTAATTGTAATCGATTTGAATTATTGTAAATACAGTTACGTGTCCGCCGATTGTCTTTCTGTCTACATGAAATCTAAAATTAAATTTATCGCACCAAAAATTCCTCCTTTCGCACAATTTTTCCTCAGACGTGATTGAGTTTATAAAGAAATATATAAATAATATTTTTCTCCATTACTTATTAATATAGGTTTTCTCCTAAAACGTCCTTGGCGTCCCATTTGCGTATATTTTATTATGAGCCTCCTTCATATTTTCAGTTATGCGTTTTCCGTAAGCTCATATTTGTGTGCTCGTTTTCCATATTAATCAGTTACGGTTTTTTATAGATTTTCTATTCTAAAATCCTGCTTCGGCTTTCCGTATCTCTTTAATTCATGACTAATGTATCCAATTAAAACCTATTTCTGAAATCTAAATATTTCACAGGAAAGTTATTCCCAACAGTTCAAAGTTCTGAAAGACCAGGAAAGCATCAGAAACGAGTTGAGAAGCTTCAATACAATATTGTTCCTGATTTCAATGACTGTTTTTGTCGTCCTGCAAGTTCAGTGGTTAGTTCCGTCGTTAAAATTTTATAGCGAAAATAATTTTCTATAGTTCAGAGATTTAGGTAAAATAATCATATAAAATTATTTTACGATAGTTACGAATGTCAACATAAATACTCTTTCAAATAGTTTTGTTTACAATTTTTTACGACCTAGAAAAAGTCGCATTATATTGATAGCATTCTGTCTTCCTTAAATATGGTAATAATAATGGAATAACTACTATCTTTCTGATACATTTTTAATGCAATAAACAATATAATCGTAGTTCATTTACTAAATTTTATAATTAATGTTTGTGCTGAAAATCGTGTCAGAAATTCAGAACTAGAAGACGCCGCAGTTGCATTCACGTTAAAATTGTCATCTCTCGTCTTACTTTGTGAGTATGCCCACTGTCTTCTAATAGATTTACTCGATGAGCGTATTCAAAGGCCCCGCTTCTCTAAGGTTCACGATTTCCATTTGCCAAGTTATCTCATTGTGTTCGAGGAACAATAAGGAGCATCTATGAATCAATTGGCATTGCGCCCCGGGCACAAGATGAGATAGCGGTGGGTCTGGTTTGTGAAATTATTGCCATTTCAGAGAAGGCTCAGCCCGCTTTAATAGGGAATCTTAAACTTCAGTAGTTGAAAACTTTGCTAATAACGTTTCCAAATAATCGCTCGATAATTGCTCAATAAATAATAAAATGAGTAAAGCAGCCTAAAACTCTAGACCGGTGGAAAAAAATTTGAATTTAAAATTATATATATTGGTTCAATGAGATCAGATACTATTGCTACCTTCGTAACTTTGTGATAATGGCAGTAAATTTACTTTTAAGAAATGAGATACACGCAAACAGCCTTAAATATAAAGAGAACAAAAGTTTATTCCCGCTGTTTGCTTTTAATTTATGACATCCAGATATGTTTTCTGACAATTAGGGGGAGTCGGGGCAAAACGGGATAGTGGGGTAGAACAGTACACCCCTTTTTACGGAATAATGCTGGAGGTTAGTAAATAAGGGTAGTGAAAAAACTCTAGTTTTGGCGTCTTAATTGGATGACTATATTTTCTTCAGCTTCGACAGATGGTAATTCAAAAAACTCCTCGCTTTTAACTATTTAATGGTATATATTCGTAAACTACGTGTCCTTAGCTGCATAATGTTACATATAACGTTTAAATCTACTTGTATTAAAGCTCGGTGATAAACCTTAAACTGATACTAGCGTGAGGGATGGAACGGGATTCTACTGTAGAATTCAATATGTTGAGTTTCTGAAGAGAAAACGGAAAGTTGGCAGACTCAAATTATGAGAACGAGTAACAGGATTCTGTACCCAAAATATTAAGAAAGAGAAGGAACGGAAAAAACCGAAAAAGGTTAGCATCAACCGTACGCTACATTCAAATTATATTAGATCAAGTAAATAACAGAATAAACTAATGTTTTATACTTTTATGATGTCACTATTTTCCATAATCTTACAAAAATTGTTAAACAATATGTCGCGTTCTGCCCAGACTTCCTCAATAGGGATTTTCAATAAGGGCGAAATGTAATAAAACAAGCTGTGTGTGAGGTATTAACAGAATTATTTTCTCTTTTGAAGGCCCATGTATGCCATTCAAAATATAAAAAATAATTTCTTTAATACCTCACACAGTTCTTGTTATATTACACTTCAACATCGACCCATCCTTATTTAAAAACCCTACGTATGTTATGGATCTGAATTCTTTTAACGTGGACAGAAAATTAACTATAGAAAAGGAACTAAGTCTGTTTCCTTTGATTTAGTTTTAAAATTTCCCAAATGCCTTACGAAAAATGAAAGACTTCAAGGAATTTATTATTTATTAAATTTACCGCATTGAAACTTTGTATGCATGCAATTTCTGTTTCCACGGAGAAGACGATATGCTGCTTGCAAACAAAGAAATAATCTGGAGTATTTTATTTCCGGCGCTAAAAATTAGTGTTAAAACTATGATAATAATAAATGACAAAATTGAATTTTACATGTTTGGTACTATAATAAATCTTCCAAGGAAGAAATTAAATTTTTTTAACGATTTAGAAAGCTTAAGATATTATGTGTTAACTTTCATATTTAACGATCATTAGATCATACATGTATGACTTTCTACTGAACTTGTAGCTATGACGTAAGTTCTGTCCTCCACTGATTTCATTATTTCATTTTCTCATGAAATACAAGTATAAATATTCACCACCAATGATGGGAATTCCAACTTTATAAACATCGCTATTTTCACTAACATAAGATTGCTGAAATTTCAAAGGAATATTTTCTCTAATGTTATATCTGAAATACAAATTTTAATTCATTCAACTTTATTTGTCTTAGATTATAATGACGATTTGAACATTTAAATACAGTGTTGTAAAAAAAATTTCGGGATACTAGCAGACGTATGTACGACTTTTCGGACAGGAATGTTTCTGCTGCCAATTTTCAAATTACTGGAAAAACTGTGGGCGACTGGCGCCGTGAATTGCACAGTAATAACGTTGACTTAAATATAAGAACAAAATAAATTATTAATGGATTAAGAAAATGAAACCATTCCCATAATTGAATATAAATATGGTTTACAATAAAAATATACCAATAAATAAAATTCAAATGTCTGTCTGACCACCAATCTATCTGTCTCGAATAGGCTCCGAAATGGCTCAAAGGCATTCCATGAAAATTTGAGGTTTAAAAAGAGGCAATTTAACGTAAATATTCTTCCATATTTCATTTCGATAATGATATATATATAAATTCTACGTGAAGGTTTATTTTCCATACGTGCGATAAAATCTCCAATTTGAATTAGGTGATCTTTTTATGCTCCGACACGGTTTAACGGATTTCAATGAACTTTAAGTGATTGAAACAAGAATTTTACCTTAAACTTTCGTGTATGTTTCATTTCGATACCTCGAAGAGTTTAGAAGATATTTATATAAATATTTATAAATATTGAATTTCCACGCATATTTCTCTTTTTTTGTTAACATTAGTTTTTGAGTACAAGGCTACATGATAGTGATCCTGAAACAGGCAATTCCCCTTTTATAGCATAGGAAGGGAATTCAAAGGGGGAATGTGGAAGGTAGAGCGAGGTAGCCAAGGTTTGACTAGGGTCCCCGGGCTATTGTTTAAGGATCCTACCCGGTGTTTCACCTAAAGGTGATGCAGAGGAAACCATAGAAAACCTGCAACAGATAGGTCAAGCATTCGGTACTATTCTCACGCCCTTCCTAATGACGGGAGACGAGTTTGCTGTAGGGTCGCAGCATTCCCTTCTCCGTGTCTTCGCAAGTTTTAGGTGGCATCTGGCCAATTGTTCCAATGGGATCAGAGAACAACTCTTACCGTTTGCCCAAGGTCTTAGACCATAGTACATAAACCTCCTGAAATAGGTGAAGGTGCATCAGTATGTGAGAACTGTGAAAAAACCAGAGAGTACGAGGCATTCCCGACGGAGAAACGTGAACCCCGCAGTAAATCTGAGGAAGAAATGCCTGCTGTTCTAAACTAACTGGGAGTTATAAGGTTTGTCCTGAAATAAATGATACCGTACTTTTTATATATTCAATGAATTCAACTTTATCAAAATTATGTATCAGTTGTTTCGTTTTTAGAGTAAAATAAAAAGAACTATTTCAGCGCGAACTAAATCGCGGGGATTAGCTAGTTTATAAATATAAAACGAGCCAATTTGTCAGGATTTAATTTCACAGTAATAATATTAATTTTAAAATAACAATAAAATAAATTATTAATATGTTCATTTTCTCTTAGAGAATAAAACCATTTCCTCATTTGAACATCAACATTTTCTTCAATTATTAATAAAAAAGTCCATCCAGTTTGTCAGTAAATAATATTGATATTTACTATATTAATAAATTAATCACATGTCTATGCATTTAAACTTAATTCTGGTTTATTTATTTAATTATATTTAATTGAAAGATCTACTTCTATTATTTTAGCTTACAATTCTGTATTCAAAATTATAGTTGGTTATTAAAATTATTTTTAGTTACCTGATGAAGTCAACAAATACGGCCCATACGTTGTAGACGTCTTAAATAAATATCAATATTGCTTGCTCACAAATTGGCTGCACTTTTTTATAACCAATATTTTCTATTAATCGGTACAAACTGTAGCACTACGACGTTTTATTGTTTTATTGTATGCAAAGTACTCAATGTGCGTTAGAGAAAATGTAAATGGTGTTTAATATTTTTATTATATGATGAAATATAATGGGAGGATCACAATTCTTTTCGCTGTCCCAATTCACTGTATTGGATACCACGAAAAGCCGATTATATATTTTATATGCGTCAAAAAAAAGAAATGAATGTTTAGGTAGGTAATATTAAAATTCAAAACCAGGGATAGTAAATCTAGAAAAATTGCAAGCTATACTTCGTTTCACAAGTAATGCGATCTTCAGCAAAAGTGCTCATGTGAAACGCGACCTGCAGGGTAAAAGAGCCGCTTCGTGCACAATAACGAATATCCGCAGCGGGTAAAATGTATTTGCCGATAAACCAATAATTGGAAAGGCAGCTTCTAACCTTACGCTCTTTTTTGTCGGATGGACTTAAACTGTGCATCAACATTGTTACAAATTGAGTAATTTACCGCGGAAAGCCCAATTTGTAAAACCAACAGCGATTTTGCTTGGTGAAAAGTTAAATAATTGTGATTTTACATTTTATTCTCTATTTTAGTACTGTGATACTGATTTGTGACATTTTTAACACCTGTTATTCCCTCTACCTCGTTCCGATACAATCGAATTTTATTATTATATTTTGTCCCCTTAAATGAGAATATAGAGTTCTACGACCCAAATTTTTATCTCTCATATGGAAGTAATTATAATAGATTAATAATGCATGGTGCTCACATGTGCTGTTCACGCATATTATATAAGGAAAATTAATTTTCGGATAAGAGATGTTTTGAAGCTGATAATTTATGTGGTAGTTATATTCCTACATGCTTACGTTATATTTGTTACATAATTATGTTCCTGTGTTTATTGTTTCTCCTGAACTGATATCGGAATACTTCATACATTCATTTTAATATTTTTTACACACTGCAATGAATTTTGGTTGAATAAACTATTTTAAAATTAAATATTATTAGTGAAATGCTAAAAATCAATTTACGCAACATTTATTATTGACAATATACATGAACTGAATAAATTTTAATTTACATAGCCGGCTTTTTTAACGATTAACGCTGCATATTTAAAATATTTACACACATTAGATATCCTATAAACTAGAAAAATGAGGTCTAAGGTTCGTCTAAACGGGCCTTCTTATAGAGAAGATTACAAACACAAATCTTACGCGGAATTCAATGTACAAGGAAATCGGCAAAAAACAGAGTAATTACCCTTTCTTCTCCGCTTAAGTCTGGATCTTGCCCACTGGAGTCGTAGACGATGTACCAGTCTTGCAGCTCGGTCCGACAGGACTTCCTCGTTGCTATAATGAGCACCTTGCCCACGTAGTTTCCTTCCTTGGTGCCACGGCCTCCAGCAAGTCTGCCTCCCAATATTCAAAGGTCCAGGGCCAGTAAAATATTCAATTTCTTACTGCTTTAGTGACCACTGCTTAATGCTCACTCTTACCGCTCCCTCTTAATTTCAATCTTAATGTCACTTAAAGCACAAACCATTTTTCCTGGGTAGTTAACACCTTGTCCCCACTTCATTATTTAAGTTCCGTCGGTGGCAGGCACCGATACTGTCCAATCAAAATTAGTTACCTATCGTCTCTGGGAGGAGCCGTTCACAACACTCCACTATGTTTTGGGGAAAACACCATGTCCCCTAACAATCCGATGTAGTCGAATCTCAAAGACTAGAGAAAACCCCAAGCCGTGTCAACTTGTCGGGTTTTATTACCACTGTCTGAAACCTAAAACTTTCTCCACGCCCCTCACCTTTGATTTCGTATCACCAAATTCCGCCTATAGTTGTGTTTTATCCTTACAACAATGCTATTCTATATGAGTTAAATAATGGTTTATTCTGCGCATTGCTTGAAAGAGAGATTTAACGCTCTATTTTTGCAACGCGGAATACGAAACCAATATGTTCTGAATTATGACACGATGAGTTTTTTGATTTGCGTAAGAAATTAGGGTCAGATTAATTACTATGAAACAGTTTTTTCTTTTGTTTCACTGCGATGTATTTCACATTCTCGATTACGTAAATCGCTGGATTATATGTAAAGCGTTCTACGCGTAAATCATTATGTATTTCTTCTAGAATTATTTTGTGTGTTTATCCATCACATTTTTGTGCTTTCTTATGAAAGCGATCAATACCTATGACCCCAGCCCCTCACAGCAATATATAGGAATGCAGGGGAACGCCTTTATGTGGCCCACGGCTTGGCTAGAAGTGAACGGTTGGAGGAAGGGGAACAAGCCATGCGGAAAACGAAGATAATACGCACGACGTGTGTTAGGAGTGAAAATGAAAGGATGACTTATTTAATAACAAATAGAGGGACGGGACGGATTTGACTTATGTGTGAATCGTGCACTGAGAACAAAATCAGCACTGATAATCCATCTGTTTAAAGTGCAAAATGCTAACTACGAAATTCAGTTCAAATAAGAAATTATGATAACCAGATTATTAGGTGCGTTAATTTCTATACCACTATTTCTGTTATTAAATTTAATTCCTTTCTCCAACAATGCCTATTTAATTTTTATGTATAAAATATTGTTAATCAATAAACTCATTTATTATTTACTCACTAAATGTAACTGAAAATTTTGGAGGCAACTGTAAAACGATTCGAAAAATGAAAAATATATATTAAAATTGCAAAGAATAGATATACCATCTTTGGAAGGAAAGTGTTCATCTCTGGAGATCAGGCTGGTGAGGAGTTGCGGACGAATTTTGCTTACAGAAAGTAAAATATACCGACAGAGACAAATTACACAATTGAAGATATGGAAGGAAATATTTTGGAGTTGAGTCATAGAACAGTGAATTACTAATCAATTCATCATTTAGTAAAGACTATGGAACTGATAAATTTGTAAATCATTTCGTGAAAAGTTTAATTTTTCTTTAAAATAGTTTGTAAAATTGTTGCAAACTTAATTCATTGGTAGTCATAAAATTGATTTTATTTCAAAGAAAACCATGTTTAAACCCTAAGAGAAGGAGATTTCGTGATATTTCTATTACGAAAAGTGACTATCATCAGTTTTTATCACCATAAGGAACGATTCTGGCATATATTAAAAGTAAAGTTATTTTGAATTTGGTTACGATATTACAACGCCATTATGTAACAAAATTGAGAAAAAGAAATATATTCTTGACAACCATATTGCTCAAAAGTATAAAACGTAATTGATTTATTTATACGGAATTTTAATATACTGGTAGACGCCAAATTATGTAATTAAAGCGATCTTCATGGATTGGAGTCAAAATTGTTCTATGGTTTCATAACGAAAATGAGGGGATGGACTATTTCACTGTAACAGAAACGATTGTCACAAAACATCGCTAACTATATACATGTAAAAAGAAATATATTTCACGTTTCTGTCGTGATATTCAGCCCTAAGACTCGTCTGACGCAAGCCGTGATGCTATCTTTTCTTGCGTTAGCCTTTTCATTTACGCCATAAGTATCACATCCTACATCCTCACTAATCTGCTTAGTGAATTCCATCCTTTGCCTCCCTATTCTGTTCTTACCACACACACTTCCCTATAATTCTAATTTTACAATACCCCCATGTCTTACAACGCTGCCTATTAATCTATCCTTTCTCTAGGACAATATGCTTCATATTGTTCACTCTTCCCCTTTTCTGCTTATAACTTCCTCAAGCTGCGACTTGACCCGGGCGAAAGTCTGAGAATACTTTATTCAACATATACGCCGGGTAAACCTTTGTTCTTTGATAAAAAAAAAGATAGATATTAGGAATTTTCTGTGACCTATCCAAAGCTTAGAATTGTGTAAACAATAATATAATATTCAACAAAATTAATTATTACGGAATAGCTGGAATTTCCCATACTCCTCTTACCTAGTCAACAGGAAACAAAGAATTATTTAAAAAAATGTTTCCTGGACAAAGGTTTCATTCAGACCAGGGACAAATAAAGACTGGGGTTCCTCGGGGTTCCATTTTGCGTCCGTTTTTACTCTTAATCTATATGAATGACTTACCTAAAGCTGTAGATAATTAATTAAATTGGAAAGATTACATTAATATTCTGCTAAGAAAAATAAGCTCGGCAACTTTTTCTGTTACAATTATGTCAAGTTGTAGTAACGGGAACATAAGAAAAATAATTTATTCTGCATATTTCACTCTTTTATTACGTATGGTATAATATTCTGTGATAATTCATCAGGGAAAGACAAAGTTTCTAATATTTGGAGCTAAAATTTCCAGAATATTATGTCAGGTTCAACAAAAAACGTTATGTATGAGGCTCTTCAAAAAAATGGGAATGTGATTAATAACAGTCACCTATTCACAACAAAATTATATGTGCATAGCTTTTATACCAGAAATAATAATAATTTACAGTAGAAAGGGAAGTCTAACTATAATTATTATATTATAATTCTAGTAGCATAATTAATAAACTTCCAGCGTCCATTAAACAGTTAAAAATAAATACAAACAAGCTCATACATGAACTAACTAACTTTTTACTTAGCCACTCCTATCCTGTTGAAGAATTCATGGAGTTGAGAGAATCTTACATTACCCCATAGGAATAGAACAGATGTGGCACCACCATAAGACACTTAGTATAAGACATTAACAATATTACATATGGAGTACAAAAGATATTTATCTTGTCTTCTCTGTAGTACTTAAACATATATTCTTGTAAATTAAACATAACATGAATGTAAATAGTAACGTAGAATTAATAGTCAATAAGGAATTGTAATGAATGGCTATGGCAATCGCCATTTTATTTCGCCACTGGGTGAAGAATTTCTCATATTGGAGACACCAAGGCGCCAGAGAAGCGAGATATCGGGTTTCAGAACGTGCTAAAAACATCGTTTGGGAACTTAAAAATTTGGTACCTGAGTCTAGTTCTTTGACCCCGAGAATTTTGGAATGCCAGAAATTAGGGAGAGAAACCGCGGGCCAAGCTGAATTTTGAGGGTCAGGTAATCTGCCATGTATCTCATTGTGGGTGAATGAAGGGATGACCCACGAGGATGGATGAGAGAAATTTGGTCGGCCATGGAGAGTTGAAGAAGTAAGATTTCTGGAAAGTGCGAAGTGTTTGATACGGCACCGAAGTTGGGCATGGAAAATTGAACAAGTATGATGTCATGAGAGTGTGTGATGGTTGAACCATGACACTAGAGATATTGGTCAGTCAGATACTATCTTTGAAGTAATCAGGCGGAGAGAAAACGAGGAATCTTACTAACGTATCGAAGTAAGGGTGTCCCTACAACGAGGCGAACTGAAAGCAGGTGGAGTCCTGTGCAAGTAATTTCCTAGAGCCCAGGAACGAGCTCCAGAGGCGGCAAAAATTCGTGGAAGACGGAGCCCAAGATACCGGCGTGGGCAAAGGACCACAATAAATCACAGGTCTGTTAGTGCCAATATATAAAAGTTCGTGATAACTATTTTGTTACTGCACGATAAGCCCATAAAAAGTGACCCTTAAGTAAATAGTCTTACTAAATGCAATTGAGCTTGCCGAGGTAAATTTTTAAATTGGACTCTAAAGTTTACTGATTATTGTTGTTTTCTTTGGTTTTCTGTATATAAGTTGAATTTTTTTACTTAATAAAATCCATTTTTATTTAAATTAAAATTCAAACCCCTGAGTTTACTATAGAATCATAACACTTTATGTTATGTGACTCGTTTCAAGTCCCTGAAGTTCTGCTTGTCTATTGTATCAATGGAATATGCTTTAACACAAATACTAGAGAAATATACGTGTTGGGAGACATATTTATTAGTAGTGAAACTCCACTTTGCAGTATTTTGACGTACAGAATCCTAAACATAAATGAATGATGAAATTCTGTGTTTGATATACCACTGTTATAATAAAATAGTACTGCCTCGTGTTTACATAAATATGTAGATAACTCTTTTTTTAATGTATTAACACTATTAAACCTTCATATATAACGCGAATAAAAAATAATTCGGGGTATAACTGAATATATTCGGATTCTTGATCGGAAAAAGCTGATGGGCAGACATGTTTGAAGGATAGTTTTTCGTCCACTGTACTATAAGACAAACTATCAGAAGACATTGATCGAATGTGCCCTTTATTAGACAAGACAAGGGAACTAAAAAGTTAGGCATAACAAGACGAAACACGCCATTGTTCAATATAATTAGTAGCGGTCAAGAGCAATATGGCCAATAGCACACATACGAATTCAGATTATAGAAATATTAATACACAGTATTTAGTCTGGTTTCAAAAAAACAATGATTGTGCTTGTTAGTATTCACGGGAAAGTGTTAATGGGAAGATAATTTCTTGGCTTCTTCCTTGGCTCTGGAGCCAGATTAAGGCCTTGACATGTCGGGTCGACTGCGGTCATTCCTCTTCCATGACAAATTCTGAATTTGGAGTGTTACGTGGTCAGCGTATCGATTTTCCAGCAATCGTAATCCCAATCTCCGTTACTGTGACGACACAAACATCCAATCCTATGCCCGGATTCGAACCCAGAGCATCTTTCTTGTGAGACAGCGGCGCTAGACTAGACCACAGGTGGTCGGAAGGGAAAATAATTATCCTCCGATATTTCTTTACATCATTAAATTAATTGTATAAATGAAAGGTTTAAATATAAAGGAACAGATTATCTACTCCTGTTAAGAGATGCGGTCACAATAATAATACACTTATAGTGGTTAATACTTACATTAGAAAAGTGTTTGCTAGTATTTTGATTATATAAATAATAAAGTAGAATAACAGAATGGAAAAATCTCAAGCGAACCCTGGAATCAAACCTGTGCCTCGGTTTCTTTACCGCTGAACTAATTCGTCTTGATCACATGCTCCAATGCGAGACCTATCCACCCGGTACATTTGAATTTACGTACAATTTACTAGTCACATTCAAATCTAATACTCGGTAAGAATGGTCTCGGGTTCGATTACCGGGTCCGGTTGAGATTTTTCCATTCTGATCTTATAAATACTGGTTTATAAAGAGCTTCAATTAAAGCAATTCTTCTCTATATAATTTTTTTGTTGTTGTGCTAATAAGTCCTAAGACTGGTCTGATTCAACCCTCTATTCTAACCTATCCTGCACAAGTCTTTTCATTTCTACATTGCAATCACATTCTACATCCTCCCTAATCTCCTTAGCAAATTCCATCCTTTGCCTCCCTCTTCTGTTCTTACCCCACACACTTTTCTCAAATGCTAATTTTACAAAGCCCTCATGTCTCAAAACGCGGCCAATTAATCTAATCTATCCCTTCTCTTGATCAACTTCCTCCGTCAAATGAGACACTGAAACAGGAACTTTCGTACACGTTTATACGTCGATATCTTGAAGGATTCAAAAGGTATTAATAAAATTATTAATAAATTCATTGAAAGCAGGCGTCAAAACTGCGAGTTATAATTCTTAATAGAGTGAGAAAGAGGGAGAGAGAGATGGCGAGCATTTTCATTCCATCTATTGTTGCAGCAGGACATCGTTGTTATTTCAGATACAGGAATGCCAAAATGTGCTCGCTTTTCTTTTCAGTTCTTCGAAAATTTATTAATCATTAATCAAATAAAATGAATGGTTTTATAATGGATTGTTACACTTAGTCTAAATAACCATCTTAATACGGTCAAGGCAGGTTTCCGGGGACAAAGCCGAGAATCCACCTCGCAGCTGGGGACAGAGGTTTGAAGTCGTGGTTGATGGACACACTAATATAATTGAATTACGTGCGTGCGAAGCCGCGGGCATAGCTAGTTATTAATATTATTACAGCTCTGTAAATAAGGGTAATGAATTTTTTATATTTTTGTATATATTTGTGTATATATTGAGCTATAATAACAATATGATTACTTTTGTTACCAATACTGTTATGGGAAGTAATACTTTAAAAGAATATTTTCTATTAGGTTTTAAGAGTATTGTATTCTGTATACAAAATCTTAGAAGAAATCAGTTACATAAAAATTAGTAGCCCTTATAGTTTCATTATGATTGTTCACTGTTAATCTTTTAGCCGTTATTCTTGGCATGGAAAGGTACGGTAGTTTCAAGGTCACCGCTACTTTTGATTTTTATCCGATTTTCGACAATTCTTTTGGAGGTACGCATAATTTGATCAACAAAACAGTTGTTTTAATATATCTTATTTGATTATTTACTCGTATGTGATAGACTTTTATAATCTTCTGTAAGTGCAAAATCTTGAATAAACATAAGCAAATAAATTTTTCATTCAAGAATTATTTAGTGGTATTAATGGTTTACAATTCAGTAATGATAATAAATTTACGCGAAGAGTCTTATTTGCTTCTACTGGAGGCTATGAGATTGAAAAAGTGAAAAGCATCCATATACGCGTATCTCGAGCCAATTCAATATTAATTGCTGCTGCTTCGTCGAGCCCTTTTCCGGATCTTTATTTTATCCCGCGCGAAGTACTAATCTGCAGCAGCTCAGTTTGTGCGTACGTGCGAGGCATCCAGATCCGTTTAAATTCCAAAGCGATATTTTCTGAACCATGTTAACCATGTGATTCACGTTCGGTATCTGTCCGAAATGTATACGTAAATATCTGGTTGCTCCACAAAAAAAAATGTCTGCGCATGAAAGATTTACGGGCGAGTTAAAGCCAGACACGTAACGTTTGGGCAGTAGGCTCCTCGAAGCCCACGATCTATAAAGGGCGCCGTCCTCACGATAGCTGACCACGTTACCATGGCGATATTTACGCTGCCACTTCGCCAGACATCGCTTTCCAGAAACCAATTTCAAACGTTTCATGGTGATGTGTGCATCTCAATATTACACAAATTCCACAAATAACCAACAACAAAATGAATACTTGACTTAATGAGTACAAATACCATTGTCTAACACTAAACAAGCAGAGTGACGCGCAAATAATTGTTTTTATTAAGTCTAGTGATAAATAGATAATAATAAACCCTTTGACGGTCACGGTTTTGAGAAGTTATTTTATTTCAAAACGGTAACCATCGGCAGCTTATACTGCCATATTCATCCTAAATACTAACAACATTGGTATGCATATCAATAAATTTTCTATTGGATACAATTCAATCCTTAAATTATTTTTATAAAAGATATATAAGATATCAGCTTTTTATAAATATATAAACTAATCTTTTACATACCTATTTTACTTAAAAAAATTCTTTTCTAACAGTATTATCCCAACTAAGTACTTAGTTACATTTTTAAATACTTGTGTTGCTTAACCTTTACCTTGGGTTTCCCTCTATTAATCCTCATATTGAACTCTTTTCCAGGACCACGTTCATACCATTTATTATGGTTTCCAAGTCTTCTTCTGATTCTCCTAATACTATAATATCGTCGGCAAAGCGTAAGGTTTTTATTTCTTCTTCTTGCAGTATGATTCGTTTTCCATATTTCGTTTTAACTTTCATCATCTTCTATTCTATAAATAAATTAAACAGCATGAGTTTATAATGTTGGAATCGCCTTTCTATTTGGTTACAATAATTTGTTATAAGTATATTTATCTTTTATAATCTTTTATAATAAAATAACGTAATAAATGTACACCCTGACTCATTCCACATCCTTGAAGCTTAGCTTCTTTACAGGATCTACGGAATATGATTATTATTATGACAGACTGCATCCTTGTCATACTCCTTTCTTGATTTCTGCTTTATTTTCTTAATCTTCAATTCTAATTACTGCTGACTGCCTTCTGTAGAGGTTATGCATAAACCTTATTTCTCGATATTTTATTCCTTTCCTCTTGAAATTCTTAATAGAGTGTTCCAGTTAACATTATAAAAGGCTTTTTCTACAAATGCCATGATCGTAGGTCTGATTTTCTTTTCCTGTCTACTACAATTAGACGCAAGGATCCATTTGTTTAAGCCCATTTTCCTATATTTTTGACAGCTGCTGTAGCTATTTCTTCTTCAAGAGTGTCCTTTTTACATCTATATAATTTATTTCTCTATTAATCTATTTTTGATATCTTCTTTGAAACTCTGAAGCACCTCCTGTTGTTTCAGTTTTTCTAATTCCCGTCTTTTTGTTTTAATTCCGTTCTTGGGTTCCTTCATTTTCAGCCTGTATTTCATAAGCAGCTGATTATGGTCGGAGTTTACATCTACTCCTGGGTACGTTTTGCAATTCAGCATCTGATTCGTATATCTCTGTCTCACCACATAACAGTATCTCCTCTTCTATTGATAGGTTTTAATAGGCGCAGGAAATCAGAGTAGGTTGTTTCATACACCTTAAAATAAGCACACAGTTGTCGATTAAATTACCGTATAATTTTCATTTTAGCGTAATAAATAATCTTTTCACCACTTCTACGTTCTCGTTTGTTCGACTGCTTATTTTTTCAACAATAAGAAACAAAACAGTAACCCTAACAAAACGAGCTCTTCTCTTGGCCACATTGTCTATAAGTCTATAAGCTCTCAAATAGTTTCCACAGCTTCGGTTTACGCGAGCTTATTTGTACTTCGTGGCCACTGTTCCGTTTGCTGTTACATTTTGACTGTGAAAATTTAAGTGCACAGGTTAGAGAGAGCCTAGGCTGAAGAAGAAAACGTTACCAGCAAAAAATCTTTTTAACCACAGAAACACGGAAACCTGAAATGCACTACTCAGTGTAATAATTAGAAAAAGAAATAGCTAATAATCAGACAAAATAAATACCGCACAAATATTTTGCGGTTTGTGTTTCGTTCTTGCTCTTACGTTTTTGTATATTCTGACGAAATTAAAAATTTGTGCAGATACGTTGTGTGATATTTATTTCATCACTTACGTTTTTCGGTTTACTGGCTACTACTTCATCTTATTAATTCGAGTTTAACAGTGACTCAATTTTGGAACCCTCCAACTTTATGCTCCTGTAGTTCTGAAACTGAAAATTTTAGTCTACTCAAAAGGATCCCTACAACATGTCCCATATTTGAGTATTGGGCGAACTAGGGATGTATAAGCAAGTTCTTTGATTTTCCGTTCCCCTATTTATGATACTTATTACGACAAGAATTTTCACGCTTCTCAATTCGCAGAATTTACTTGTTCTTTCCACTATAATTGGAACTCAAACTAATTCGTAAGTATTTGCAACTGTTTACTTGAGATGCTTTGTCTCCATTTATATTATATATCTAGATCAGGGGTGTTAAAACTTGAACTGCTGGCGATCTACCTTAATATTGTTAGACTCCGACCGATCGACTCTGAGAGTCTGCAAGTATATGTGATGCAGGATTGTCGTCTAGGTAGGAAGGGTATGTAGTGGCGCAGGTATAAGTATATTATATTTAGGGACGTTGCAGAATTTCATGGCCATGAATTCACGTAGAATTAGTAAGAACGACAGAAATTAGTTTTCCGCAATATACATTTTTAGTGAATGTAGGCTCTAACTAAAAAGTCAATGTAAAAACTCGTACTTATTCAAGTTGCGAGTTTATTGGTTCTTACAAAACAAACGAGCTCTAGTTTCTATACTTAACTAAAAATGACTTTGGATGTTGAAGCGTGGCACTGCATGTTTTCAGCATAACTTTTCATAAGATGGCGCGTAATTACCGAGTGCTAATCGCAAACATGAAGTCACATGCTCGTCAGTTATTCGATTGCGATATTTAGACTTAATTATCTTCATTTCAGAAAATACAGACTTGCAAAGGTAAGTTGACCCAAACAATGCCGTCAACTGAAGGGAGATTCAGATATTTATCTTCAGATATAAAAGACGAGAATTTTGTATCAGATGCTGTGGCTTTAAGATTTATATCTGATATAATCTGCACGTCCTCATTTTCAACAGAAGATGAGTCCTAACTTGCTATTTCAGTAACAAATTCCTCAATGTTTTACACGAAAAAGGATAACTCATAAAACATGCGATGCTTGCCAATTTACTGAAATCATAAAAACGTCTTTCCAATTCGCCCAAGATATTTAATAATTTTCCGTCATAAATATCAAAATTTCCCTGAGGAATTCTTGCTTTCAAAGACGGAAAATGTTTCAGATCCTTTCTTTTCAGTTGATCAATAATAAAGTGCAATTTACTTTTAAATGAGTTTGTTGCGCTAATCATCTCAATAATGGATTTTCCTTTATCTTGAAGCTCCAAGTTAATGGTGTTTAAATGCATTGTGATGTCTGCCAAAAATGCTAAATCAGTCAGCAATTTTCCGTTTTTTAGCATCATCTCTTTGGTCCAGAAAAGCTATTATTTCGGGCAATCATTCTTTAAACCTTTCTAGTCGTGACTCACGCGCCTAACGTCCATGTGAAGAATTAAAGCAGTAATTTTCAGCAGATTCACTATCTGCAATTTGAAGAGCCTTCGTTGCAGGCTACGGGCACGGATGGAATTAATAATTTTATTGTAATGCCCAGAATTTTCTTCATGTTTAGAACTTTTGAACAAAAAACTTATTGATGCAACGAAGCGAAATCGTCATTAGCTCGACACAATGTCACAAAACTGACTCCTAGTCCCACAGGCGCAAATTTATATCGGCGCGGACGAAGTCAGGAATGTTCTCAAGTACCTAAATAATGAATGGTTTTTTGTAAGCGTGCCGCCAAACACATCGCCCGAACCTTATAGAAAAATCGACGGTAATCAAAAACGTCGCGCGTCACGGAATTTCTTTGACAAGTACCGCGTGTTCCTCTGCTAATGCCGACTTTCGCCGCTAGCAGGGGATAAAAGACAGTGATTTGTGGATTATTCTGACCTAATTGAGGATCAACTAAAACAAAATCTGTGAATAGATCTATATCGGTAAATTTTTGTCGAGATCGACCGGTCTATCGCGATCGACCGTTAGAGATCCCCTGATCTAGAAGATATTTATCTTCATTTTATTAGCTTTAACTCAAATATTTAGATCAACCAAGTCGATCTTTAATTTGTATTCATCGAAAACTCTTTAGTCTTTCGATAGATTTTGGGCCCTACACTCTTTAATTCACATATTAATTATATGTACTGTTCTTATTTACAAAATTGTGAAATCAATCTTAGGTTATGATGCGCTTATTTCATTTCTAGAAAAGATCAAATTATTCTTATTAATGGAATGAATCTTGCTTTAAGTAAATAGGGTATCTCTGTGTTAATAGATTGAAGTTAAATATGTTAAAAATGAAATTATGTATATTGGCACGAAATTTAGCTGTATAGATTATATGATAGTTATAGACAGTAAGAAGATTGATAGAGTTACTCATTTTAAATATTTACGAGTTATATTGGATAAAAATCTGAAAATGGATTGCCATATAGGTTTTGAAGGTAAAAAGGTAAGTCGATGGTTAGGGTTTTTATATAGTGTATGAAAATTTTTAACTAAGAAATCTAAAACTGTGTTATACTTCCACTCTTTAATTATTGTTGTACTGTGTTGTATGGGATATCCAATAAATGTATGGACAGACTTCGCAAGTTGCAAAATAGGGTATTAAGAATAATCGTATGTAAGATTAAAATATATATTGCCTCAGTTATGTTAAAAGAAATGAATTGGCTTTTTTTCGATGACTGTAAAATGTCACCCAATATTATTTTTATACAAATTTATCAATATTTTAATAATCATTTAATTATTTTAATAATTATTTAGCTTGTAAGTATGTTACAAGTAAAGTAGAATTATACATAACTAGAGATAAATTAGTTTTAAAACAAAATACATAAAATAATTTATCGAGTTAGGAATTGGAGAATGTAAGACTATTAGTAAATTTAAGAATTGTTTCTTTAAACATCTGATTTAATGAAATGTAAACGTTAGTAGATTATACAAGCTTCAGTAAAGTGTTAAATTTTAAAACCTACTTTAATTGTAATACCATTAATATATATCAGGAAGAATAAATACTCATATTGTTGATCCGATGACTAATTTTTGTTCAACTGATATTTTTCCGCTTTGAGTTTGTGAGTTCATAAACTCCTTGAGCAAAAGGATAGCCGAAATGAATTTATTTTTCTAAATATCTTCATGGTTGTTGAAATTATGATACGTAAAACGTATTGGTTTAAAAGAATGGATACCTGTTAGAACCGAATAAGTATGGATCGAGAAAATTTATTTCATTATAATATTTTTTATGAAATGCTATTATTATTAAGTATAGCTGCTACTTACTTCTAAATGCTAAATGCTAAATGCTTTCAACAAAATAATGTTTGATGAAAAATATGACGATGGTTCAAAGTATTGAAAAACTAAAATTGTCATATTTAAAAAGATCGGTACTTTTAAGGTAGACCTGAAGTAATACTTATTTTATTCATTACAATATATTATTCCTGTACATAAATTATTATTAGTTCTTTTATCAAATATAAGCACATTTATTACAATATTATGAAATTTTAAGTAACGTGGTAATATTTGGATTCTGATAACTTCATCGTCGTTACAATTTTACTTTTGTTAAGCGATTATCAATTTTGTCTTTACACTCCAGTGGTCAGAAACTAGTTGGAGTTGCCGCCCTGGTGTAGGAAGTAGTCGCATAAGAAACATTGTGACAGAAAATCGTTGTCCGTATGTATTGTATTTAAGTGATGAACCTTTGAATAATGAATAATAACGTGTACTTACATATTACAGAGGCATTAGTTTCGTTTAACTTCGTCGTCCTCCATTCACAAGAAATATCTGGGTGATGATATAACAATGCAACACACAGAGACAACAATCAACAAAAATTAAGAATAATTCAAAACTTGCATAAATATATACGACCGCTCCAAAATTTTTCGAGCATTGAAAGACAATTATCGGGACTCAACAGTATCGTAAAAAATGAATCGAGTACTAGAGATATTAGTAACGAAAACCACATATCAATATTTGCAAAGCATCGATACTTTTTACGTGTCCTTACAGACACGTCAATTCCGAATGGCTCACTTTCCCGATAAGAGCGTTTTTACGAAATAATATCAAACTCTAACATAAATTATTTTTATTATAATTAAGTCAATAATTAGTGCGTGGGCCACCTCCAGGATTGAAGTTGTAGAAAGTTTTCACTCCATGATTCAATGATGGGAAATGTTTGTCAATTCTATCCGTGGAAGGGAGGCCTGTGCAAAAAAGTTCTGGTAAAGTAAAGCAGTTGTCGGACTGTCAAAACAGTTTTCTGTCAGCGGGATCAACTGAAGTCGCCGAGTTAAGGGGAGCGGCAAGACCCTAAATTTCCCATGTTAAAATACGTACATTATTCTCGTAAAACGTTATAGATATAGCTCAGATATTTTAAGATCTTATGTTTATCCTTCTATTATTCATGTAAAAGCAGGATAAATGGTTTGAATTATTAGTTACAGATATGAACAAACTTTTCCACGAGAAACAAATTTTTAAAAATAATTGTACCATAAGATTAAAAACAAGCTATGAAAGTTTCTATCCAGAGTCTATAAAAGATTTCGATAGAAATGTATCTAAAATCATTATTTGACACATGGTCAATGTATTGATTCACTCTGAGCTTTACACCTGGTATTTTTACCCCTACACCAAAGTAGGTCGGTCTTCATTTTACAGTAGGAAAAATAATACTGGTACCCGGAAAGGTTAAAACTTCTTGTGTGTAACTGTTTCCGTTATAGATTACTAATAACACTGTTCTTTCTCTCTCCACAGGTGCCTGATGATTTTGTTATATATTTTAACTTTAAGATGCAAATAGGATATAACTTTATTTAATTTAATGTTGTAATGTGAAGGGGATTCGGTAACAATTCTCAGGAATTGTTGTCAATATAAAGTGCAGTTAGGGCTTCAATAAAGAAAGTTTTGTGCGACGACAATAGATGCTAACAACAATGGAAGACTCAAATTGTCTAAAAGTGTGTGAAGTCCCGCGGGGAACTCCAGAGTCGTCTGTGAAGTCCCGCAGGGAAGTACAGTGGCTTAGGAACGTACTAGAAAAGTTTCCGCTGGTGCGATGTTCTGATTGGCCAGTTTTGGGGTCGGGTGACTGAGACTCGAACGAAGTTCAAGGCGAGAATTTAAAAAGGAGAGGAGTTGGACATTAAGAATGAGACTGGACGGTGATGTGAGATAAGAGAATTGGACCTGGAAGGAGTGGTCTTAAGGAAAGGTGAAAGTCTAGTAGCACGTGGGCAGTAAATACATCGAGACGAGGATCTCCTAGTTTTGGGAGGGGATTACACAGCATTCCTGAATGGAAAGCAGCAGCAAGGGGTACCTAAAGACTGAGAAACGAGGATGCATACGTGATGTAAAATGTTTGTAGGCCCAATAATTTAGGGTAAGTCCTATTTAGCTGCAAAACTTGCTCATTTTGTTGATTACATAAAATCTTAATGATATTCTTCTTCTATTTTTCAGTAACGGCGTATTTCATTTCTCGAGAGACCCAAAATCCCCTGAAATAATTTTATGTAATCATTGTACAGATAAGAAACATAAATATAAAGTTGTCAAACCTTTTAAATTTGTAATTTATATAATATTTAACTTATCCCCTGAAGAGTACATTACAATATATTGTAACATATGAAATTACAGTCCCAAATAAAAAAATTCAGGCCAGGTTTGGTAGCTTGCTACTTATTGGGCAAGTGGCGCCATCCTGACCCGAGACAACAATGCAGTCGTCAGGGGGTCATTGTAGAGGAAGTTTGTGTTCTTATGGAGTTAAGAATGAATGAATTATTACGCCATATTACATTATTAATTTTCATGCTCTTGAAGTTATCTTTTGGTGTTTTTATGTAAAAATGCCTGGTGCCCTAAAAAGACAATTGCTATCATTCTCGCAGTCGGTTTGAGCAAACGCAAAATATCACGTGGCCGTAACATCTTTTCAGAGTACCTTTTGCATCAGCAACGAATTAACAATTGTCAGGTCACTACTCAAGTAACAAGTTTGTAGCTTGCTATTGGGATGTTGGAACTATAGTAGAGATAAAGAGGAGGAAAGGAGAGGCAAGGAGGCAAGGAAGCCTTTCGCAAAAAAGAGGAAATTTATTACTATTAATATAAGTGTGAATATTAGGAAATCATTTCTAAAAATGTTAGTATGAAGTGTGACGTTATTTGAGAATAATATGAGAATGATGAATATCAGATGGGTGGATAGAATCACTAACGAGGAAGTTATAAGGATAATAGGGGAAGAGGGAACAAAATAAAGTAAGTTGACCAAGATAAGGGATAGATTAAGAGGCCACGTTTAGAGACATGAGGATCTTGTAAAATTAGCTTTAGAGGGTAGAGTGTGGGGTACGAACAGTTGACGGAGGCTAAGGATGGAATGAGCGAAACAGATTAGGGTAGATGTGGGATGTAGTAGTACTGCGGAAATTAAAAGGCTTGGGTACGATTGGTTAGAATGGAGGGTTGTTTTAGACCAGTATTTCGACTGACTAACTAATTACTAATTAAATTTTTTGAAATAAATACGGTTTCCAGTTGAAAGTGTTAGTTAAATGAACACGTTAAATAACATATTTTCACCAATAGCTATGACTGAACGTTCACGTATTTTTCTTGGCTGTGCTTTAACTTTTTACGACTTTATAGACAACAAATTAATTTTTTAATTTAAAATTAAAGAACTATTCGTAAATGTTATTAAAATTAATCGATGTAAAACACGTAGACTAATCTTCGACGGTCTTTTTCAAATATGAAATACGGGTAGCTTGAAAATACGAACTTAAACACCGGATAATTATTTCATTTCTTTGCGGGGTTAACAAGCTACATGAGGGTGAAGCTGAAACAGGAAGTTCCCTTTAATAGCATAGGAATGGATTTTGAAAATGGGGATGCGGAAACTAGTGCAAGGTAGCCAACGGTTAACTAGGGCCCCCGGGCTGTGGTTTAAGGATCCTACCCGGTGTTTCATCTAAAGAGATGCAGGAAAACCCTAGAGAGACTAGTTTGCTGTGGGGTCACAGCATTCCTTTCTCCGTGTCCTCACACGTTTTAGGAGGCAGTTGGCCGAGTGATCCAATGGGATCAGTGAACAACTCTTTCCATATGTCCATGGTCTTAGACCCCTGTACATATACTTCCTAAAATAGGTGAAAGTGTCTCGGCATGTGAGAACTTAGATAAAAAAAACTCAGAGAGTACGAGGCATTCCCGACATAATTAGGTGAGGTCCGCAATCACTCTGGGGGGAAATGCCTGCGAGAGAAACTCCCACAGGCACCGCATCTCAAAATAATTATTTCAACTAACTTGGTAGATATATGGTTACAGCTTTCGGTCCTAGCAGTGAGTGAAATACATTTTACGGTAAAATGTAGGACTTTACTGTGAAGGTTTAAAATAATTATTTGTACCTGAAAATGGCTTCTAATCAACTAAATGTTTGCCGATTGCCTTTTTCAGAAGAGATACCATAGACTCGACAAATAAATTCACATATGTAACTGATATGACATATTCACAGGAACTATTTCGTAATCTGGCATTGTAATAATGATATCTTTGCATTATAAAAGTTGCGTAATATTAGCATTTCGCACTTCGCGCCTTAGATAATGTGTTTCACTAGAATATGTATCATAACCATTTTTATGGCTATGGTTATATTCAATTTTGTGAGGTTTTAGTTTTTATTCTAATATTCATAATTTCAGTTTCATTCAACATTCAGAATAAATTATTTACGAAGAAGAAGGAAATGCTTGGTTTACGATTAACAAATTATCATTACAATTATACAAGGCTAAGATAGTCGAGTGTTTAAGCTGGTGCTAGTAAAAGTAATTTAGAAAAATTTCATCTGATGTGCCTTTACTGAGTCTTCAGATGGACAGAAAAATAAAGTAGAACTATCAACTAGATTCCGGGAAACTCAGTTCATCTCTCAGATCATTATTGCAGCACGTTGACAGCAACGTAAAGTACATTGCATATTTTCATTCCCATATGTCTATGGCATCGCAAATCGGGCATTAGAGAAGCGGCCTTACAGTGGTAGATTTATATAATAGACTTTCTCCATAGGTAAAGAACGTTAATAACTACAATAAGTTTTCTAATCGTTGTATGAATATTTCACAATTAGTCGCGATTTCTCAGGACAGGAGTTTCTTGATCGTTCCACTTACGATTCAAATTTTCTGACCCACGAAAGTGTTAGCTGCGTAGCTCTTTAAACAATGGAATTGACTTTTGGGCTTACTCTTATAAAATCTTGTTTTACGAGATTCAATAAGTCGGTTTGAATTTTAACGAATAATATCAACACTTTTAGCGATTTACATTTCGACGTGGCTATATTTTAACCCAACTTTTGGACTCATTAAAAGTTTTTTCAATGTAAATTTCGACAACTCGTGGATGTATGTTGCCGATTCTGTTTGGTCAGAAGAGGAGCAGAAAAAGACTTCTGGAACTCCGAAGCTCGATAAATGCCCTGTGTAGGCCAAAACATCCTGAAATCATGTACATCCCTCGAGAAAATTTAGAAATTATATATAGACAAAATTAATTGACAACTGAGGGTATATACAGTAGATTTAAGACTGAAATCATCTTAAAACCAAATTTATTTTTATATTACAAAAATTCCATATAATTTTGTAATGTTTCAAATAATTTGTGTTATTAAATTTGTAGATAACTATGGCATATGCCGAAAACTCCTGCAAACTTTAATTAAAAATTTGAAATCAAAATTAATTTATAGTTTTGGTTCATTAAATGGTGTAATTGATAAAACCTAGAAATTACACCATTATCATATAAATTAAGAATCAGTAATTTAAAATTTAAATAATTCCTTGAAGAAACTATTTGCTTTATAATTTGCTTATTGTTTTCTATGTTTTGTGCTTTTTATGTGTTTCAGCCTGGAGTTCTTAATGAAGGGCAGATTCCTTGTAGTTCGGTTCCAATAAGTAGCTTGTCCGTCGTTTGTGCTTTCCCCTAGTGTGTGTGTTAGGTATTTTCTCGCGTATTGTATAATTTCAATTTTTTATGCTTATTTAAGTAAATAATTATTTTACCCAGTGCATGTTTAATTTTTATAGATACTTTAAATATTCTATCATAGCTTTAGTAAAGTTAAAGTAATTTTATAATTATAATATTTTATTTGTAGCTAGGTTGGAGAAGCAAGTTTGTCAGTCCAGATTTTTAGTTGTACATATTTAAGAGATTAAATGTAATATTTAAATATGTAAGAACTTTTTTCGGAATTCTTTATGTAATGTCATTCGACGAATAATAGAATAAATCAAATCAAACACTTATAGATCTATATTTTCTCCTTTTTATATTTTAAATATAACCGTAGCCATAAATTTAAAATATTGATTGTCGTTTATGTTTACGAGGATAGAAAATAAATTTACTTTACATTTCATATTTATAGTGATTATTGGAATCCATTCTGCAAAATGTTATTCTGAAAACTCGAAAGAAATATTTTAATTGTTTATTTTCCTAATATCAACATTTTTTTCTAGGTACCAAATATAGGTAATAGTGTGTTATTTATAGGAACTATTAATTTAATATATTTGTTAGAGATTGACGTAATTCAATATCAATCGATCCGAAGCATCACTTCTAGAATCGTGCAATGAGCTTATTATAAAAATTGATTATATAAATATAATAACCATAACAAATTTATTTTACTGTGTCCAATTTTTCTATTCAAATAAGTTGTTAAATATTTACCATTCCATAAATTGTCTAGATGCAGACTCTAAAATCATTATTAAATAATACGCTGTCTACATGTTTTTGAAGTTTAAATGGTTCGTTTTTCGTTTATTTGAGATGTATGTCTTTCAAATAATAACAAGAGAGTCAAGTGAATTATCAAAACAGGAAAACACATTGAATTTGAAGCAGGTTTCATCTTTAACATTTTTTATGAGGCAAACATACTCTGGATACGAAAGGCGAATTATTATTCTTTTTTCATTTAGGAATCTGCGCTCAATTTTTGTGTAGGGAAGTGTGAACTCATTTAGTACATTTCTGATACTTTCTCAAGCCATCCCTAAATAGTATTAAATGTTTCTACATTCAAGCTCAGTGATTATGCCTAGTATAAAAATAATCATATGCAGATAGTATTAGAAATAATTGTAGAATTATACAGTAAACAGAAAAAAGCATTTATGATTAAAGTATTGTTGATCCAATTACTTATTCATGAGTGTTGAAGCAACAATGGTTTAATTATGAAAATAGAATGAGTTAGTGTCTTGAAGTTAATTAAGGCTTTTTCTCTCCGCTATAATATACTATAACACGGTCTTCTCTAAGTGTGGACTAAAGCACCTTTAAACTCACGAAGTCTGAGACTCAGTTTTTATGAGGATTTACGAGGTAATCATCTGCGCTGAGAAAGTGCTTTTGTTGGCGCAACTTTCCATCACATCAACTACTGTCTCAAGAAAAGAACTCAACACAATTCTGCAGAGGAAGAGGGAACTTGATGTCACTTCAATAGTGTTCACGCGCTGGAGACAAGGGAAGTATTCTACGCGTGATCAGTATTTGCATTGTTTGAAAGGTCGTTGCTGAAAAACACAAAATTAAGTGATCTGAAAATCTATATTTAATGGGGAAAGATAAGGTGGTCACTCTATGATTTTAAACGTTTTTAAGGAAGAACTGAAAACAGGGGTGGGCCACATTTAGCTCTTCTTTAAAACACGACAAATTCAAATTCTGTGTTCAACTAGGTCACACACAATGTCCTGAGTCGAATTTATTAACGCCTAATTTAGCGTACTGTGTTATCATACAACGAAAAAGGAGCTGAAACGTCATAAGAAAATTGTTTCTGTGGTATTTGTGCAATTTAAATAAATTTAAATACGTTCCATATGAACATTAAATTTATATAATTTTGAAGAACTTTTCTGAATAGCTTCAATTGAATTAACAGCAGCGTAATGGTATTTTGGTAAGGCCATACCTTTCCGAACCAAGTAACGGTGTGGAAATATTCAAGTGTTGCTTTTATGACGTGAGCTACAGCATTACCAAATAATTTGAGAAACGACTGTCCGCGTTTGAATGGCTAATACATGACTATGAATTGAACAATAGCTCCCATTTCCACTTGTTGGTGGTTTATAAATACAATCAGACTTGTCAGCGGATGGTGTCAATCATCAAGTTCCATCGCACGAATTCAATCCCATATCCGGGTTGATAAGTTGCGATGTATACAAATGAGTCATTAATACTACCTGCTCGAATCAATGTCCGATGGCCAGAGCAAATAATATATGCATATTTCACGCACAACTGCCTGCTAATAACATGTGTTAATTAGTAATGTCCAGATACACGTTCGTATTTTGTATTCTATCTGTTCGATTACGAACCCGTATTTAGTACCACATTCATGTATATTCAACGGCTCCAATGAAAAGGAAAATGATTAAAGAAGCACTGAACTCAGAACGTTCTTTGAAATTAAACTATCATTAACATAAATTATTTACTTTTGTCTGTAAACGAATATAGTTGTCATTATTCCTAATGTTCTTCCTAATATACTTCGTGCTTAGCTATAGAATAACGTTTCTATTTCTGATACGTATTAAAATAAACGTTATTTAGTTTTACGTTTCGTAGAATTCTGAATTGAACAAAACTATTTCTGTAGAGTATTAGATTCATAATGTGAATTAATATAACCTGAGCGGGAAGATACGATTGAAAAGGAAACGAAACAAAAGCATATAAATTTGTCAAGATGTTTAAAGGAACATATAATAAAATCGTTATAAGATACGTTTCTTTTCAGGTTTGAGCTGTCTCGAAAGGTAAGAAACTTCCAATAAATTATTCAAATAAGGGATGATGTGTAATGTATGAAATCAGTTTTATGTTCTTAAATCGTATTCATTACTTTCTTTAAAGGTTAAAAGAGTTTCTGTGCTATATTGTATACAAAATATTTTATGTTCACCCTTAGCTACCTTACTCTACAGCCCAATTTTCAATTCCCTTACTATGATATTAAAGTTTAGTAGCCTTTTTCAGGATCTCCCTAATATAGCCTCCCCCCCAAATGCATATACTTAAAAACCGAGAGTATTTTTGTTCATAGAAGAATTTTGTGTATTATCTTTGCCGAGTTGAGTAAAATGATAAAGCTATGTACTTGTAATTATACCAATCAATAAAATACAATACGATGATGGAAATTCATCTTCTTGCGATGAAATGAAAGATTTATGCAACTCAATATGTAGTCTATAGGAGATTATTAATCGCGGAGGTGTGATTAATGAGAAAGGTTTTTCTTGTTTCTGTCACTTATAAGAAGAAAATAGCATTGTATTTCTAGACGTATCTGGGAGGTGACTGATGACGTCACTCTGAAGACGCATTGAGTACCACCAAACCATTCGGTCCTTTTCGGAAAACCCCATATTCCTTCTCCCACTGTAATTTATGAATAAGATAAAACAAAAAGCTCTGGAAAGAGTTTTTTGGCGACAGACATTATATTCAGAACATTGTTTCACTCACGTGCTGAGAATAAGAACACCGACCAAAAACTAAAATTTTATTTATGTATACAGGCTAAATTCATTAAATGTTGTGTGCATTTTAAAATCTATTATCCGGGTCGGAGCGTCACAGATTACCTCATGTTATAATTAATTACTCTTCATGTGGATCACTGTTATCATTTTATTTCAATTCAGTTAGCGTCTACAAATGCTAAGAATTGTTGTTGTGGTATTCAGTCCTAAGACTGGTTTGGTGCAACCTTCCATCAAACGTATTTTTTACAAGCCTTTTCAATATCTTATAAGTGACTCACCAAACATCCTCCCTAATCTGCTTAGCTTATTCTATCCTTGGCCTCCCTCTTCTGTTTTCACCCCATACACTTCCCTCTAATGCTAATTTTACAAGACCCTCGTGGCCTATTAATCTATCCCTCCTCTTAGTCAACGTCCTCCATAATGTTCGCTTTTCCCCTATTCTGTTTCGAACTTCCTCGTTTGCAATTCTATCCATCCATCTTATTTTCAGCATTCGCCTATAGACCATATTTCAAGGGGTTTCTATTACTTTCCTTTCCCCAACTCCTATCGTCCACGTTTCGCACCCATATAACGCCACGCTCCATAGAAACGTTTTTAGCAACGATTTCCTAAAATTCACATTTATATTAGTAAATCCCTCTTTTTCGGAAAAGCCTTCCTTACCTGTGCTATCCTACTCTTTATGGCTACTATACATCTACCATTATGTTTCCGAAGTAGCAGAATTCCCTAAGTTGTGTCAAAATATCCCTTCCCAATCAAACACCCTTTGTTATTCCACTGTTTCCCATACTAGACCCCATTACCTTGGTTTTCCTCTATTAATCCTCATTATAGTTTCCAAGTCTTCTTCTGATTCTCCTAATAATACAATATCGCCGGCAAAGCGTAATGTTTTTATTTTTTCTCCTTGCAGTATGATTACTTTTCCATATTCCGTTTTAACTTTCTTAATCGCCTGTTATATATATAAGTTAAACAGCATGGGCGACATGCTAAGTATTATTCGATAATATTTGAAGGTCTGCTGTGAATACGTCTCGGACATATAAAATATTGTGGATGTCCGGTCATGCCCGGGTACTTATTTATATTAGTCCGGTACAGACATTATATTGAATACGACACTGATATAATGTAATGAAATTGAAACAGTATATAGAGCCTTGTCATGCCTCAATTTCCCCTGGTTCTAAGAACGATTATAGAAACTATCATTAACAGAGCGATATATATGCTGTGGAACTGTAATTTTTTTCTTATTTGCCGTTTGTAGATATTCGTTATGATTCTAATGCAGAGATTTTCTTTTCAATTCCCATTTGTAATTATACAGATATCTCATTGTTATAATTGTTACGTCACCACTGACTCCACTACAATCTCAAGCCGTTTACATGATGGACACTCAACCCAAACGATAGCCTTTAACCTCAAAATTGTGTTTTAAACAACTTTGTAATTTTATTATGAAGTTAAAAGTATACATTTTAAAAAATCATATAATTTAACATGCATACAAACATGTTTATCGAAAATTCTCACTTATGAAATTGACAATAATTCTATTAATTATAATGATTAAAAGATATTGGCTTTGGTTTTAAAAATTTGTCTTATGCAAGTTTAATTTGAAATCTGCCCTGGCTACTTGAAACGTGGCAAAAATTTAAGGATATAAGATAATTTTTTCGTATCTATCAACATCATCCTTCCAGAAGGCGGTAGTTTGGTTCGAAATCTTAAGTTTAAGTTCATAAAATATGTTAAGATTCTGTTGAATTAACATTGTTACGGCTAATGGAGACAAAAGTTTATACTTAATATTTGTTTCAATGATGATATTAATTTGCAGTTCATAAGATAGGTTAATTTGTAGAAGTATATAATTTTTTAAAGTGGAAGTAACACTAATTAGCTACTTTAAAGTCAAGTTTAGTCTCTGTACCGTGGTTTCTTGACGAAGCTAAAGCCGGGCATACACCGATATGAACCGAGCGTTTCGCGGCGAGCGTTACTCATGGTTAATATATATGCATGGATTTTCTGCAAACATTTTCAATACATAATTATATATATAAAGTATTTCAAAGCACCACATTTATATTTTAAGTTCTATCCCATGAGAGAGATATTTTATTAGGTACTTTCATAAATTTCCTTACTTTATCATTGCGATTTATTATTTCCTAATTTATATTATTCTTGCATCATTTTAGAGATATTAGATATTAATAGATTTAGAGCATACAAGTTCGAATTTAATACGGGTTATTGACACGTAACGAAAATGGTATTCGGGTGCAACGTATTTCTGACTCTGTGTTCCCTGTTTCAACCACTTATGGATCCTCCATGACGGTTTCTTCGAGTTATCAGAAGCAGTTCACACCACACGAAAATTAAAAGTTCATTTTTAAGACATGTATACTTATGCTATTTTTATGAATTTCTTTCTTATCGTTGTTATTTCCATTGAATTCTCATTATTACCATCGATATTGTGGTCATTATTTCTAAATTTTAAGTTTATAACTGAACGACAAGCATAAATTTTGGACAAAATTATTCTTTGAAGAATAGAAACTTACGGAAAATGTCACTTTTTGTAAGTTATGTTAAATGTTACTTTTAGCACAAACGGAGTCTATAATTAACAGTTGAGAAAACGAGATCCTTTCGTTTGAAAATAAAGTTTATCTGATTGTTCGCAAGGGAAAGAGATGGCACCGAGGCCAGTGCCGATGCTGATGTTTGAGATGAGGGAGGGCGTCCACGCTTAAATGAACAGCAGGGTATTTGAAGCGGAATTCACCGTACGAGGCTGCTCCGAATGCGTGCCAGGTTACCTACCCTATGATCCACAAACAAGTCGTAAGCAAACACTGCCCACTTCCTGAAGGCAGCAATAACGGATTGGAAGCTGGCGGGCCATTGTGCTGACGTTATATTTGCTTTCGCGTCTCTCGTTGTTAGTTCAACTCAGGCGAGTAGCCTAATAAGTCTATCACGGGCATGAAAGTACATGCATAATTTATACGTTGCACGAGTGTACGCCACTGACAAAGATGTCTCGACTTTTAATACCATTTTTCCGTAAAAGATTCCGGGATACATCTTGTTTGATATAATTATTTATTTTACATCATAGTTTTCTGACTTAAATTTTCACAATAAATAAAACGACGGCCAAAAAAGTCAGCAATAAATATATAACTATTTATTAACAAAAGCGACGTTTCATCTCCATTTTGAGACTTCATCGGGCTTAAAATTTAGCAATACATCATATTTCTCCTTGACTCCCTCAGTCGAAAAGATTATTGAATTTACATGTGAAGAATTTGGTGTCGTGGACCAACTCCAGCCACAGTTACGGACGAAAACAGATCCATCGTTTTATTTATTGTAAAATATTTATTTTGATAAGTAAAAACAGGGACCTTATATAGTAGCGGCTATACGTAATAACCAATTTCCAAATTGTTTATGTTTTTGCTGAACGTTGTTTGTAAAAATAAAAAAAATAGTCACATGCATTCATTCAATTTTTTTAACATCTTGGAACGTAAATATTTTCATTATGAGTGAAAATATTGATTAATTAATTGATAAAATTGCCACTAGGTAACTGAAGTGGGTATGTAAATACATATTTTCTAAAATTGTTTTTCGTAAGAGTGTGATATAAAACCTATCAAATTAATTTTATGAATACAAATTATTAATTACAATTTCAAGTAATATATTTTGACCTACGTATAATTCTTTTCTATTTTTCATATTTATACGTGAAAGTGGGATATTCATATCGGGTTATTCACGGTAGCAAATAAAATCAATTAAATTTTAATTTATAAAAATGTCCCAGGCATTGAAAATTGCAGATCTGCACACGGCTAAAGGAAGAGATATACAAATGTAAACAAGAGTAGTAAACCGTTAAATTTTCATTTGTTTATTCGTTCAAATAAATTCATTATTCTTCTGTTATTCGTTAGTAATAAAAGTTTTGATTTATTCCAGAAGTAAGAACCACAATAAAGAATGGGACAGTTAAGAATGTCAAGTGATTCACAATGAAATGGACTGCGGAACGAGGAAACTGCTTTTGCAACTGTCAATTTATTTAAAGTTCTTTCATATAATTGATTCGTACAGTAAATGCATAGTCAAATTATAAACCTCAAACATTTAACCGATACAGGGATTATTTTTGTAAAAATTAATAATACAAAGCAAACATTTATTGAATTTTAAAATACAATTATTTTTCTTTTAAAGCAAGATAGTATGTTATAACTGACTTTGGCCTCTGTGCAACTCAGAAACATTGAATATTTGGTCAGCCTGAGAAGCGAATGGCGCTGTATAGTGCGATACCATGAAATGTGAACAATCCGTGAAAATTAACAGTCTAACTTTGCTAGGAGAGGGGAATTTCATCTATGGAGTTATTCAACTTCGTTCATTAGAGTGCTTTAATTTACTTAGTGAAATGCGATTTCGTGAATAGGAACAGGCATTAGTATGCAATTCGAAGTAATTCGTTTACTGAAGTTTACTGGTTTCATCTGATCATGAGTGACACCTACAATCGATTTATATCACTAATGAAACTGCAGTCAGTCCAAGTGAATCTCCATGCAACAGTATAGCTATATTCTATTTAAAAAAATACACACGCCTGACTTAAGAGTAATAAAATATAGGTGTCACCACAAATCAAAAGAAATATACCTGTTGGATTCATATATATAACTCGTTCGGAAATAAGATCTGAAAAGCAATTTTATTGAATAAAGGAGTAAATAACTTTGAGAGTTTGAATATAAATTGTTGTTCTTGTTACAGCTATCAGTCATAAGAATGGTATGATGCAACCCCCCATTGCTATCCTATTCTGCGCATGCATTGTCATGTCTACATAATTACAACGTCCAACATATTTTCTAAACTGTTTATCGTATTCCCTCCTTGATCTCCCTTATTACCCCTACACACTTCCATCTAATGCTAATTTTGAAAGACCCTCATGTCTCCAAACGTGGCCTGTTGATCTATCCCTTCTCTTGTTTAAAGTGTTCTGTATTGTTCTCTCTTCTCTTATTCTGACATAAAACACTCAATTAGTACATAAATCACTTTACATAATAATTTAAACACTTTTTTGTGTGTTTACATTGGAAAAATTTCGAATTAGTAATAGAGTGAAAATATTTGCAACACAAATGCTCTTCGAATGTCGTCCGGCCAAAGATTTTCATTTGAGTGTGTATATGCCCTCAGTGCTTCTGGTGTTGGGGAAAAACAGCAACCCAAATAAGAAGTGAATTCCACCTGAATTTTACGCAGTTATTGTTATAACAATTGTCTTTTAACTATAACGTATATAAAATCTACTCCCTGAGTTGATGAGACTTCTTCGCCCATATCATGTACTTCACTTAACATTTCCGTAAAAGTTTTATCCAATTGGAGAGAGAAGCATTAGATTCATCACTATTTCCTAATGATACCTAGTTATAAACTTCGTACCAAGGTTTCCTTGTGTATATTTTTAATTTCTAGCATTTCTAGCTATTAATTTTTTTCTATCCTGGAATATAATTAGCTGGTACCTTATGTAAACAAATCAATAAGAGACTTTCTTCCTTTCTCTTTTTTCGGTAGTGCTAAAACCCATTTACGATCTAGGCCTACTATGACGACTGCCAGATTATGACGTGACACATTATGGATATTTGGAATTGGACGTGGCCATCCTATCAATCATTAACAGTTTACCCTGATGTATTAGAAAAGAAAACAGCAGGCAGAAGAAGCGATCATGCATAAAAAATTTACTAACTTTTTTATTCATTTAGAACTGGTTTTTCTCTTACTATTCAACGTTTGTAAACAAGCATACGGTTATTGGAATACAGGTGAAGACATCATGGGCAGTAGTAAAAGCCATTAAGAAAGTCACAAAAATAAAGAGTCCCCCTCCCACTTTAATCACTACCACAAGGAAAATGTAAATGTCTCGTCACCCAATGATTTTTTAAATAAATTTCGACTTATCTGGAAGCCCTTGAAGTTTGGTACTTATGAAAATTATAACTCCAATGTGCATGCGTGGGACATGACAACACGTTGAGTTGAAATGGCGGACTTCATGTTATAACAGAAAATGAAATGTTGTTATCGGTTAGCCAATATTCAGTGCGAAGAAGATATAAATAGGAATACGGTGCAAATGCTCCAAAGCGTCATTACAATGTGAAATGGTACACTCACGATTTAGAAACGGCGCCGTGTTGAAAAGGAGAAGAAGCAAATCATCAATTCCATGGACCAGTTAAGAGCTGGGTTTTCCGACCTAACAGTGTTGAAAGTGAGGACGCAGAGAAGAAAAGCGTAGAGAGAGGAAACATGACTATTATTCTTAAGGAAGACAATCATCTCCGGTGGCCGAGTTTGAATTCCTATCAGACACTTTGCAATATTACTTTCAATGTTCCCTATCATATTCTTTTCCAAATTTGTTAGAGGACCTAAGATCACTATTTATAGTATAAATGAATTTCTAACATATTTAATATTGTTGTTGTGGAATTAAGTCCTAAGACTGATATGATGCTATCCTTCATGCTAACCTATCTTGCGCAAGTCTTTTTATTTCCTCATTACTACTACATCCCACATCCTCCATAATCTGCTATTCCATACTTGGCGTCCCCTTTTTGTTATTACCCCACACACTAATGCTAATTTTACAAGGCCCTCATGTCTCAAAGCGTGGTCTATTAATCTACCTCCGCATTGTGCGCTCTACTCCTATTCTGTTAGAACTTCTTCGTTAGTGATTCTATCCACCAATCTGATTTTCAGCATTCTCCTATAGCACCACATTTCAAAGGCTTTTTGACTTTCCTTTCTGCCGTTCACGTTTTGCACCTATATAACGCCACACTCCATATGAAACTTATTAGCAATGATTTCCTAATATTCAATGTTATATTATGCGTTAGTAAATTCCTCACTTTTTTGCGAAAGCCTTCCTTGCTTGTACCATACTACTCTTTATGTCTACTATACTTCTACCATTCCTAGTTATTATGCTGCCCAAGTAGCAGAATTACTTAACTTCCTAAATATTATATTATATATTATTATTTTCCGATGTTTTATATGAAACATAGAAATATCGTTTATTTTAGTAATTTTTATAGTGTTACTCTGATATGGGGTACCCATTCAGTAATCGACAAGTGATATTAAGTTTTTATTTTAGGTGTAAGTTTTTATTTAACGTTAGAAATTAAATTACAAAGTTGGCTATGATATCCATGAGGTTACAAGATCTCACCGACAAACTGATAGTGATGATAGGAAATGCAAATAGAATCACTTTTTCTGCAGGAACATATATTTCTAAAGACGTAGTTTTTTTTACACACACGTAACAAGATTAGCATGCCACGCAACGCAACCAACGCGTAATTTGTTCAAATATACCGCTAACACCCAGTCTGCAGTCTCTAGTTTTCGTTTGTTGTTGTTTTAGGATTACTGGTTGTGAGCCAATAATCAAATTGATCACATTTTGTATAAGATTTAATTGTATACAATGGTTTGTACTCAGTTATAACCTTTACAGGGGAACATCTTTTCCTGTGCATATATACGTTTTCACAAAACGCTATGTTCTGATACGAGGAAAAGGATAACATTTTATCTTAATTTTCCCATTCGCTGACTTCAACATTTATAGGTACACAGAAACTCATCTTGTCAATACATATTCTGTCTTACTTTCCCATTGTATGTATTCCTCTGTGTTCTAACACTCCTAGTTTAACCTGCAAGGTTGATACGGTATGTTGAAACCTAGCTTCCGCTCAACGCATAACCCTTACTGCTTTAATATTGAAGACAGACTACTGGATTTACACAACAGCAGCAGCCTTGGAGTCTAAGTGAGAGTTGAGACCACTTTCTGTGTTATTCACGTACTTCCAGCGTCTCATCATCTCACCCGACTTCTAACGTTGCAGTTTCATTTTCTGAAACAAAAGCTTACAATATGTTTTAGTATGGTACAATCCATTTTACTGTATAATCCAAGTTGTATGCTGGGTTTGTATATATTTTATGTATGGCAATATAATTGCCTCTTTGGCAGATATCAGATGGTTATCGGACTCACGACAATCACAGCTAAATTGTTGCTTTTACAATTTCCATAATTATCGCACCATACTTACGGTTTGGCTGTTTTACGCATCGTCTACAAACACCGAGACTTTATGTCGCTCCTTTCGCTTATCAATCTAGGCACTACAATTCGATGGAGCAATATGGAAGTTCTCTTGCCAGAGAAGTCAATGTAACTCGGAGTTCGTAAGCTTATCCAGCGCTTTGTATTTCTTAAAATGAATTGGTGGTGTATATTTTATATATTTATTATAGTGCTAGAACCTTTTAGTCCTGAAATTACTTGTTTTTCTTTGGCAAGTGCGCCTCTACAGAAAGCAAGTGAAAGTATCGATATTTTGTATAATTCCTAGCTTTTTTTTACATATATTTTCCTTGTACCATCATTTGGGACAGCTCGTCTTCTAAGTGCATAATAGCGATTCTATTATGGACCTGTATGTCTTATATATTACTTTTCTGGAGTCTACTGTGCAGCGGTAATTAAGTTTAGGCATAAACTTGACTGCCTTCCCTTGTATCATATTTCTCGAACTCACAAATTGTTTGTTATGAAAACGTTATTACTAGAAATTGAAATCTCTCTTCAGCCAAATCACAGTAGGTGGGAGAATTACTCCACGCATAAAATAACAATTCTGTCTCCCCACTCAGTTCTACAATACCTTCAGTTTTATAATTCGCAAAATAATTTATTCTGAGAACTTTAGGATATTACGAACTAAATGGGCACAGCTTTTTCAGTCAACAGGCAAAGCTTCGTATTTGAAAGTTGTGTTTATTTTGGCGAATCGGAAGCGCAGAAAATTGTCGCGTTCACGGAGTCTCTGGTAGCGATTATAACGACATTCCGGCGCCTCAGGAACCTGGGATAGGAAAGCGCTTCTTATAAGTTTGCAGCAGGCCTCCTCGCCGTAACTAACTTAGGCAACTTTGTGAAAACACTCGGAACGACGGGCCTGCATTGTGCGCCTGCGCTTTAAACTAATTTTCTATGCCATCAAGACACAAGGCGTCGAGTTCTCATCTAAACCCTTAAAATTAAATCCAACTCAATTGTCCTTCCTGTCAGTATGGTATCCTATGTTCAGATGGACTTGATATGACAGCTTGAACCTACTTCAGAATTCCAGTCTTATTAAATTTGGAATGAAGGCTATCAATGTTAGTTCGTGATCGGTTCTGTCCTATCCAGTGTTGCGTCGTATATAAAAGTTTGGTAAATTATTATAATGTGTATTTGATTTCACTTATGTTGACACATTGGAGGGATAAATATTGCTTTTAAAATGTTCACAGTGGCAGTTAAATATATACCTAATCATTTATTCAATACTTTTAAGCTCATTATTCAAACAATTACTGTAACACAACAATTTAATATTTATGTTCCTCTGTTCTATTGTCAGTAATACCAAAGTACTATTTCCTCATTTTTATAAAACCTAATACATCACTTAACGTCTGTATTTCAGAAGAATTATATAGAATAAATTTAACGACCAATTCACAAACAAAATAAATTTTTACTTTTTCACATAAAGTTTCGTCCTCTTCTTTGGGATGTCTTAAGGTTAATTTCTTCAGGAAAATTAAACAAAGTTATGTAAAAATTTTGAAATTATAATTAGCCAATATTTCGATAAAAAGGAATTTATTGATTTAGTTTTATTATTATAACTAAGTAATATTAGTCTCAATTTTGAAATATGTAGGGACTTATTGACAGGAAACTGGAGGTAGATATGTGAAGCTCGTTTCCTGGGTTGTATCAAAAACAGTTACCACCGAAATGTGATTGAAGTAAGCCAATAAATTTGGAAATGTGAAGTAAATTCAATAAATAAATAGTGATTATAGCATTAAATTATTAATTTAATTTTAGATACCTTTTTTTAAATTTAATTTATTAGACAGTTCAACTAGGCGATGAGAATTAAGAAAATAAGGATGAAAAACTCTAAGTAATTACTTGAAACTGTTCTTGGATGCAGTCCAGACGAAACGTTGGACCTCGAATTATTTTTCAAAATAAGTAACTACATACTTGAAAATTATACGACATAATATATGTATCTTTTAACGAAATTTATTAATGAACTGGATATTTTAATCAATTTGAACGAAATTTACATCCTTGTGGTTTTAAATTTAGTACAAATTTTTGCAGTCTAATCATGAATAAATTTACTTGATTAAGTACAAATTGTAAGCACATAACGTTGTACGTTATTAATAATATCTCATGACTAATTAATATTTAAAAGTGTACCTTGAATTTCAACAAATTAAATTTAATATTTTGGATACTAGCAATACATTTGATACCAATACACTCAGACAAAAAATTATCTTTTAAATTTACCTTGAATTTCAACAACTTTAAGGAGTTCTCTTGTATATCACATATTTCCAAACGGTTGAATATATTCGACGATTTCACCTGAAACATATTTTATAATTGGTAACAATATTACTTTTGGTAAAGTCCCGTACTTGGAGTACGTTTCCTTTGATTATTTTGTTCCGTTCCGACACTTTACAGCGCACAGTGTTGCTACATATCAGCTGGATCTTTCAATATTGGCAATGCAAGTAAAGAGCCTACATTATTTTATCATTAAATTTTATTTTCTCAGAAAATACAGTAATGTTGTAATAATTTATCTAACACTTTATTGAAATTATTTCGTTTCTATTTAATTTTAGCGCTTAATTTCAGAATTTATCTGTGTTTTGTGAGGATCGGCGATTGTCAAAGCAATAGGAATTTTGTCGTCCTTTAGCGGCAAGGCTTGAGTAATACGAAGTCGGTGCAATCATACGCACATTCCGCTTTAGGTTCATTGGACTTATTAAATTTCACTACGAAATACATTTTGACATTCCTAAATGCAATTAACACGTCACCCCATATATCACCAGTGGTGTCACGAGACAAAGCATCAGAATATACCTGTGTTTGTTCTGCTAAAATCCAAAGTTGAGCTAGATTTGCATCTCTTAGGGATCTTGGCCGTCAACTTCACTCTCGTAGGCGGAATTGTTCACAGAAGGATGTGGCGAACAACTGATGATGAAGGCTTTTCAAGACAACGTTTTTAATAAAGTTGCTAGGCTTCTATTTTTAGTTGACTGATTGAAACATAAATTCAAAAATAGTTTTCGTTCTTAATGTTTGCTATAAATAAAAAGCATTGAAATTTATTAATATTTAATTGCAATAAATACGACGCTTCGTATACCATATGAGACTACCTAAAGCATAAAATTTCATGTCACTTGTTTTGACTGCCTCAGCCAAAAATATTATTAAATATATTAAAGAATTTACATGTGAAGAAGATGCAGGTTTTCTAGGGTTTTCCTGCATCTCTTTAGGTGAAACACCGGGTAGGATCCTTAAACCACAGCCTGGGGGACCTAGTAACCCTTGGCCACCTTGCTCTACCTTCCGCATCCCCTCTTTTCAATTCCCTTCTATGTATTAGGTTTTCCTGCATCTCTTTAGGTGAAACACCGGGTAAACCACAACCCGGGGTCCCTAGTCAACCCTTGGCCACCTTGCTCTACCTTCCGCATCCCCTCTTTTCAATTCCCATCCTATGCTATTAAAGGGGACTTGCCTGTTTCAGGATCACCCTCAAGTAGCCTGCAAACATTCCCAAAAAAAGAATTTAGTGTCGCGGACCATCTCCAGCGACGGTTACTTTCTTGAGTTTGATATTGACAAATAATACCCTAACATTAAATATATTGTTCTGTGAAACAGGTAATTATTATTTGAATACATTAGTGAAATACGTTAACAATAGATTTGTGTGAATTATTTTATGAGTTTGGGTGTAAGCTTCAAGCCTTTTGTTCATTATTTTTCGTTTGGTTGTTTATATTTAAACAGTGGTTCACAAATAATAACTATTATTAACTTATGAAACACAATTATTAGAGAAAAACGAGTCAAGTTACAATTTTCATGTTTTATTATTCTGCTTGTGTTGATTCTTTTTTGTGTTTTAGATCTGATGTTCCATCCAGGTTATCTGTCACAATTGTAATTCAATTTATATATTAATTAGCTTACTATTTATTCGCTTAGATTAATATCATTGTGATACTATTATATCAATTTACTTCATGATTATTAATTTCATTTATGATGTGTAATCTGTTGTAATTTGATAATTAATTGAGAAAATGAATAATCGTGAAACAATTTTAGTAAAAGGACTACATCATTTAATTTGACCATATATTTTATATTATCTTGTGTCGTGATTTATTCCTTTATTTGTCATATACCAATTCAGATATTATTTGTTTCCCGTAACCCGACCGATAGAGTTTATTCAAAAAATGCGTATCCAGAGCTGTTTTGATGCAAGAACTGAATTATTTTGATTTTGTGAATCTAATTTATTATGGAAAACATAATTCAACTAATTCATATTACTATTTTCCTACTCCGCTTTCCTTAATTTAACTCTGATAACCTATTGCGGGTCTGTGACAAAGTTATGAAAAGGACAGAAAGGAGTGAAGAGAATTCACATCGTTTATTTCATCAACTGATGTCCGTGTGATACATTCTATTATTGAATGAAACCACGGAGGCAGAAGTAAACTGATGTACGATATCACATATGTAAAATGTTTTATATATTCATCAGAAAACTACAATTTCATAGATAGCATCGTGTCCTATGTAACTATAGGCGGAACGTGTAAATTTTATATTCTGTCCGTAATAATAAAATAAATATTATTATACATTGCAATCTTAGTAAGTGGCATGGACACACAAATAAGTTATAGGAAAATGAGAAATAGTTTTGGAAAATATATATTCACATGTTATTTGATGTGTAAGCCGTCGGAAAATGTAATATAGTGTCCTATTGTGTATACGCGTTAGGTTATAAAATGTGAAAGGACTGTCGTACTCTTTTTCAAGAAGAATAGCTTACTGTTGACACAGAGAAACTTCTCATTCGTACTGCAGCTCGTTCCTCAAATTAAAATTGGTCTTCGGTTTCAGTTGTTCTCGTTTTAAAATGTCTGTGTTAATATTTGCCTCCCTTAACGGTTCTACGGAAAAAGATTAATGCAAACAATATATCTCGGCTATGTATCCAACGCAGAGTAAATATTCATCTTAAGTGTAGGTGTTTGGCCATTAATAAAGATACAAAGAACCGTTGCACTCGAACTCCCATCTTGGCAAATAAACGTTCCATCTCGGCAAATAACACTAGCACGGATGGAACATTAAAAATATTAAGTTCCTCCGGTATGCCTTTCAGCTTTCCTGCTGCTGGCTTTTAAACCGCTTACAGACTCGTGCATTGCTCTAGAAAATATTATTTTTCGAGAGTTCTCATTTATGGTTCAATTTCATTAATATTACAATTTAATTACTATTATTATTTGATATTTTTATATTTGGATATTTACTAAAATTTATTTAATTTCGATTCACCTGAAATTTCAGATTAGTTTATGAATACCTTAAAAATACCATGTATGCATTGTTGTAATTATAAATATCAACTAAGTCTGATTGTAAGTAGGTAAATTTTGATAGTAGGAGTCTGTGTCACCAGAGTAGGGTGAATAAATATACTGTGACGCGTATAAATTTCGTCGTAGATTTTGGTTTATTTATATAAATTAATGTTACAATATTAAGCCATTTGTACGAAGTTTCCATAGAGAACAGTTCTGAGGTATTCGCAAGGTACCCTTGCGGGGTAAACCCGAAGAGACAAACAGTCATACAACTGAAGCCTGACAGTCACAGACATTTTTGTCTGAAAAGTATTTGCGGCTCACCAAAAAAACCAATATCAGCCCAGGTTAGCAAGGCCGTTGACCCAAAAGATTTCTAGGGGTGGTCCCTCTCAAATTTTGAATTTTTTGAGAGGAAGGGTAGAGACGCCAACCCTATTGGAGGACCTGGGGAAAATAGAAAAAGCAGGGAGACCAATCACGTTTTAGGAGAGATCATTTCTAAGGAGAGAGGACTTCGATAAAAGGGCATTCGGAAAAGAAGGTTCGAGGTGAGAGTTCAGCACAAGGAAACGGAGGGTCGGACTGGCTGGCTTCGAGTCTGAAAGTCAGTGAGGGCTGAGCTCGGCAGAATAAAACTAATTAAAATTAATACATTCCTAAATATCTGGCTGCAAGTATCACAAGGAAAGGAAGCCATAAAAGAGACTGACACGGTAGCTTTCTGTCAGTTGAATCCAGGACTGCCGGTCAACAAGGAAAGTAGGGGAGGATGAATTTAAATTAAGGAACAAAAGTCAATAATCTCACGCTCTTTTATGCGTATAAACACATAATAGAGCACTGAGAAAAATAGATTAAATTTACTAGAGTCTCTTAAAATATTATCATTTTAATGATTAACAGGCTACATGTTTGGTTATTGTAATATTGTTGAATTTCAACTTTGAGACAAAAAATAACGGCCAAAATTAATCAGAATTAGAGTTATTTATTTAAAAAATTATAACACGACTTTTCGTTCCTTTGTTTGGAACCTCCTTAGGTGTGAAAACAATCTACAAAAAATTAATTATATTTGAAGTAAATGAAATGAAATAAATTAATTAAATATGCCTATATATAAATTAAGATGTACATACAGAAATATAATACAAAAAAGTTGTATAATCATAGATTGCACAAAGATTTATTGACAAATTTGTACTTGAAGGACGAACTGTCTCCGAGGATTGTTATTGAACGACTGACCAGGTAAATATAATAATTCCGCATTACTTTATTGGGTGGAGGACCTTTTAAAGGTCGGCACAACTGCCGACTGGGAAGGTCTTTGCTTTTCCGAAGAAGTTCGTGTGTCATGTACAAATTTATTTTACAATAATATTTAACAAGTATTTTTTTGACAATGAAGAAATTAAATTTAAAATTGTAGTTAAAGAAGAAGATCGTAAGTTTTAGGTTGAGAGTATCACTTTTTATATTTAAGGAGGAAGAATGGGAACTGATATTTAACATTTCGCTAATTAATTGAGAAAAATAATTTATTTCAGTATCAAAAATTTTGACGACGAACCAGTCGAAATTGTGGTTGTTTAATTAAGTGTGTGTTTTGACACCACAGTATATTTGTTGTAAATGTAACAAAATTTCCGTGGGGTTAATGTCCACTCAGATACATATCACTAACCGCTCTTGGTTAGGTCTTAACATGATTCGGGTCACTATTCACCACCTCACTGACATCGAAAGGAATGTTGCTGTCGTCTTTCTAACGCCAAAAATAATTCGTCTACTAGAGCGATTCTGCCATTAACAATAATTGAATAAACTCATAATCAATTATTCATTACAATACTTCCAATATCAAACTTTCCTTTGTAAAATATTCTGATGTCTTGAAATTTATCATCAATTCGAAACATTCAATTGGTTGACAAATTGTTGGATAATCATCAGTGCAATTAACATACAAAACTGATTCTCTCAAATCTTAACAATGACTATGGCCGTTTTTTAATCACCCATTGAAAGTATTTAAGTGATACCTTAACCTTGCCTAAAAATTGGCTACTTCCTTGTCTAATTACTATACAATGAACAACTGATATTTTATGTATTAAATTCCCGGTAATATTTTGTATGTGTTGTTGTTGTGGTATTCAATTCTAAGACTGGTCTGATTCAACCCTCCATGCACACCTATCTTGCGCAAGCCTTCTACATTTTTGCATAACTAGCACATCCTCCTTAATAATCTTAGAGTATTCCATCCTTGGCCTCCCCCTTCTGTTCTTATCACACACATTTCCCTCTAATTCTTATCTTATAAGACCCTTATGTCTCAAAGCGTGGCCTATTAATCTATCCTTTCTCTTGGTCAAGGTCCTCCATATTGTTCGCTCTTCCCCTACTCTGTTTATAACTTCCTCGTTTGTGATACTGTCCACCCATCTGATTTTTAGCATTCACCTTTCAAAGGCTTCTATTATTTTATTTGTCCTATCGTCCACGCTTCGCACCCATATAACGCCACACTCCATACGAACATTTTTAGCAACGGTTTCCTAATATTCTGACTTGTATTACCCGTAAGTAACTTCCTTTGCTCGCGAAACCTTTTTTTTCCTGTGCTATCCAACTCTTCATGTCTACAATCATTCTACCATCCCTAGTTATTACGCTTCCCAAGTAGCATAATTCCTTAACGTCCGTTAAAATATCCCTTCCCAATCCAACACCTTTTTTATTTTACTGTTTTCCATACTACACTCCATTACCTTGGTTTTCTCTCTATATATCCTCATATTGAACTCTTTCTCCAGGACTACGTTCATGCCTTTTATTATGGTTTCCAAGTCTTCTTATGACTCCCCTCATACTGCAATGTCATCGTATGTATGTTTTTCGATATATTAACATTATCTCCTTCCTTAAATCACGGGAAATGTTTTGAAGATTGGTATTAAAAATCCTTCACTAAATTATGGCAAATAAAAGTATATTCTTCGTTGCGATTAATTATATTTCTCAGCGCCTTTAGTAGCTTGTTTTAAGTATTACATTCATGAACGAAAGTATGCTAATATTTGTACCAGATGAGATCAAGTTAATAAACGCAAATAAATACCCGGACAGAATTTCCTCATGAAGGTATCCTTTCCTGGTGTATTGATTTAATAAACGATTCTCAGTTTATCGACCGGGACAATTCTTCATTAAAACACAGTTTTTCCGCGAAATGTATGCGATAAAACTCTCCGAATCTTTATTTTAATAAACAGTTGACCCGGTCTATGAATCGTGAATCATTAATTAAGTTTCAATATAAATTGAAGTTATAAAGTCCGTGAAATTAATGGCAGTTTTTTAAATAAAAACGAAAAAAATATATAATGGATAGTGGCCTGTATGGAACTATATATGTATATAATTGTAATAATATTTATTTTACTCCCGTTAATTTTACAGTACAAAATTTGACAAGTGAATTATTAATTTTAAATGTTTGACAGCTCTTGTTGGTTATTAATATTATATGAATTACCTTTATGAAATGGTGATAAAAATTGTTTAATTTATTTCGTCATATGCAAAGGAAGGCGCAACAGATTCTTTTGCTTATTGGGAGTCGGAAGTCCCTATCTTTCTTATGTTAATATATTTATATCGACTTATCAGTTTCTTGAAAAAAATTTTTTGTACAATACTAAAATTTGTACAGGTTATTTTCAGTCTTATGAAGAGTGTGAAGAGGATCAATTTCATTTGAGAAAAAACTTACTCTGCGTGTAATTTTTTTGGAAGACGGATTAAGAGAAAAAAATTATGTTCATGGTATTTATAGGTTAAAAAATTTGAAAATGGAAATTGGGATACACTTCTAAGGGTGCTGAAGATGACAGGAATAAAATATATATAAAATGAGTTATCTATAACCTCTAAAGTAGTAATTATAATTGAAGGGCAAGAATAGAAAAAAAGAAGTCAAGAAAGAAGGAAGACGAGGATGAAGTCTGTCACCGTTGCTCTTTAACTTTTATATATAACAGGCTATGGGAAGGAATATGCAAAATGAATCATAATGAAAGGAGAAGAAATAAATATACTAAGGTTTGTGAAACTGGCGCAAACAGCAAAAGACTTGGAAAATATAATAAATAGCATGATGAAATCCTGGAGACATAGTTCATCCTATTATTAGAGGGAAAACCAGGGAAATAGTGAATTAAAAAGGGCGATAGATAGGAATGAATGATTTGACGGAGGATAAGGATATTTGCTATTAGGGCAATATAATGGTAGAAGTAAAGTAGACATAAAACGTAGGATCCCACAGGCAAGGGAAGCTTCCTCGTAATCGGAGGATTCAATTGATTCAAAATTTATTTATTTACCGTCGAATCAACTGACAAGTTATTAGCGACACTATGTTTACAAAAAATTATACATAACTTACAACATTAGATACTACTGAATAAGCTCGTTTTGATACTCTAGTAGGCTGTAGATTACTTCAGGTGAAGTACAGAAGTTATCATTCTTGAACTTGGGTAGCTAGGCATGTCTTTCTGGATTCAATTACTGGCAGTTGAAGATTAGGTGGGGAACCACGAGCTTTTCATTGCACGTATCATACATTGGCTGGGGTATTCTAAAAATATATAAGAATGAGTAAGATTACAGTGAAGTGTGCTTATTCTAGCCATCACCACTTCCTGTTTTCTCTTCTGTGATATCTTTACTGTTGTTTATTGTTTCAAGAAGAATTCACTTACGTTTAACATAAGTTTGAAAATTAGGATATATGTTAGCATAAAGTGGAGGATGGTAAGGGAAAAAGGAAAAAGAATAGAGCCTTTCAATATGCGATGATATAAAAGAACACTGAGAACTAGACGGGTGGATAGAATTATTAATCAGGAAGTATTAAGTAGGACAGTAGTTTTAGACTAAGAGAGGGTGAGGGGCTTGTAAAATTAGCACTAGAGGGAAGTTGTAAACTAAGGCTGGAATACACTAATCAGAACAGGGAGGATGTCGGGTGTGGAAGTTACGTAGAAATGAAGAGATTGTCAGAGAATAAATTAGCTTGACATTCGTCTTTGCTTCTGCAGCCGGCAAGTGTCCGGGGCTCGCCCCAGTGCACCAGCTGCGAGTGACTTACCGAAGTTTTATTAATCAGCAACAGAAGGTTCCTGATAATCATTTCTGACCAAGACCAATATTAAAAACTTTCCTAAAATGAATCCCAAAACTATAATGAAGAGAACCTACGCTGGACAAATCACAGGAGATCATCCTAAATACAGTACCATAATTCAATATGGATGAGTACCTAACCGCAATAGCTAATTATATTTGTCCCACCAAAATAAGATTCATTTATAAGATTACCAACGAAAGAATATATATTTAATTCGTCGAACATATAACTTCAATAACTAAATTCGTGTGTATTAGATTTAGATTTATTGTTGTTTCCATTAATCCTCGATTGAGGAAATAGGATACGTCATACATTAAAAATTAAAAATGAACAAAATAAAGTACATAATTAAAGACAAATAATCTTAAATTAATAAAAGAAAATGTATATAGACAAAAGTCAATATAAACACAACACGGACACACGATGTCACACACACACTGGGAAACACAAACAAGCACACACCGAGGAACACGCAATGGAGTTTTAACTACTTGGAGCTCTGCGACCAGGAAACTGTCCTTCCCTCTGTCGTAGCTCCAGGCAATACATGAAACAAACAAACAAAAGAGCAGAAAAAAACTGAATAGAAATTTTAAAGATATGTGGTGTGTGCTATTTTACAAGTTGGCAGCAGCTCATTCAACACTTTTTGCAGGAACTTTGATTTAAATACTAGAAGGACGATTAAGAAAATCCTGTACCGAGTAAAACGCGCCATTTAAAAGAATAGTTTTACTCTGCTTCACGAAGCTTTTGTAGGTACTATTTTTAACCTCTGGCGGAAGGCTGTTGTATAAAATTATCCCGGTATTGTGAATTACCATGCAGTAAACATTAGACCGCTGATTATAAAGCATATCCGGATAATAATGTCAAATGTCTGCCCAATAATACCGAATTATCTTATAAAAACGGAACGGCAAAACACAAAATAATCCCGTCATCTAAAATCACAGGAATTCGGACAAATACTACAGACCACCGATTCTCTCATATACTCAGTTTCAGCAGACAATTATTCATGGAACCATCGTCCATCCACAATCTTCCGAATTCACAGCTAATCTACTATGGCAACGCTTACTACCTAATTTTTCTTGCCCCTGAAAACAACGGCTGCTACCTCTGCAGAATATACGGTCATTTTGCAAAAGAATATCTGCTGAGCAAAACGGCTAAATCTCTAAATCACGCAATTCGCGTCAACCTGGAGGCCGAAACCAATAGTCAACCCATCCAGCCAAATCAAACCTAAATATAACTCCAAAAGGAAGATAACATCTCGCAATCCACAAAGAACAGACCATCATCCATCTTCCCATCGCCGAAGTCTGATGTTTTGGGAGAACTATCAGTTAATCCTAACCAATGAACAATCTCAGAAGGAAAATGCCAATCCGTAATCGACAAAGAAAAGACCGTCCTCCTCTCTCTGCTGACTGAAGTTTGATAATTACGTAGTTGACAACTTCCAAACCCTTGAATCTACAGTCTCCAATAACCCACAAAAGAAAACAGCAGATAGATTCCTTTGCTAGTCTCTTGAACTAGCGCGAAAAATATACGAAACCCATCAATATAGCTCCCCCATTTAACTTTTCACAAGCAAAAAATCTTATCACTAGTTCATTCACATCAAAAAATACATCGAGAGTATCTACCTTCTACCAAGTATCACGGGAAATGTTAATTGAAATACTAAAAGTAATATTCCCTACTACTAAATATAGAAATCTAAAGAATAAACTATCAGACTTATTAATATTATAAATAAGCAATCTAGAACACCATCCACGGACCCAGATTCATCCATGTAGGAGTGGAACTGCAACGGCCTCAATAGTAGAAAAAGACCTAACTAGTTTAATTGAACAGTTTAAACAAGATTCTATGCGATATAATCATCAAGGCGGCTGATGAAACATTAAAGAGGAAAGTCCCGAGCATTAGGACATATAATGTCAAACAATGGCGGAATGATCCCTGCTCCTCTGCTCACAAAATATACAAACACAGTCTCAACAAGTATCGGAAATATCCTACGCTGGACCACAAAGTGAGTTCCACGAAAGCCAGAACATGTTCGGAAGGACAGACAAATGTTGATAATTTAATGGAAAGAATATTTCATAATTTTTTAATGTTCTTTATTAGATAAACTTTTGTAGATTGTATGTGTTTTCACTAAAGACATTAACAGTTAATACGACATTAAACTTTAAATAAAATAAAAAATTAGTTTGGAGGGCCGCATCAGACAAGTCTTAAAGACCAACGTGTTGTGTGTGGAATAAGAGTAAATGTTTTCAATTATAAAGTTACGGATTAAGAAACTTGTAATATTTTCCATAAAATATATACTGATAAATAAATATTTAATAAAAATTATAAACGATAACAATAAATATATATTAAATCATTTATTTTATCACACACAATCTAAGAATACGTTGTAAAAATTTTAGTCCTGTGGCTATAACGTCTTCCAAGAGAACGTTCCTAATAATCATTATTTACCATTGCCCTTCCAACTTCCCAAGAGGTCGGCACATGACTATGTGGTGCGCGTTCTATAAATTGGTAGGCGGAGAAGAATGAATTTAAGTTGTTTAATTAATACGGGATGAAAAAAATTTATAAGTTTAAATTTTAACAAATACTGATTTATTAAATTATATATTTAAGGAGATACTCGCTTACTGCATCGGGAACATGATTTACTCTTTATCTCAGGGAAAGCTAATGCTCAGTGGATATATAAATCAAATATGTGGGGAGGGCGAACACTTTATAGACAAACGACCAGAGGCGAGAAAGAATAAGGTGGGTACATCAACACGGCGTCCTTGCTGGCTGATGGCTGCTGGGTGTCGTCTCCCAAGCGTCGGAGGTATGCTGAGCGTCACCATCTTCACTACAGGGCTGCTCCTAGACTCGATACTTCAGGTTTCGTAGCTTCTGATGATTTATCTTCAAAGATGGACGGATGGTTAGATCAGATTTACGTCCAATGAAAGTTAAATTTTTGTCTGACGTAACTATTTAAATTTTGCAACGTTGTTTTCCAAATGCGTCCGAAAATTTTTCTGTAAACTGCTCTTTCGTCTCCTAGTGCACCCTGGTTTTGATCTTCTCGCCCCGCCCAAAATTCTCCTGGTGGGCGTGCACTTTCTACTTCCTCCACATGGAGGGTAGGATTCTGGAAATTGTTATTTCGGCAAGTGTCCTTCATAATCTTAGGCACTGCATAACAAATTGTTGTTATGAAGTCACTTGCCTCTATTGTTCCGGCTTTCGGGGACTCGGGATAAATACTTGACCTGTTTAGCAGGTAGCAGGTCCAGGCGTCAGGTCAATTTTTCCTTTTCCCACGGCTGACCAGATGGATTGCTGGTAAATAACATCTGTCACCTTGACACTACCTCGTCCAATCATATTTACCGAACCTTAATATTTCCGTTTTCTGGCCGAGAAGATGACTGTAATTCGTCATTTAATTAACCTATCGCGTTCATTCATGTTCCCGACTTCGTCCTGCTTAGATCTAAATACTTCTGTACATTAAAATAAGAAATAAAAAAATACAATTTAATTAATATAATGTGGTACCAGGCAATCGCGTACAACTGTTTTTAAATATTGCTAACTGTAGTACTTAATTAACAAACAGAATAGAGACAAGCTGGTTTGGGAAAAGTTTAGTGAAAGTAAACGGTCATGGAATTTGTTTCCTTGGGTCGTAACTCCAAATGTCTGGGGTAAAAATTGTTAAAAGTCTATCACAAACCGGTAAGTGAATTAATATTCCTATTCATGGTGCTGTACATCAATATATAGGTCAGAAAATAAACAGCAGCCTACAATTCTTTTAATAATCGGTTGAGTCCATTACCGGATTTTTTTATTAAATTGCAACATCGTAAATGAAGGTTGTTCAGCTTCCAAGCTGCACGCTGTAAGATGTAGTGTGGTTTTTGCAAGCCATGAGACGTATTGGACGACGTGTGGAGGATTGTTAGTACCTGCGTAATGGTTATGGAGTTACTGGCAGATGTGCAGGGCGTGGCCTCTGGCTAGAAGGACGCTGCCACATCTGTTAGCGCGTCGGACAGTAATTGCGACTCGATAACAAGTTTCTTCGGGCCTGGCAGCCACACCCTATCCTGTGCCCTTCCACAGCTTATGATAAATCGATATAGCAGTCTCAACCGGTAGTTAATGGCTGTTGTGTATGTAACTTTGGAGAAGAATTTTTCCTTGAAGAGTGAATTACGACCCACTTGGATATCGTATACATGAATGCGGAGAAACAGACCAGGTAAATCACCACCAATAACATATTTTATAAACAAAGTAATTATATTTAACAATTATATGTTTACCAATACAGGTTTCATTGTGGATGCTATAAGCTCAAGAGACAGATGTGAGAGCCATATACACGAAAACAAATTCCATCAGACTGTGTGACCTTATATTTGGTTGAAAAACGATTTCGGTAAGAAGCGAGAGAGCGCTATGTGACATGGTTTCCATTTAAAAATAAAAAGTGAACTGTCCTTCATCACTACCATTTTTATAAAAATCATCTAAACAAAATTAATTATATTCGTTCATAATCAAGAGTAGCGGAAATCGATTAACAAAACATTTATTATTTTACTATAATGGAAACTAATAACAATAATTAAAAAATTACATTTATAATTTTCGATTTTGATGAGATGATGCTTTGGGTGGACATCTGCAAAATTTCAGTTCGAATTGTGTATTTCTGGCTTTATTTGTGGAAGGTTATCCTTCGTCAGAGTTAACATCGTCTTTAAAAAACGCCACATGTTGTGCCGTTATTAAAGAATAGATCCTTAAATTCATTTATAGAGTAAAACCTTCGGGTAACAACTGAAATTTACACAAATACCATCCCTGACCAGCATGGCCAAAAAATTTCGTGTTATTTTTTTTCGTATTTTCAAGGAATCCTGCTGGGATAAATAAACTAGGTTTGTAGTTCATATGTCTACATAACTGCATACAAGTCAAAGAGTTCAATGTTTTGTTGAATTTGATACAGCCAACCTGGCTCAAAGCGAAGGTCTAAAATTTCGGTTCAAAGCCAATCTAATGTGCTTCTGAGCAATTACAGAAATATATATATATATGCATTTAATATAAGAAATCATCTGCTTCCGGCTAAGAGAAATTTGAGAATATTCCGGTTTTATTAAATTTCAGATCAAATGGTTTTAACGTTAGCCAAGCGAAACCGTAAATGGAGGTCCGAACTTGCCAAAGACCACGGAGAATAACAGCCGCTAAGTTGAGAGACGAGCCATCAAGGGTCCGAAGCATATGATATTGTCCGAATATTGTCCGATGACCATATTCTGCCGACCAAACAACTAACGGTTGAGTTGTTTATAACGCGACTTGCAAATAAAAACAAGACTGCGCCTAAAAATGGGGATAGTTCATTTAGGAACCGCGAAACGGAGAATATAACTCCGCAACAGACAGTCTAGTCCTGGAACCACAACAGACACAGTCCAACTTCGAGACGGAGAGGAGCAGTATAAATATAAATTAAAAGCATCATTTCCATCGCTGTGGATCATCGCGACCTACAGACTAGTCGACTCGCCTTCCTGCTTCGATGCTGTGTCCACCACTTCTCGACATCTGGAGAATTGCTGTGACTCGACCTGCCAGACATGATTTCGTCTGCACCAAATTTGGTCTGAGTAAAGTACCTAAGTTAATGTTTCTCTCCCTAGCTTTAGACTGAGTGATTTTCTTTCGGTGTTCCCCCATTTCGATCTTTGTCCACAATACCCCTGATGACCCAGATTTCAATTTTTTTGCTAGCCGGAGCTTATCAATATTTCAATGTATTTTTATTAAATAAATTTGTATTTTATTTAAAACCATTTTCATTTCCCAGATCAACCACCACATCAAGTGTAGTGTGTTGTCCACAAATATCGTTTAATCATGATTTTTTTCCTCGAATATCTTGTACTTAAATGCTATTTCACTTTTTTCAGAGCATGACACACACATGAAGTAACAGCAAACTTGTTTGGATCAATAGCCTATTTATTAATATTTCCATGAGGTCTCCAAAAGCCGAAGTATTCCGTTATAGAGGCGCGAGTTTCTTTTTCTGTGATGTAACATTAGATAACCTGCTATGAATTTCGTAACACTATGAGTAAGAATCAAATACAAAACACACAAAATTCCTTGCGTTGGTCCATGGTGACTTTGCCACTACCAATCAAAGATTGACAACCCCATGGAAAGTCCAGCCACAGGTGGGTTTCTTTGCCTGCATGTCTCCAGATCTGATAAGTATATGTAAATATATATTTTATATAATTTTATTATAATTGATAATGAAGAATATTGAAGGCAGTTGACAAAATCATTCCGCCTTGCCTAAACACATAATAATGAATAACCACCAAATGGATTGGAACCATGTCGAAATTCTAGACGGATGGCATAATTATTACTCGAGAATGAGCGAGGTGCTGCACATTAGAAATAAAAACTGACAAAGAGTTTGTTTTAAATCATCTGATTTATAATTTCATCTACACGAATTCTACATAGAATTGGTGAAGATCAAAAGTGAGCCAGAGTTGCTGTCTACGGTTCTGCTTCGTGGTTTTGTTGCTCTCTCCCTCCAGAACGATCACTTCTGAGGGTTGTTGGCGTCCTGCGAGGGATGAGACTACCAATTTGGAGGTCCCAAACGAGAGAGAAGTCCCCTTCTCCTCCGATCAAATCTCTTCAGCAGGTAATTTGACCGGAGCTGAAAATGTTTATGACAGCATACACATAAAGACATGCTGACGATCACACCACGGAACTTATATGATTGCTCCAAAACAACTTTTAAATGCTATCATTTTCAAATTTTTATTATAACATTATATTATACTTATATACTAAATCAATTAGCTACTACTCTACACCACATCGACAAACATGGGCGAACCCACTACAGTATTTAATGCGACAGCCATCTATAATGTTAACACGTGATTAAACCATCAGCGAGGGCGTCACTTTTTTTTACTTTACCTTTTCACGCTCCCTACTTTATGAGAGCTGAATTTCGTTGTACTCACAACGATGACTCAGTATCCTAATCGAGTCAAAAAATCTAATGTTACCTCAAATAGCACACACGTACAGAAAAATACACCGAAAGGTCAATTATATTTATAAGGACAAGGTACTTGAACCATTTTCTTGGTCTGATTACCGTGATGATGCATATACACGCTACACAAAAATATTGTGTGTGTGGTCCTGGTATTTATATAATGTGCCTCAATTATCTGAACTGTTGCTTACAAAACATTTTACATATTTATAAATTAATAAAATGTTTAACTATTTATGATTATATAGCTAATAATCGTAATATATCAACTTATTTAAATAACGATAATTTTTAACTGTTTTTAGAAAATATCCCATCGAAAATCGACTCGACTCTTGGTTGCAGAAAAATCCATCTCTAGTGTCAGAGTCGCATTCCTCAATCACTTGCATAGCGACTCATAAAACATTTGGCAGTATACTTAACTATTTAGAAAGCATCATTACTGAAATTAAATGTTAGCTAAACTTTAGAATTATTTAACGCTATATAGCAATTTGTTTATCTACTTTGAGAGGCTACGTGAGGCCATAATCCATCAGTTTGCAAGTTCTATATGTCTTCAGACTAAGTACTTTTTTGGCCTGAAAGAGGGAAGGGAGGAACCTAAATCTTTTAAAGCTCGACAGACATCTTCTCTGGGTAGAGCACTAAATAACACATTTCAAGACAATCGGACGAATGATATAGGAAATTAAAGGGGATAACATGAAGCCACAGAGTAAATGGTTGAGCCTGACAGAGGGGTAGGAGAGAACCTAAGTCTTCAAATGATAAACAAAAACTTTCTTTGGAGTGATCAGCGCTGAACACAAAAAATTTCACGTTAATAGGATGAATGGTATAGGAATTACTAAAAGCAAACCTCATAACTCTTAATGTGTTTGATCTCGCCCGTCGTGTGGATCTCGTCGCATTCATTGCTTTTTATTGTATGTTGATAAACATTAATTATGTTCGCTGATAAATTGGCTGGATTATTATATCTTTAAAAATATAAAAACAAAGTGAAAATGTGGTCGGATATAGATGATTAAGTTTTATTAATACAATCATTGATATTAATATGAGGGAACAATATGATAATGGTCTATTGATGTGTGACATTACGTTAATTGATACAATTTGCTGATTGCATGTACTATTATTTGATGAGTTCCCGTTGTTTTACAAAAACACCGGAAGAAGAATAGAAATGTACTCAGCAAGAACTATAGCACATACGTCCTTTGGTTCGAATCCCGGCGGGTCATGGTTTTTTATGTTCGTCATAGTTATAAAGAATAGGAGAAGCGATACGCCGAACACGTACAACTCCAAATATGGAATGTGTCGTGGAAAACGACAGTCCGCGATCGTCTTGGTAGGCCAGAGACCTCAAGCGTCAAGAAAATAGTAATAGGACCATTATTTAAAATTGCAGACAATGTAATAAAACAGTCACAGTAGAGTAATAATGATTACTGGACGATGGCATTTATTATTCACCTGGAAGTAAAGTACTTACCCTGATGTGTAATGCTATATTCTAGATATTTGCGGTCAAAAATAGTGACTAGTTTATTTTAGGGCAACGCAAACCAGGATAACTTGAATATTTGTAATGCAAAATTTCTCTATCCATTCAACCTTATAGGTCAGAACAGAATTGTTTTAACATTATTAAACTGTATGACTTTTCGCATAAAATATATGTAATGAGCTCTTAATGATTTGACATATTGGTTAAATCAAAATTTATAAAACTAAGTTTTCTCTGTACAAGATAAAAGTATGTATTATGATAGTAAAACTTTAAAAATAATACATTTCCGTCCAATTAAAGACATAGTTATTATTTAATTTAGCTAAAGTTCCGTCATTATGTGTGTATCTTCCTCAGGTAATTCCTGCAATTGTTACTACAAAAATCGTACAATTTATTTATAAAATGATGAATAATAATTATAATATCTGTATTAATAGCATTAGTAATGATGTATAATACAAAAACCTACAATTTTGAAATTTTGATGAACAAAAGGAAGAAACATGTACTAAAACAGAGATAAACCGACGTTATTTCTTTTGCTAAAATTAAACAGAATTAAATTAACATTTAATAGCGTATACACCAACGATATAGAGTAGAATAAATCGGAATTATTTCCCATATTATTTTTCACGCCACATAATATCTTATTCACGCTTAACCTACTGGTCGTAAAGTCTCAAACTGTTGCATTCTTCTGCTGTAAAATATATTTCTTTACAATAATCAGTAATTTAATATCTTTAAGTTTTCAAGAAACTATTTCTTTAATTACGTTCCAGATCTTGTATGGCAAACTTAAATCATTGTACTGTCTCAAAGTTAAACGAAAGAATCATATCCTCCCGGGTATGGGAATATTTACTCGCGGCTACTTGAAGCTACCGAAGCCAAAATAAAAAGAAATGCAATAACTCTTCACCAGAGCTGCTATTCGAAGCTGTTAGATCTTTTTCCGTGAATTCAAGAAGTTGAAGGAAAGTAGCTCAGAGCTCACACAACGCATACTAACTCAGGAATGGTAAGAAACTTTACAGTCTGAAATCTGGAGAATATGAAACGTATAAAAATAAACTCGTAGTACGGGGAATTTCTACAGTTATTTAGCCTGCTCGCAAAGATAAGAACTAAAGTGATATTTTCTATGTGGTTTAAAATAATTATTTCTTTTTAAATGAAAACATACAGCCATCGGGCAGAAAAAAAATTGACAAAGGATTATAGTTTATGAAGGATGGTAAGACTTGAAAATTTCCGTATTTTATTTCAAATCAACACTTATATTTATCAAATTTTTATTTTATTTGAAGAATGTGCCAAATAACATGAATTAACATATTTATTTTATTACTTGACTAAACTCACTTAATGATTTTGAAGGCGATAGGAATTAAATATCGAGATATCGAAAATCCAGTCAGCAGTAATTAGAACCGAAGACCAAGAAAATAAAGCAGAAATAAAGAAAGGAGTACGATAAGGATTCTCGGGCTGTTTAACGTATCTACATGGTGAAAAAAGTTAAAAATGAATATGGAAATGGAACAACTGCAAGGATAAGAAATAAAAAGCATACGGTTTGCCGATGATATTATAGTATTAGTAGTGTCAGAAGAAGACTTGTAAACCATAATAAACGGCATTAAAGTGGTCCTGGAAAAAAATTCAATATTACGATTAATAGAGGGAAATTTAAGGTAATGGAGTGTAGCATGGGAAACAGTGAAAAACCAAAGGGTGTTAGATTAGGAAGGGATTTTTGAAGGAAGTTAGGGAATGCTTCTAATTGGGCAGTGTAATACCTAGGGATTGTAGAATTACAGCAAACATAAAAAGTAGGATAGCACAGGCAAGGAAGACAAAAAAGAGGAATTTACTTACGGGTAATACAAGTGTGAATATTAGGAAATCATTGTTAAAAATGTTCGTATGGAGTGTTGCGTTAAGTGGGTGCGAAACGTGGACGATAGGAGTTACAGAAAGAAAAACAATATTAACATTTTAAATGTGGTGCTATAGGAGAATGCTGAAAATCACATGGTTGGATAGAATCAATAACGAGGGAGTTCTAAACAGAATGGGGGAAGAGCGAACAATATGGAGGACGTTGACCATGACAAGGATGGCCCACGTTTTAAGGCATGCGGGTATTTTAAAATTAGCATTAGAGGGAAATGTGTGGGGTAAGAAGAAGGAAGTTAAAGATGGAATACGCTTTGCAGATTAGGGAGGATGTGGGATGTGGTCCTTATGCGGAAATGAAAAGGTTAGCATGGAAAGTTTCATCAGATCAGTCTTTGGACTGGCATTTAAAAAATTTCGGAACAAACAAATGAGCTTTATGATTAGAAATAGGAAAAAAAGGTACACATTTGTATACTTATTACAACAAATATTACTATTTTATCATTTGGACTTTTCATCCGAAATGCAACCCGTCCGACACTTGAGCAATGCAAATCGTTAAAGGGTATTTGGATATCATACCTGCAATATCTTTACTCTCTCTTTCTCGCTTAAGTTTCAGTACGCTGCCAAACTATCCTAAAGAAAAAGCTAACTACTTTATTCTCAACATCACATTGTTGTTGTTGAAATATATTCCAATATTTTTAATCTCGCCTGTCTTGAAACTACTACACAATTTATTGCACAAGCCGGTTCTTTTATTAATATTAATTGTTTTGTAAACGAGAACTAATTGTTTTTCCTACAATAAATATCAATGCAAAACATTGTCAACGTCGTATTGTAATACAAAATAATTCCGTTCGTTTCATAACTTTTTTATCAGATGATATCTTCGACGTTAATTTTGACTTCCGACTTAACATTGTGAAGTAAAGCTACTGAAATGATAGGAAAAGTAATAGTTCACTTCGCGTTCGTCAATGTCCTTACAACGTTACATTCCTACATCCTGAATAACATATTTTTACACTTTCGCATTGGGGAAATTTAAAATTTCTCTCTGTACTTGTCTTATTTATACATCAACATTCGCGTGACTCATTTGGATGTGTGGCAACATTTATTTATTTTTATCTCTAACATATTTATTTAAACGAGGTGCTAAGGTGGTAATGAGGTTCTTCTTACACAAGAAATTTTCGGAATGCGAACGGAGATACCATAGGACTGTGAAAGTTAACTTTTGAACCGCACAATGTAATTAAACTGTTAGTAATGCTAGTCCGCTGCTGCGGTAATGAGAAAATAAAATGTTAAATTGCTATTTTCGGGGATTCATATTTTTGGACAAAAGTATAGCCAGTAGTTGATAGTTGATGTGAAAGGTAGATCAAGGTAGTCAAGGGTTGACTAAGGCCTCCGGGCTATATTTTAAGGATACAACCCGGTGTTACACCTAAAAATAAGCAGGGTAAACCTGCATCAGGCAGATCGGACTATTGGGTATTATTCTCACGCCCTTCCGAATGACGGGAATGTGGGGATGTGGACGGAAGAGGAAGGTAATGTACATTAAATTATTTTATTTTCCCATAAGCCAAATGCATGCGAAGACTGTTTTATGAGAAGATAATACAGTGTTGACTCTAGTAGCTGGGTGCTTGCAATGCCCGAGAGTTAATTTATATTAGCCCGCCACAGTATTCAATTCGACAGTAATCTCTTTGCCAATACGTGATTAAATTATGGGAGAGAGCCTCACCATTTTTTAAATTTTACTTTTGATGCCCCTTCTTTACCAGGAATGAATTTCACCATAGTCACCACCTTGCATCAGTATCTTAACAAGGTCAAAAACATCTCTTGGTTTCGTAAATGAGTATAGTATCTTAAAAGAGTCTGAAAACATCTATAATACCGAGAAAGGCATTATAAATCTCACTAACCACGAAAAATAATTATTAGGATGAAAGTATCTGCGGTTCATTTTAGTTTTAAATTTACAAAGCCTCCACCTCCACCTTAAGGAGCGGTAGTAGTGTGTTATCTCTGTAGTCTTTGATTACATACGATTACAAGGAACACGAGTACAAAATTTGGACGAATTTTCTCCAGGCACTTAGACTTGTATTCTATACATTATTACATAAAAATGCATTAAACTGTCAATTATTTAGCAGAGAATTTCTTTTGTTGTATTTACTGTTACATTAAAAAAAATAATTATAAAAATTCAACATTGAATTGAAGCCATTATTTGCGGGCCAATGGAATTGTTCGTGTTGTCATATCTGTGTTTATATATATATATATATATATATATTGGTCTCGGGTTTCCGACCGAAGTATTTATCAGTGACGTTTCTATGGCTGGTACCACATTCTTCTTCAGACTGAACTGTCCATATCGAACGATACGCCAACAGTTTGCAAGTCCCTGCTCACGATAGAGCAGTGCTGGGGGAAACAAAATACTGAGTCTACGGGGAAACGTGCCTAATTTTCTTTTCTGGAAAATCCACAACCAAAAGAAGTCGTATTATGGTCAATAATTCTATTAAAACAGTGTTTCTAACACAGCGAAAACTAATGGAATGTGAAGGATGAGTTAGACTAAAAGATCCTAGAAATATTTGAATTGCCATGTGTTTTTAAATATATTAGACAAACCATCAGAGCCATAGAGAACAGAGTAAATGAACACAAAAGCAACTTCGTCTAAAAGTCAGCTATTGCTGAACATGCTTTGGTTACCGGCCACAAAACAGATTTGGGTAAGACACGTATCGTTGACAGGGTTAATGAATACCGGGAGAGAATCATACTTGAGGCAATAACCGTCAAGTCCACTGAGAAACTACTTAAGAGATTCAGGATTCCAGTTAAGCAAAGCCTGGAACCTAGTGCTACACCGGATGTGTCCGATGCGGATACTAGGGACCCTGGATGAAGAGTTGGAGGTCATGGGACAGCTGACAATGAAGACCAGGATACAAGTAAACAACAGCACCAATGAGAGATGGCCTCGCGCTCACAACAGCAACTCTTCAATCTGAGGCCGCCGTGCACGCACAGATGCAGCTGACGGAGTATGAAGGTCCACACAACACGATATGGACACTTCAATCTGAAGAAGTTGGCGGAACCCGACACCGAAACGTCGCTGATAAGCAGTTCAGCCCTGTTGGAAAACCGAGAGTAATTTGTACATGCCGTTCACCGGGAAAGACTTCATACTTTAAACTGAGATGTTATATTTCAATGTTGAGAAAGCTCTATCGCGTTTAATGCCAAGCGCCTAGAGACAGATGCGTTGATATTAACTGTAAATTTACTCATCTCCAAGGAAGGTGGATCGTAATTGTTAAGAATTCGTAGATTTGTTTTTATTTATTAATTGCGATAACTTATACCCGAAAAGAGTACAGTTGTTTTTACTTGACATATAGTACTTATTCGCCGAATAAATCATTAACATGACTAATTGATAAAATTGTAATGACCAGAGGCAAACAATTTAATAGAGAGAGAAAGGACTGAGCTGTGTATATAATTTACCATAAACAAAAATTTTAATTAATACTTAGTAATATAACTACTATGTTTCGTCCATATTTATAGACTTTTTAAATGCATAAAACTATTACAAATGTGTATAATTTTGCATCATGGACTCCTTACACCAACTATTTATTTATAATCACTGTGCTGATTTGAAAATGCTGTCTTATCTTCTTAAAGCGACCACTTTTACCATATATTTATTAGCAGAATAAAGAAATTTAGAGTTTATTTATTAATATACTTAATTTTTTGTTACAAAATATTAATAAGTTTAGGAATAAATATTTAACTGAGGAGTGCTTTAATTATAATTTAATCCTTGAAATTCCTCGCTATCTTGAACTCATATTATGTTGGCAAAGATATTATGTCCGAATGTTTCATAACGTTCATTGTTGACTTATCTGTCAAGTCCGTAATTTTCATACTCTCTGAGTTTAGTCAAAACGTACCATACAGTGTTACGGCTCTTCGTAGAAGTCGTTGGTTTTCATGTAGTTTAGCTTTCGTAGTAGGCGTTGTGTTTTACTCCCGGCATGTATTTTGTATGCAAGCCACGTGAACCTCTGGGAAGTGATGTCAAAATTCGCCGACAAATGCGCTTCACAACAGCCGCGTACACGAAGCAACACAGATTCGTGAGGTACAACTTTCTACGCCTATGAAAATATGAAACAAGCTTATATTCTTAACAGATTTAGAAATAGTCACACTTTTATTTTTGAAACTTGTTTATTTGTGAATGCTGAACTAATTATTGTTAAGAAAAATTTTGATGTAATCAAGTAAACTGTCAATGAGTTAGTGTTGTAACTCAAAATTGGGAGCTACAAGTGTGTGGAATGAAGTACAAGTAACTTTTGTATTAATGAATTTTAGCTACTGTATATATTATGAGTGCTCATTATGAACTTAAGATGAATGTAATCCTTTCAGCTGTAATGTTATTGTACATCGTCGTCCATAATTTGGCTCGATCATTAAAGTACATTCTGTACCAAAGTAATAAAATTTATTAATTCCAAATGTATTTATTTCAAAGGATCAGTACGCACCATATACATATATTCCTTGGGCATCCAAAAACAATTAATCATATTTCAATATGACTACAAATAGAGATTTGCTTTGTTAGAAATTCCCTGAGTAGTACTGTGTAATGTAACAAAATTACAAATCGGCAAATTTTGATTGCATATAAATTAAAAATAGTAAATGTCCAAATTGGAAAGACCTTTGGGTGAAGCAACAGTGTTCTTAGCGGTGAATTTAAACGCAGTCTCTCGGATAAAACACTGTTACTTTAATTTTTCAGAGTATAAATAAAGAATAGATATGTCCGGATATATGTGCGTAAACACTAGTAAATAAAACGTTGAAGATATCGGATATAATTCAACAGATTTTTTACACATTAATTGTAATTTTATATTATACTATGCCTAGAAGTATTTTTACATTTTTTGTTGAAAGTCATCGTGTAGGTTTATTAAACGCAAGTAAATTAAATGCTGTTAGTGACTATATTCTTTTTTCACGGTCGATAAAAGTATAAAAGAATTACCATTGTAATTAAAAGGGATTCAGAAAATAAGCGAATATTATTCACTTAAGAATTTTTTTAAACTCAACTGATGTAAAGAAAATACGAATTTTTGAAAATAGTTTATGTTTTCTCGAAATAAAATAGTAAATTTTATGATATGGAATAGCTTTGAGCATAAAGTGGAACTGTCAACTCAAAATAATATTTTGCACGCCAGTGGAACACGTAAAGCTAGGAATTTGCAATCACAAAGATTGTACAAGATATAAATTTGAGTGTAGAAGCTGCTCCAATTACATAGTTGACAATATTACACAACGGATAAATGCTGATTGTTGTTTGATAAAATAAAATAAATTGGGTTAATTTTTTATATATATCGTCTTGTCACGTGGTATTGTATATCGATTTTACAATTTTCCCGATGAAGCCCGGAAATTTGGACGAAACGCCGTAATTGAATTAACAAAATAAATAAAGTTTAGTTCATAAATTGGCTATATTTTTTATTTATATTCAAGATGTTAGGTATAATGAGAATGGGTTTTACCTTCACGGAGACCTTGTTTTTTTCCTAGTTTTTGAATGTTTCTTATACGTTAATCACCTCGGTTTCGTTAAGGAGCTATATGTTCCGGAGAGATAATTGGTTTTAGATTTTCAACCGGAATATAGATGAAGATAATTAATATTGGGAAGATTTTACAACTAACTATATACACCTACTTAGATGGAACTGTTAGAAAGTATCTTTTGAGAATTGACATCTACGTACGTATATATAACGTTAACGCAATTCCGTGCTGTGTTTAAAAATTGTTTAATAAATATAACTGTACGTACGCAGTAGAAAATAGTGCCCGTGAATTCGAAAACTTTCACATAACGACAGTCAGGTGGACAATTTGCAAATTAAATACAAGAAATTGAGCGCTCGTGATAGCATCTGCACGGAAATAATAAAAGTTGGAGGGGAAGCAATTGTTCCGTACTTAATGAGACTATTTAATGTTACCATAAATAACGCTACAAATTGATTGTAAAACAGTGATCATTGCAAAAATCTTCAAATCACTCAATAAAACCCACATACTAAATTATGATATAATAACTCTACCTTAAGTAGTAGCGTGTAAAGTCATGGAGCACATAATAACTGTGTACTGTCGGGATTCATTTGAATAAAGTGAGTTGTTTCATAACTCGATCATTATTCATTTGTTTCAGTCGGTAACTAAACCATTTCAAGGTTAACTGACGTAGTTTATAATTCGGGTTGTATAGACGCAATATTATTTGTTTGATACAGGTCATCAATAGTTTTAAGTAGATGTATTCCCTCACCACTTCGATGAGTATGGTTAAGGCAAAGGAGTAGGGGTAGTTCTCTGGGTGCAACAAATTTGAAAAGATAGGCTGAAGAAATTTGAAGTCAAGAAAGGAACTTCGAATCTTTATTTTCGGGAGTGCTACAGAAATCAACCATTGTCCCATTATTGTATTTGATATTCATTAACAATTCAGCAAATTCTATAAATTCTAAGGTCCAACTAATGCAGACTGCCTAATCTTCAGCGAGGCGTAGATAACATCCAAACCAACTTAGACTAACTATGTGAGCCACCAAAATAAAAGGTTAGTAATAACAAGAAAAAGCCGAACAGTTTTAATAAATGTACGCCTACAATGTTTTTGTAGTATTCAATAATTAGACTGGTCTGATGCAACTCTCCTAGCTAACCTATTCTGTGTAAGCCTTTTCATTTACGCATAACTACCACTTCCTCCCTTTTCTACTCAGCGTATTTCATCCTTGGCCTTCCTCCTCTGTTCTTATCCCATGCACTTCCCTCTTATGCTAATTTTTCAAAATCTCAGATCTCCCAATCCTGGCCAATTAATTAAAATAGTTGTCTGAATAATAAAAATTATGCAATGTTTGAAAACAGTCAATCCTTTATTATGTATATTCCAACTATAAAAATTCTTCTGGCGACGTACACGGATTAATAATTTCAAGAAGTTAACAACAATGATAATAAAACAATAGAAGCAGGGACACAATTCGAAGCAAAGATGATCTCTGCCCTGTCATCGGTGCTGTGCTATTCTTTGCAGCCCGCGGCGAGTTTCAAAATTCACATACGCCACAATATATCTTGGATCCGGACCGTGTCCGTCGTTGCTGATCGCTTCGCTATGTCCATTGTTTGTTGTGGTATTCAGTCCTTAGACTGGTCTGATGCAACCCTCCATGTTAACATATCTTGCTCCAAGATTTTCCTTTCCTCATAAACAGCAGAACCCACAACCTCCATAATCTGCTTAGCTTATTCCATACACTGCCTCCCTCTTCTGTTCTTGCCCCACACACTTCCTTCTAATTCTAATTTTACAAGATCCTCATACCTAAAAACGTGGCCTATTAATCTATCCCTTGTCTAGGTAAACGTATGATTCATAAAGACAACATAAAATAAAAATGTAGTAGGATGTCATCTTCTAAGTCCAGTATTGATTTCCACCATCCAGTTACTACGGAAACGAAAAAGACACATAATTAAAATCACTTGACATCAGACTTCCCCCCCACTTCTCTGTACTTTTCTACGACATGAGAGTTCGTGGTGCAGCATACTCATCCTACATTCATACTTGATGAAAATATTAGAAATAATTTTTCTCCTATTGTCAAACCTTAAACTTACTACACAACGTAGTTTATAAATTGTACTCCATAGACTGGTCTCATGGAATACTCCATACTAACCTATTCTGAAAAAGCATTTTCATTTCTATATAACTACCACATCCTTCCTAAATGCTTAGCGTATTCCATCCTTTGCCTCCCTCATATGTTCTTACCCCACACACTTCCCTGTAATGCTAATTTTACAAGATCCTCACGTCTCAAAACGCGGCCTATTAATCTATCCCTTCTCTTGGTCAACGTCCTCCATATCGCTTTTCCCCATTTCTTTCCAGAACTTCTTCGTTACTCACTCTATCCACTCATCTGATTTTCAGCATTCGCCTATAGCACCACATTTCAAAGGCTTTTATTCTTTTACTTTCCGGAGCTCCTATCGTCCACGTTTCGCACCCATATAACGCCACGCTCCATACGAAAATTTTTAACAACGATTTCCTAATATTCACACTTATATTACCCGGAAATAAAATCCTCTTTTTCGCGAAACCTTTCTTGCCTGTGCTATTCTACTCTTTATGTCTACTATACTTCTACCATCCCTAGTTTTACGCTTCCCAAGTAGCAGAATTCCATTAACTTCCGTCAAAATATCCCTTCCCAATCGAACACTCTTTTTTATTCCACTATTTTCCACGCTGAACTCCATTACATTGGTTTTCTTTCAATTAATCCTTATGTTGGGCTCTTTCTCTACGACTACGTTCATTACAATTTTTATGGTTTCCAAACCTTCCTCTGTCTTCTATAACAACTATGTTATCAGCGAACCTTTGGCCTTTTATTTCTTCTTCTTGCAGTATATTTCTTTTTAACTTTCTTATCGTCAGTTCTATATATATGTTAAAGAGCAAGGGCGACAGACTGCATCCTAGTCCAACTCATCCTTTAATCTAATCACAGCTGCCTGTCTTCTGTAGTGGTTATGGATAACTCTTCTTTTTCAATATTTTATTACTGTCTTCTTCAAAATCCTTAGTAGTGTGTTCCGGTTTATAATATAAATGAATTTTTCTAAATCTACAAATTTCATGTACGTAGACTTGTTTTTTCTTATTCTGTCTTCTAAAATTACATCCAGAGTCAATATTACTACCTACATTCTTCCTAAATACCAACCGATTGTCTCCTAACTCGCAATCTATATGACGGCCCATTCTCTTATATATTATTTCCGTTAAATCTGCAATATCCCTTTAATATAAAATGTTTGGGGAATCTATGGTCCCACAAGACCAACTGCGAATATGTAGTCATTCCTTTTACAGTAAGCTGGATTGCTAGGATCAGGTAAAATCCAGAGTGCTATTGAATACTTTTTAATTGTAACTCTAAAAGATGGAAAATGAAAAGTTTAAAGTAATGACATGTGTCATTAGTACTTCCAACAATGAAATATTGAAAAAGTCCTGTACCAGGAAGGAAAATTATTCTGGTTTTCTAGTTTCAGATATAATTCCATCGTTTTAGGATTAAGGCCAGGACAATTTATTTTCGTACTATATATATATATATATATATATATTCTTTTTAAAAATTAATCTTCTGTTAATATTTTTATTTACTTGCAATATCTTTATAAATGAAAATAATTTACCAATACAGTTTATTTAATTAGTTAGAATAACTATACTTTTTATGGTGATTTTATTTGTTGAAAATGTATTGTAACTTCATGTATTTGCTACAGGTGAAACTTTACATTTGTATCTTAACTAAATAATTTTATTTTATAAGTGTACATGTCTTAAAATTCTAAATTAAACAAGCTTTAAATGCATGATGTACTCATTCTCTGGAAGCAGATATTAAATCGATGACGTTTCTATTTGTTAATTGTACTTATTTATCTTCAAAATTTCTGCCAAAAATAATGGAAAACTCTTATTTCAGTAATCTGTTACCATAAATATTTACCGTATAATTTTAATAAAATTCACACGAATTTCATCCATCAGTTTGTTATATTTTGATTAGTGCTGCAATATTTACTGTCGCTACATCTTAATGAGACTATGGGAATTGAAGCTCTCCGCTTGGAATTGGGAATGAAATCGAGTTCTCTGTACCGAGACGATTCAAAATGTCATTCAATTTGTGATTTGTGATAATTCCGAGGTTACTGCTGTAAGGGTAGCAAAATGTTTTATCTCTGACGGGACCAATGTGACTGTTATCTGTAGCATTAAAAAGATAAACGAACTCAAATCATGAATTCAGTCTAAATGCGCGTACATGCTATTCACTGAATCAAAATGATGCATCGGTTTATATTTTATACCCTTTGTTTCTCACGTTCCTCGTTTTATGATTTGTTATTATTTCAGACTTTCCACGTAAAATAACATTTTTAGTAATTTTTTAGCAGAAGTATTTCCTGGTCAGACGTTGATTTAATTATTACTTATAATGCTTCCAAATTTAATATACCATTACAAATATTTTAGATAAATTATTAACAAGCATACGAAAACAACTATACGGCGTTCTTTAACGAATAAATACCTTCCTTATCATTACTAGTATCATATAATCGAGTTTAATTAAATTGCTATTGTAAATATTGACAATAATCGAGACAAACCTCCTACGTTTCCTGAAGAATTTGCCAAATTTAATTTGTGGTTTTGTTTAAGAATCATTATATAATTCATAAATTGTTAACATAACATGGTAAAGTTATTTAAAGCACAACTTATAAATTATTTATACGTTTCCGTAGCAAATTTTGTGCTCTATGAAACGAGTACTGTTGGTCACAGACGTTACAACATTAACACATTTAGTTTTCACCAAATGTTAACATGAGCTCATCAAAATAATTCGAAAATATTGATTTTCTTTTTCATTCGCTGACAAATACGCTTCACAAGAGACCTGCTGTGTTTGATCTCAGTGACAGTTGTTTGACGTTATGTTTGGGTACATTTGATTTGTATATATTGAACTTCATTAAATAAGTCATGTATATCGATAATAAAATACATCTTGATATTAAAACCTTCCAGATATTTTGTTTGATGTTGGCTGTGTAACAGTCGTTACGTTGTTCTGTCCTGAAAATTTTCTTCCTTTTATTTTTTTCTTGAAACATAATTCACCTTTTCAATGACGATGTTAACCCCGTGCGACGGAGCAGTGAATACTTCCGCAATTGATCTGAATGTGCTTGATGACAGAATGAAAGACAAACCCAGTATCGGTTTCGAATCAGCGTCCCTGTGGCGCAAAACACCGCATTACAGTGGACCAGCCTCTTGTACAAAAAACATTACTGGAGCAATGGAAATAAAAATTCAACAAAAATATCGTTTAAATTGTATGTAATTTCACAGCCACGGGGATATTGCATAGGACTATTGCAGACTCTATTCAAAATTACGTTATAAAAATTATGAAAAAATATATCCTCTCTCTCTGTTTTTCTATATATACAAATTGTAACGAAATTCTCCTTATCATCGGACCTCTCTGGTTGCCACGTGGCAAGCATGGAAAAGCGAAAACCAAAAGCACAATACAAAAATTAAAAAAGGTTTATTCACGTGAATGAATGAAATAAAATAATCTTTTAAAGGTTCATAGAAACTAATACAAAGCTGGAACACGAATTCAGGCTCGCACAGCTGTTTGCTTCTTAGGGCAGCCCTGGACCTAGGTCTGTACTTGACCGTCTAAGCCGACGTCCAAAACTAGAAGAAGTCTCTGGTCGTCCTAGGTTTCATGCCACACACTCGATTCAATCTACTTTCCTCCTACGTCACATAGTATCTTGGATTTCCGGTCACCAGGGCGGTTCCCCCGTTTATTATCATGGTGGCAGACAAAATGATCTAAAATTCTTTTTTTTGGCTCTATTTTAATCCGTATGACCTTACCGGGGAAAATTGCTCTGAAGGAAAAAAAACCTTATTGCTGGTTACCCAGAGAGGTTACGAGGGTTGCAACTCCTCGCCCCCTAACGCATGCGTCCAGTGTAGACATCCTGTTAATTATATTGGTTCATATTAATGAATCTATATGCAGGATAGTAGGGGATTTTCACTGCCCTAAAGAAAACCTTCAGTTATATGAGTAAAATCTTCTTGTTGTCTGGCTTATATTTTCGATTATTTATTATTATTATTGGTAAATTTCCTCACATCCTAAAATTTTTCAAGGTTCCAGTTTACAGTAGACCTGAAAGGTGTCATGCCAAAAATTACATTCCCATACAATGTGATAAAGTGTTTCACCTTCCTGTTTGCAAAAAGAACCTGTAGAAGATTCTATTAAATTTAACTGTTTTAATTTATAATTATATGGTCCGTTTCCAGAGAAAAATCTGACTACTTCTTTGGTTGGAGTTATGAAGCTGCGATGTAATCGTGATTCATCCGTGGGTATCAATATCTTTGACCAAAGGCTTTTTTTTTAATTTTGTCCCGTCTGGTTTGCCATTCTTTCAACAGCCAATCTTTACATGTATCCTTGGATTATACAAATTTGTTAATAATTTTGTAGACTATGCTTGGATTATTATGCTACAGATCTAAGATTCGTAGGAAGTAATATAGCGGCGAATAATGCGGGGCCAGGTAGACGTGTGATAATAACGTCACAACATATATTTTTATACTGGCCACCAGTGTTTTGAAATAGATAATCAAATCTTTTTAGCTATGTAACCAGGAAATTAGTTGATATGTATCAGTCTGTGCAGCATTTTGAAAATTGTTCGACTTACGAAAGGAGACGTTATAATGCAGAAAGGTTATAATGGATTAGTGGTCTTGAATCCAGTATTCCAGAATACCAAATTGGTACATTTTTAAAAGGCTCATAATCATATCTTTATATAAAAACAATTTATACTTTTTTGTGAATTGGGTTTGTCATACATTAGAAGAAGTATATTAAAATGTGTACATCAATTTTATTGACAAAAATACAGTTCTTAAACGTTTATAAAACAATTTACTTATATTTACACATTATTGATTCTCGATAATCTCATTATAAGATCAAAATATTTACAAATTTACAGATTCAATTAAATATTCGTTACATTAGAGTATATTTACGTACCATTATCATTAAACAGATGGTCAGGGAAACATATACTTTAATATTCTGACATGAATGTTTTGCCGTTCAACAAACGTTTTGAGGAAACAGAAGAGCTCTATTACACATTGTAGTTAGGTAATGTCTTATATCATGACAGAAAATTTTGAGTCGCAGTTTTAGTTCGCGAAGGAACTAAGCCTTTATAATACTTTTTATTTCAATTATTTCGATAGTCTTTCAATGTGAACTAAATTTACGATTCTACATCTTATATTTCACCAACTCACATTCTACAAATATTTTTTCTGATTTTACATTTGCACTTTGGATGTATACAAAACAATGTTTAGGTATTTATTTCTTTATGTTTCGTTCACGGATAGAACTGTTTTCGATCAACAGAGAGAAATATATTGTAAAGTAATTTTTAAAGTTAATATTCCTGTTCATAATGAATTATTTTAAACATAGTTTCTAAATCGATGTTGTAGCTTTCAGATTGGTATGTGGATAATCGTCGATTAGAACTTTTTTTTACAAAAGCAAACACGTAAATAATCCTTAACGATAATTTATTTCCGCGCTCCTACTAAATTAATTTACACGGACGTTTGGAAGAGGTTTCACTGAGTTAATTTAACGTAGGAAGACAGAATTAAAACAATGGTGAATGCTACGGGAAACAGCTCCACTTCCCCCTGTCGGGTGTTTAGAAGCTCCTCACAAGGGCGGTGGTGGTTGAGGTCCTGGTCCTCCAGCCGTCTACGTGCGGCCGTCATACGCAGCTCTCGGGTCCTGGGATCGTATCCGAAATGAGGTGGTCTTTCCGCAGGATAGTTCCGTTCGACGTGTATGCCGGGCTCGTCACAGGCGCAGGAGCTGGACGACTCCTGGTGGGCGGCAAAGGCGGCGGAGACCGGGTCGGGCTGGGCGGGTACACCGGTGGTTGCTGGTACGCCGGGGGTCCCTATAACCACAAAATACTTCGTTACCTTCCCTCGCAATTAAAGTTTTCCTTCCAGGCTCAAATGTACAATCAAATATTTCCGACACATATTGCATTGATCGACGATAATGGTGCAACTGAACGTATACTTGTGTTATTCTAGAACGTGGACGTAGTCTCTACGGGTTTCAATTGTTTAGAGCTCAAATTCAATAAAAGATGGAGATTTGTTTTAGTTTCCGTGGTTAATTTCTCACTTTAAGATGAATAGCCTAGACAAAAATCCAATTCTATCCCTCCTAGTCACTTAAAAAAAACGTGAACTCTAATACTGAAATTGAATTTGCGTACGAATTCGCTTTCCGGATTCCTTCCAGTGACAACGATTAATTTCGTACTAAAATTATAACTTCACTCTGCAAACATTTAATATTTTATTTCGAATAACAAATGTATCGCGAATGCTACAGTATTCTGTGTTTCTATATTTACAATACAATGCTGTAATAGGTTCGACCTGCAGGTAAATTTTATTTTGCAAATAGAAATGTTACCAACATGTGACGAGTATTTATGTCCACGTCATCTTAAAGTTCACAACCTACGTGGTTGTAAAATAATATAAAAGCATGAAAAAGTTCTATAAATTAGTCCCCCTGAATAGCCTAAGCGTGGGCAGTGTAGATATTTAAATTAAGCAGCGAGTGTCTTCCTAGCTTTCATAAAAATTCATTGGCAGGTACGGGCCGAACGCTTCAAAGAGCTTGCAAATACAGAAATGTATACGTAGGAGTGATCAATTGAATAGTTAGTAATTATACGATAAAGATTAATTTAGAGACTTCTTTAAACATACATTAAAAGTTTTAAGTGCTTACCATCTGATGGAAAGGAATAAAAATTTTAAAAACTTCATTACTTTCTATAACTGTTTACAACCGTATTAAAACGAACA